>CM021101.1:56904314-57409635 GCA_007115665.2 Sequoiadendron giganteum | reverse complement strand
CTCTTTCTCTCCCTCTCCCCTCTCCTTCTCACTCCCTCTCCTTCTATCTCTCCCACTCTCACTCTCACTCTCTCACTCTCCCACTCACCCTTTTTACCTCTCCATCTCACTCTCCCTCTCCCTCTCTCACTCTCCCTCTCCCTTTCTCCCTCTCCCTCTCCCTCTCCCTTTGGTCTATGTGTCTACAAATCGAATATCTGATTTGAATGGGATATCCGATTTGTGAAACTCCATTGGGCAGAGGTTAATTCTTACCATTGAAGAACGTGTTTTACAAATCAAATATCCGATTTGTGGGCCATAGAAAAACCCCATGTGGGTCATTTTTGTGCATTCCAACGGACCCTACATTCTATTTGCAACACTTTGCAGGCGACAAACATGCAGTTTCAGACAGGAAGAGACAAAGATAAACTTTTAGGAGATTCTTGTACTCAAATGTGTCATACATAATGATTTTTTAGCATCTTTTATTTGGTATAATGGGGAGCAACAGTCATCGGAAGCAAAAGCATAAGAGAAAGCTGACAAAAGAACAAATTGAAGGATATAGAAAAAGAGATAGAGAAGGTCATAGAAAGAAAAGACAAGGTATGTTAAATATTGGTGAACCTGAGCCCTATGGTCTTTCAATTGAAGAGGAAATTGAATATGTTCATGGTGAAAATGTAGAACATGATATTGAAATTGGGAATCAAAATGTTCAAATTGATATTGAAAATTTTCAAGGTGAAATTGTTGGAATTGAAGATGGTGAACATTATATTGAAATTGGGAATGAAAATTTTGAAATTGATAATGAAAATGTTGGAATTTAAGATGTTGAACATGATATTGAAATTGGGAATGAAAATTTTGAAATTGATAATGAAAATGTTGGAATTGAAGATGTTGAACATGATATTGAAATTGGGAATGAAATTGTTCAAATTGATATTGAAAATATTCAAGGTGAAAATGTTGGAAATGAAGATGTTGAACATAATATTGAAGCAAGTGTAAATTATGTTTCACCAGATTACATGAGAAATGAAGAACCTTGTGTGGAAGAAAGAGGTATTCCAAATTCAAGACCTTCAAGGACCCCTAAATGGTTAGTTGAAATTGATGATAACATTATAAACAATTTTGAAGGCAAGAGGTCAACACGAACTATTCGGTTGTGGACTAGAATACTTTTTAACCAATATTTTAGCGATAAGACATTGATCGAGCAATGCCAATTTTTTGTACAATTGCTAAAGATGCAAAAGATGAGACCTTTGCTAGGAAAATTGAAGATTCGTCTGAACAAGAGGGCCGAAAAAAATTCTATTATTGTCAAAAATCTTTTTGATGCTCTCAAGTCTATTGGAAAAAATAACAAAGAAAAAGATAAGAGACTTGCTCAGAGAGTCATTACCACCAACCTAGTAAGCCATCAATTGAAAAAGGCTCGCCTTATGAGACAAACTTGTATTGATTTTGACTTAAATCATAAAACTTTGGATAGAGCACTTGCAAGAAGAGAAAGAATAGATGATCCTCTTCAAAATGATACATCGGCTTTTGTCAAAAGGCTTACACATGTTGATAAGAAGCTAACCGATAATGTAAAGTAGGCAATTCAACAATTTTGGCATGATAACTCTAGAGTATCACCCAGTGCAAAGGATTTTTTAAAGTTAAGAATTGGCAGTCAAGATCATACACCGCATCCTAAACATTTCTTGGAATCAAGCCAAACAATGTTGTTCAACAAATTTAATCAAACACATCCAAATATGGAAATCTCGCAAAGAAATTTTGAAGGTTTGAAGCCATTCTATTGTGTGCCTCTTAAGATTCGTAATACTTGTTGTTGCAAATACCATGTGGAGTTTTCAATGTACCATGAACTATTATGCTATATTCATTCTACTTTGCATACTAATGAAATGTTGCAGGAGTGTGGTGCAATGCATTTTCTGAAATCATCAAGGGACTTGCTAGATCGATTTTTATGTTCTAGGGATAATGGTTCCTTTTCTATAGAAATGATTATTTAAATGTGAAGTGCTCACAATGTGGTGGCTTGTCAAAGTTTGTTCAATGTTTTCATGAGGGTTCGGAACATGAATTTGGAAAGAATCTTGTTGAGAAAAAGAGATATGAGATAGTCAAATATACTTTGTAGAGTGGAGGTGAAGGTTCTAGATGCGAGTTGGTTACAAAAGAATGCAGTGTTGCTGATTTTTTTTCAGATTTTAAGGACAATCTTTTCTACAAATTGCAAGGCATAGTCATAGGTGTCAATGGTTGGATCAGCAATTCAGGATATGTAAGGACTCTTTTCTGATTGGCACTATTATATCAGTGGTTGATTTTGCTGAAAACTACACATTGCAACCACAAAATGAGGTACAATCTCAGTATTACAATTCCATTCAGATTGTTATTTTTGTCCACATAACGTTTAGACATGCACTTGATAGTACAAAGGAGGATCGAAAGATAATCAGAGAGTATCACTTTTATATGAGTGATGATAGATCTCACTCGTCCGAGTATGTCCAACATTGTTTTGAGAATTTTTTTGAGTTCTTGCAGGAGCATGATATAGCACTAGGCCAACATCTCATTTGGTTAGATAACTGTACAGGTCAATTCAAGAATGCTCGTATATTTTATTAGTTGAGTAGAATGCATGTAGAGAGGGGTGTACCTAATATTTGGAGTTTTTTTGAAGCTGGGCATGGGAAAGGGGAGCATGATGGAGCAGGTGCATGTTTAAAAAGAGCTCTAGTTAAGGAGAAATTGAAGATTTCAAGAGCAAAATTCAGTGATGCACGTTCTATTGTTGATTGGTGTAGTTCAGCATTGTCACAGGGAGGGACACTTGATTCAACAGTGCACAAATTCTTTTGGTTGGTTGAGGAGGGTACAATGGGAGGAAGATTGGATTGTCATACAATCAAAGATTCTTCAAAGATGCATTCATTTCGAAGCTCAGATGCAAGCACATGGACCATTTGAACACGACAGTTGGCTTGTTTTTGTCAAAGTTGTATTCAGTGCAAGTTGGATCAATGCATCATGCCAAACAAAAGACAAAACAACTAATGCCACTTAGTAATGTTGATCATGAAGCAATATTGGATACTCTTAAGCAAAGAGATAACGCTTTAGGCACACTTGAATAGCATATTCAAGAATGGAAAGTACAATGCTTAAGCCTCTTTTTTGTTGTGACAATATAGATATATCATTTGACAAATTTTGTGATATTCTTGGCAAAATTGATCATGGACCTGTTGCAACAATAGCCAACTTTGATCCTTTCAAAGAGGTATGCGACATATTACTTTAATATAGATTGGTTATTCAAAGCATCTTTTATAGTTTGCATTACCAATTCATCATCACTTAGTATGTTTAGATTAATATGGATTTGTTACTCTAAGCATATTTTTTTTGTTACAATATACATTTATCATTTGACAAATTTTGCAATATTCTTGGCACGATTGCTCATGGACCTGCTACAACAATAGGCAACTCTGATCCTTTTAGAGAGGTATGTGACAAATTACAATAATATCGATTGGTTATTCCAAGCATATTTTCTATTATATGTAGTTTAACTACTACCTTGATGGTTTGTATAGGTGCTTGTCACTCAAAAATGACAACATACTACTCTTGTGGAAGATTGTGCCTTGAATGCCTCAAAAAGGCAAATTTTGTAAAAATTGAATTTTGAAATGTGAAACAATGTAAAAAGGTCATAACTGTGTATAGGCATAATCTGTATATTGTGATGTTTTTTGAAATATGATTCAAATGTCTACCATTGTACTTAATCGGGCTACAACCAAAGGTTTTCTTCCTGGTTCTTTTTTGTCGGTGTGCTCGTTTGAACCAAGTTTTGTAATATCTCCTATTTATATATAAAAAATTACAGTGGCTTGCCACTTTTTCGAAAATCAAAAAAGTAAAAAGTTCATTGTGAATTTCATTTTCCATATAATTGATTCAAGTTGATTGGGCAAGAGCTAGGACTTGCAGAATCTTGATCCAACCTTAAATATTTCTGCCCCCACATTTCATTGACATTAGCACTTTGGACTCTTAAGGGAAAACATCACTCTGATGCAGCTCGGAGTGATTCGACGTATTTCGATGCAAGAGAGAACTATACCTAGCATAAATGTACCCATCCGGATGTATTGGAATAGTCCATTGGGTCGTACGAGTTTGAGAATGAAAGTTGCACCACTTTGCAACTTTACACTGCTTGCATTTGGCAACTTTTCCCTCAACTAAAAACTCATCACCACAGAAAAATGCCTTCGAGATAGCAAAAAATGAGAGAGGTTATTGTATATGGTCTCAAGATTATCCTGTATCCTCAAATGAAGAGTTTTTAAGCATCAAGGTTTTTGAGAAATAGTCCGTCAAAGTTTGCTGCCTTTTAGCACTTTGGACTCTTAAGGGAAAACGTCGCTCCAATGCAGCTCAGAGTGATTCGATGTATATGGGTGCAAGAGAGAACCATACGTAGCATAAATGTACCCATCCATATGTGTTGGAACAGTCCGTTGGGTCATACGAGTTCGAGAATGAAAGTTGCACCACTTTGCAACTTTACACTACTTGCATTTGACAACTTTTCTCTCAACTAAAAACTCATCACCACAGGAAAACGCCTTCGAGATAGAAAAAACCGAGAGAGGTTATTGTAGATGGTCTCAACACAATCCTATATCCTCAAATGAAGAGTTTGTAAGCATCACGGTTTCTGAGAAATAGTCCATCAAAATTTTCTGCCTTTTAGCACTTTGGACTCTTAAGGGAAAACGCTGCTCGATGCAACTCAGAGCGATTCGATGTATTTGGGTGCAAGAGAGAACCATACCTAGCATAAACGTACCCATCTGGACATGTTGGAACAGTTCGTTGGGTCGTATGAGTTCAAGAATGAAAGTTGCACCACTTTGCAACTTTACACTGCTTGCATTTGACAACTTTTCCCTCAACTGAAAACTCATCACCACGGGAAAATGCTTTCGAGATAGCAAAAATCGAGAGAGGTTATTGTAGATGGTCTCAACACAATATTGTATCCTTAGAGGAAGAGTATGTAAGCATCACAGTTTCTGAGAAATAGTTCGTCAAAGTTTGTGCCTTTTAGCACTTTGGACTCTTAAGGGAAAATGTCGCTCTGATGCAGCTTGGAGTGATTCGACGTATCTGGGTGCAAGAGAGAACCATAACTAGCGTAAACGTACCCATCTGGATGTGTTGGAACAGTCCGTTGGGTCGTACGAGTTCAAGAATGAAAGTTGACTGACTTTGACCAGATCGTATCCCAATAAACACGATAGAGATCCCACTTTTTTTTTAATGCAGGAGCACCATCTGACCATTTATCTCCATTCCTCTTGAAGCATCTTTTCTTTCCTCCTTTTCCTTCCTTCTTCAAGGATTGAGCAGAAAGGATTAATGAGTTTTGGAACATGTCTTGATCAGGAGTGATCAGGAGGATAAGGAGTGGAAAGGCTTAATGAGTTTTGGAACTCATTTTACTGATTAAGGGTAGATTAACGGATTTAGTTCTTGGAGAATGTTAGTCTTTAGGGTAGATTATGGAATAGTGAGCAAGACCCAGAGCATGGAACAGTGATTGTTCCATCCAACTGATAGGGTAGGGTTGGATGGAACACTCACTATTCCATGCTCTGGTTCCTTGTTTGCAAGATCTCCTTGGTGTCTTTCTTCACCATTTGAACCTATAGGACCTTCATCATGTCTAGGTTCCCTTGGTTTTTTTGGCCAACCCTATATCATGTCAAATCAACTTACTTGGTGTACTACCTCTTATTCTTCCCTTAGCCTTCAATCTTCCCTAAAGACTAATTCTCTCCATTAACTTAATTCAACTTTGCAGGGATGATGATATGTTTCCAAGGGCTTATACTCATCTCCCTAGGGTTCTTGATAGTTCCCCATACTCCATTTATCATTCGCTACTTCCAAACCCTCAATTAGGGTTTTTAGGCTACTAGCTCAAGAGTTCCAATTAAGCCTCCAACTCTGAGAAAATTGGATTTCATTCCCAAATTCTCCAAAGAGCAATCAGTCTTTCCTTGTGTGTCTTGATACCTTATCCCACCTCTCAAATATTTTTGGTGCCTTAGGTTCCCATTGTCCGTACAACTCCATAAACTAGAACTGACCAAGGATTGGGCCTTTTTAGGTCTTTTCACTGTATTTTGCAAACTGTCAAGAGTTTTCTCACATCAAACAAATTGATGGGGCTTCCTCCTTCTTGGTTAGCCTTGGCAAGGCATTCACCTACCCTTCCCACATCGTGTTTTTCCTAGAGTTTTCCACCCCTACACGTTAAGTGCCTTTTTCTCCATGTCTCTCCTAGTCGGGCATTGTCAACCTCACCTAGGAGTAGACTATCTTCATGCTTCCTGAACTCCTATCTACTCCTAAACGTACTATAATTACAACCATGGAGTCTAGCATTATTCCCCAAAAGCTCGTACACTAGGTACAATGGGAAAGAGAACTAAAACCCCATTCTTGCTTGGTTGCTAGTTAGATCAAAAACTCAAAAGGAAACAAAACAACTACTACACACACCTGTAAAATTAACTCACACTCTAAATACTACCACCAAAGCTTAGAACATAACAAATACTTCAAAATACAACAACTACAAAGCCATGATTGCTCCTGATCACATAAAATTCAAGCAAACATAGAATTTTCCTTATTGTTCTCACTGTTCACTCTTAGCATTCATCAAATTTCAAATTACAAAAGTTCTCAATGCCTTCCAACCCTGCTCATAGGTCAAAGCCTTCCCTATATAGGTTCCCCAAAGTAGTTATGCCTCCCTTTGGTCAGACAAGTCAGTTACCAAGTGGTAAAAGCTGCAAAATGTCCCATTTTGCCACTTTTGCCAATTTCCTAGAAACTAACAAAAGTGAGTGTCTAAACTCATAAAATTTTCCACTACTGATAGCTCCTGACCAAGGCATTTTATTAAGTCTCTCACTCAATTCCAATGGTCAACATGACCTTTAAAGTATCAAAAACACAAAACTTCATTCTAGGCCCTCAAATTGCCTAGTGCTTCCTAGTGCTTCCTAGGTGCTCCTGCACCATCTACCCTATCAGTCGGCCTCATCCATTTAAATAAAATGAGTATAAATTAAATAGCCATAGGCTATCATTTAATTTATTACAAATTAATGTGATCGCTATCATGTATGAAAAATGTGGTTGCATAGACAAGGCAGTGGACTATTTGGAAAAAAAATTCAAAGAAATGTGGTCTCATAGAATTCAATGACAAACAAATGCAATTGACAACTGCTCATAGTTTTTAGTTATGCAATGTGAAGTAACTGTATAACTACTTAGGTTGACTTTGTTAGAACTATATGTAATTGAAATTTTTTCATCTATGAACATCTAGTTGTTAGTTATGCAATGTGAATTAATGATTTGAGTTTGAAAGATGTGTAATGCAATGTAATAAGAGATATAAATATAAACTACATAATATAACCATTCAATTTTAAGCTATTGTACATTGATATTTAACCATTGCTCAAGATAAAATTTTCAAAGAGTTTAATCATGCACATGAGGAACAAATTAAATTTTGATTGTCAACTTCTATATATCAAATTATCCAATAATCAAGTGTATGTCCATATACAAAAATGGCATTGACGCCAACTCAAACAAAGTTTTACAAAATGTGGCATATGCCATCTCAATATGTATTCAAAATTTAAATGCCAAAATGTCTATCTCATCCTAAACTACTGGTGGATTATCAAAATGGAGCCTCTTTGAAGCACTCGTTGGTTCTAAAGGTAGCTACACAAAAAAAATTCAAACCACAATTGAGATTAGTTATACTATATAATTTAAAATCAAATAATTAACATCAAAATCAATATACATTGAATTTTAATTGAACTCTAAAATTGAAATCTTGATTACCTGAAATATACGTCTCTTCAAAGGGTCAGGAGTCCTAGAATATACAAATCAACTTTTGAAATGCCAATCTATAGATGTGAACAAAAACATAAAATTGATCCAAGTTAGCATATGATTATTGGTAATAAGAACTTATTTACCAAATACAAAATAAAATAAGCACATGTACCTCTTTAGGTTGATCTTTTTCTTTATCTTCTTTAGGTGTTTCGACACCTCCTCTTTGATGGGTTTCAAAACCGACTCTTTGAGGTGTTCCAATAACTACACCTTTAGGTGGTGTGTCCCTTGTCAACATATCTATAAAGCTCATAATTGCCTGTAAATAAAATTGACATGTACATATGAAACTACCAATCTATTTCGACGTATGTATAATCAATATAAGATCTTAAAAATATTAATTCAATCCAATTTGAGTTCAATTACCTTCCCCTTATCTAGATTTGTGATTCCATAGTCTGGATGAGGCTACACCTCACTCACACTGGGTATTTCCTATAGGAGGAAAACAAGATAAACATATAAGCTATTATATAATTTCATTAGTGACAATTCAAATGACAAGAAAGTATATAATATAAAATGTAAATGAGTGAGTGCAAAAAATATATACTGTGTGTGTGTCCAAGCCAAATGAAATGGCCCTAAGGGTGCTATCAGAGTCACCCATGTGAGCTCCTCCTCAGACATCAACTGTTAAATAGATCATGTAAATAAATATTAGTACTTGATACTATCTCTTATTAATATTCATTTAAAAAAAAATGCAAGTTATGAAATTACAACTTAAATCTTACCTATGTCACTATTCCAGCATCTCCCTCTCTAGAAAGAGAGGACTTTGTAAGGTGTGCTGCACTCCCCTGCAACTGATCTATAATGTCTACATCATGGAGGTCATAATCAGAAGTGTCCAAGGGATGCTCGGTGGGCTGTACAGAAGGACCCAAGTATATCTGGTGGCACATAGTTCAAGCATGTGGCACACAAATATGTGGACCTGAGGAGGATGATGCAGCAACACTCGAGCTTTCACCAACATAACCAAAATGTGGCTAAGCTACTATAGAAACATGTGAAACCAAATGACCACTCAAAGAGTGAATAGCCTGAATAGTCTATGTGGATGCATCCTCGATAATATCTAGGTGATATATTGGAGGTGGTGGAGGAAGGGGAGGAAGGGCAAGAAGGGGAACATTTGGGCGCGGGACTACTCTAACTGCCCCTGGTCTATCTTGGGGCATACCTCCACCGACGCCCTGGAAGGTTTTAATGTCAAAGTAATTGACATGATGCCCTAACACAAACTCAGCATATAATTTTTTAATAAAGTAAAATGGTATGTCAGAATTATTGTTCGGTGGTTTATCAAAAACCATACACCAATAATCCCAAAAGTTAGCTACAATGTCCCTATGTATGCACCATTTTATGGAAACTTTTGTTCTATTAACATTCACTTTGGTTATTTGGAGATCTTTCACATCATTGTAAGACAATCCACATCGATAATACTCCATCATGTCTTCTCACCATGAATAAAAGGAATTATGTTGGGTGGAGAGGGTTTCTATATTTTTAATTATTTCTTTCAATGTGTTTGTCATATCTCTCAATCGAGGCATTGTCTGATAAATTTCACAAATGCCCCTCAATTGCCCCAATTTTTCACCAATTAAGTCTTCAATTGGTGGCTGCGGAGGTGGTGGAGCATTTGGTTGTGGAGGTGGTGGAGCATTTGGCATTTGTGGATATACATTCACAGCCATAATACCTGATTAAAGTTAAAAACTAATTAAACTAATTGAAATTACACAATATAAATGAAATTATTGTAAAAAAACCCGTTTTTAATAAAAATCCAAAAAAACCATACTTTTTCACAAAAATCAATAACAAACTCTTATTGTTGATTAAAAACATCAACAACACTAATTTTTAATCAGGATCCATTTCAAAATATTAAGTTTTAATAAAAAAATAATGTAAACTCTAGTTTTTAAAAAAAATCAATACAAAATCGTATTTTTGAATTTTTTTTCATAAAACCTACTTAAACTTAACAAAATCTATTGAAAAATTGATTACAAGATTGAAAAAACAAAATACATACCTTTCAAATCGGATATCGGATTTGGATTTCACCTCTTGCGTCCACGTCAAAATGTGAGAAATGAAATTAAAGAGTCGGCTATTTTTTTATATACAGCTTCCACAAATCGGATATCCGATTTGGATCGGATATCTGATTTTGTGGAAACTACCTTTGGTTTTTGGTTTGGGTAGAAGTACTATCACCCGAACCTAGAAAAGTCAACTAGGCCATTTCTGCGTTTTTGAATCGATTCAAAACGTGATTTTTTCTCATTGCCACTTTTTGGTCCATCAAAAGCCTGCACATACTCATTAGATTAAATCAAATAAAGATTAATTTATTTAATTTAAAGGAGATGACTTTATAGATTAATTAAATAAAGTAAGTTATTTAATTAAAAAGGAGACTATAGGATTAATCAAACAAAATGATTTAATTAATAGAAGAGAATGACTTAATCAAATAAATTTGATTTATTTGATTAAGAGAGGAAATATGATGAATTTAATCGAGTAAAGATTATTCAGTTAAATTTATTAGTAAAGGAGATGATTCAAGATGAACTGGTATTAGTGGAATCAAGATCAGGTGCATGCATATTTTATGTGTCTACAATTTCAAATGAGTTACCATTATAGCTATGATGAGTTTTGTTATTCTCATGCTCCAAGTGTAGTACATTTCTAAAAGGTTTCTGACCTTTTTGATATATTGTGTTGTTGAGAGATTATATGAGAAGTATCTATTGTTGAAAATGTATTTAAATAATAGTAGCATAAATTCTTGAGTATACATTATGGGATAACCCTCCTAAGTTTCACAGAGCCCAAAGTGCAGGAGTGAAATTTTTGTAGCTTTTACTGGTTTGTTGGCCAATCCCTTTAGGTTAATAAAAATTGGGAATGGAAAAGTCCATAAGTAATTTTGCAGATGATCTTGGTTCTTAAAAACTCACCAAAAGGCCCTCAGATAAACCTCACACAAGGTAAGTATTTTCAACCAAATACAGATGTTTAAAGTGTGTCCCAACTATCATTTGTGGGACAAAATAGAGGGGTTGAAAATTTTATGTCATGCACTCAAGGACAGTTTCAAGGTGGTCATCAAGTGCAGGGGAGTGTTCCACCTTATGTGGGAAACTAATATGTTCCCATACCAAAACAACAATATATACAAAAAAATATTCCTCATAGTCAGGGAGGTTATCAACACTTTGGAGGAGGTAATGTTCTTGGAAGAAGACCCCTAAAGATGGATACATATAGAAAACTTGATTTTGGGGGAATCCCTAGATTCCTAAATCAAGTTCCCAATGAGGTAAGGTAGTGCCTTTCTATGTTCTCTAGAAGAGATGTGATGACAGGTGAGGAACACTTGGGTGTTTTTATGAACTTATTAGGATATTTTGAAGTGGAGCATGAAGATGTGATTATGAAGCTATTCATGCAGTCTTTAGTTGTTGATGCAAGAGACTAGGATAGATGCCTTCCAGAGAATAGTGTTGGATCTTAGGAATAATTCCAAAGGGCTTCCAGAGAGTAGTATGGTGAAAAAAATACCCAAGATTCATGTTGAATGAATTCAATAACATTGCTAAGGGTCAAAATGAAATGGTATCAAAGTTTAATATTAGATTTCAAAAGACTATGTCTAGGCTCCCAACACTTTTAAGACTAAATGAAGATGTTTGTTTGGTTACATATCTCAATGCCTTTGATTCTAAAATGGGTTACCATATTAGAGATAAGAATCCTTTAACCTTAAGAGATGCATACAAGATTGCAATCCATATTGAAAGAAACAGAAGAGTTTCAGGTAAAATAGGAAAGAGAGGATATGTAAAACTTCTCAAGAACCCTAAGGGGCACATAAATGAAAAGATTGATGATGCATGAAAAAATGGATAAATGATGACTACCAGCGAGGAGTTGATGTACAAGGTAAAAATAAATGACAGAGGTTTATCTCATAATAAACCAACTTATCAATGAAAAGAAAGAAGGCCTAAGCTTTTAGATCGGCCATATAATACCAATTGGCATAATGGTAGGCCTATTAAAAAGAATTAGAGAAATGTGCAGAACAAAGAAAATCCTAATCCTTTGAAAATATTATAATACAAACTTTTTGGATGATGCTCCTTGGTGTGACCCTTGATATTTGTCACATTCTTCTTTATAGTGTAGGGTTTCTCATTCCTTGGAGGATAATCGTGAATCATGTAATGATTGTGATGATTCACAAAGGGAAGATTATGGTGCCAACATGTTGTTTTTGGATTGGATACAAGTGTTGATGAGGAAGGATGCTTAGATGAGCATATTCACATTAGAAGGTGAGAGGCTCATTCTTATCATCAACAAGATTGTCTTGATAATGAAAATGATGATACTACTAGGGTAAAAAAATTACAATAAGGAAAAAATGTGAGGCTAAGGCCTCTTCAGATGAAGAGATCGGGTTGTTAACTAATAATTCTATTGTAGAGGCTAGAAGTTCTTACAATGTGAGGAATGAGACAGTCAACAAAGACCAAGGTAATCTGAGCAACCTCTTCATAAATGAAGGGGATGGTGATGCAAAGGGGAAATTTTTTACAAAGAATAGGCACATCAAAGGAAAAGAGGTTAAGGATCCTAAAAATAAAGCTAAGGCTTCCTCTATTAAAGAAAAATTTAAAAGGGAAAATGATGATCAAGGGAACAAAGGAATTATTGTTCTTCATAAAAATAAATATGAATCCAAGCAAACAAAAGAAAAAGAAAAGGATGTATCAAGCTTTGATATTCCAAAATACAATGTTGTTGACATGAATAAGATCTTATCACAAATAAATGTAACAGTGCCTTTGTTAGAAATGATGAGAATAGAGGATCACAAGGAAAAGAAATTAGCCCTTATGCTGGTACATCTGTTGTTAGTGATAAGGAAGAGATGAATGTCCCCGGTGAAGAGGAAAAGGAAGGGGTGAAGGATGTTGAACCTAAAAGAATTCATATTGAGTTTCTTGAAGTATTCATAGACACCACTTTAAATTTTAACACTAGCCATATAGACCCATTTTATGTAGCCTTGCAAGTGAATGACAAGTTGATCATAAATTACATGATAGATTCTGGTGCCTCTACCAATATCATGCCTTTGGAAATCATGAAGGAGCTTGGGTTGCATGCCAATAATACATATGGTAAATGTTTTTCTATTGATTCAAGGGAGGTCCCTGTGGTGGGAGTTGTGAATGAGATTCCTTTGAAGTTGGTTTCTTTTCCTAAGAAGAAAAATTCTATGAGTGTAATTGTTGTAGATATTCTTGCTTAGTATGGAATTCTCTTGTCAAGGGGGTGGGTAGCAGTAGTTGGAGGAAGTATGAAGTTGGACCTTTCTTATGCCACCATACCTATGAATGGTAGGGATTTCATGATAGTCAAGGAGAAGAGGACTCAACATATAATTGAATATATTCATCCACATGATAATGTGCATTTCGTTAACATAGATATGGACAACTTTAAAGTTGTAGGTGTAGAACTAGTGATGGTCAAAGATGCAAAAGAAATTGAAGAGATAAATAGGAGGTTAAGTCAGATGGTCTTTGGGCCATGAATTTTGATGGATCCTACTCAAAAGAAGGATCCAGAGCAGGGGTGATTCTCATGTCACTAGGAGGTAAGTCTTACAGATACTCCATTTAACTCAAATTTGAATGTACAAATACTGTTGCTGAGTATGAGGCTTTACTTCTTGGACTTAATATTACTATCAAGCATGGAATGAAAATACTCAGAGTCTTAGGTGATTTTGAATTAGTTGTTTCCCAAATAAGAGAAAAATATGAGTCTACAAATAAAAGGTTAAAACCATATAGGAAAGCTATTTGGGACTACATTGAAATGTTTGATGCATTTTCCATTGAGTGCATAGAAAGGGAAAAAATGTGATAGTAGACTTCCTTGCTAATGTTTCCTTGAGACCGAATGATATTATCTACTTTGGTATATCAAAGGTTGAGACTCACATGAGGCCTTCCATTCTAGATAATATTCAAATTTGGTAGATATTCAATGATGATAAGGAATTGTTGAAGTTATTGCATTGTGTGGATGAGTATCATAGTCAAGAATTTGATTTCTAGATTTTTTTGGAGAAAGTGGATGTAAAGGATATCATTCTTGGTAAGGAGGTTATTCATCTTAGGACCAATAAAATCTTAAAATGATTGGTAGCCCTAGAAAGAGTTTTTGATAACTCAAACAAATGCAATATGAAATAGAATTCTATATAAGATGAAGACCTTGAGGAAATAAATTTGAGGACAGAGAGTGTACCCAAGAAGGTGTATATTGGTAATAGGCTTAACCCTAGGGTTAGAGATATGTTGGTCACTTTTCTAAGGAAATATAAACATGTATTTGCATGGTCATATGATGACTTAAAGGCTTATAGAGAAGATTTATTTCAACATGAGATTCCTCTAAAGCTAGGTGCAAAACCTTTTAGGAAGAAGCAAAGGCCAATAAATCCTACATTGGCACATAAGATACAGTAGGATCTCATGAAGCTCAAAGATGTTGGAATCATAAAGTCTATTAGGCATTCCACTTGGTATCAAATTTGGTACCAGTAAGAAAAAATAATGGAGATATAAGATTATGTGTTGACTTCAAAAATTTGAATATATCTTCATTGAAGGATAACTACCTGTTGCCTGCTATGGAGGCATTGTTACATAAGGTTACTAGTTGTGATCTTTTATCTATGATGGATGGGTTTTCTCGCTACAATTAGCTATATGTAAAAGAGTTTGAGCAATATAAGACTACTTTTCTTATGCTATGGGGAACATACATCTATGTTAGAATGCCTTTTGGAATAGAAAATGTTGGAGCTACATTTTAGAGGGCCATGGATGTTGCCTTTTCATATTTCATATATTTTTTCATGGCTATATATTAGGATGACCTGACAACATATTCCAAGAAGGAGGAGGAGCATTACATGCACCTAGAAAAGATATCCATAAGAGCTTTGGAATATGGTATTTCATTGAACCCTAACAAATGTATGTTTGGGGTTATAGAAGGAAAAATGTTAGGGCATATAGTTTCAAAGTATGGAATAAGAATTGATCCAAAAAGAGTTGCAACAATTGATATAATCCCAATTCCTAATTTAGTGAAGGGGATCTAGTCGTTCTTCACCCAAATTAATTTTGTTAGAAGATTTGTTACAAACTTTGTTGAAACTACTAGATCCATATCTAAAATATTTAGAAAGAAAGAAATAATTGAATGGGGTGGTGAACCTATTAAATCCTTTAATAACATCAAGAATACTATCAAAGAGGCACCGGTGCTCAATTTTCTTGATTTTACTAAACCTTTTCAGTTGTTTTCTTTTGCATCGTTCCACACTATTGTTGCTACCCTATTACAGAAAAATGATGAAGGGTATGAACAACCCATTTATTTATTTAGCAAATCACTTTAGGCAGAAGAATTGAAGTATGATATCATGGAGAAATAGGCCTATTACTTCACCATGATATCATAGAAAAATAGGCCTATTCATTGGTGAAAGTAGTGAATAATTTTAGACCCTATTTGGTGAGTGCTAAGGTAGTGGCTTATGTACCTAGTGTTGCAGTCAAAGATAATTTTACTCAACAAGAGGTTATAGGATGAAGGTGTAGGTGGATCAATAAAATTCAAGAATTTAATATTGATGATTAGATTACTACATTGGTTAGAGTAAAGGGTTTAGCCAGGTTGATGGTTGAATCAAACTTGAAAGTCAATCAGATAAATCAACTTTGTGAATATGTTCACACAAAGGAGTGCATTGTCTAGGAATGCATCTGGTATAAAGATATTTTACATTATCTAAGATATATGTCTTTCCCTCATCACATGATTGATAAATAGAAAAGAAATATGAAGCTACAAGCAATCAAATATGTTATGATTGAGGGTTGTTTATAATGGAGAGACAGGTCTGGTGTTATGTTGAAGTGTTTTTTTGAAAAACAAGAAGAGAGGATTCTGGAAGAGATGCATGGTGGAGTTTGTGGAGGCCATTACACAGCCAAAACAACTACCCATAAGATCCTGAGATCTGGATATCGCTAGCCATATCTCTTTTCTAGTACACACAAGATGGTGAGGAAATGGGTTGCTTGCCAAAGGTTTTCTGGTGTTTTTCCTCTTAGAACACAAAATGTTGAGGCTCCTTTTTCAGCAATGGGGCATAGATTTCATTGGTGAGTTCAATGAAAAATCTAGTGGTGGTCATAGTTGGATACTAGTTGCATAGACTACTTCACCAAGTGGGTGGAGGAAATTCTTACAAGGATGGAAACTAGTAAAGTTGTCATTAATTTCATTATGGACTTGATATACTGATTAGATTTGGTACCCCTACAAAGTTAATTATGTACAATGCTATGTGTTTAAAATTTGAAGAATTCATTGATTTTTGTAGAAGTTATGGAATTGCCATGTCATATTCTTCCCCTTACGAAGTCCAGTAACAAAAGCCTCATGAAGATCATGAAAAGAGTTATGGAGAAAAATAAAAAGGCTTAGGATTCAAAGTTAAAATTAGCTCTATGGGATGATAGAACTACTATAAAGAAGGCCACAAAAAGATATCCTTATGAACTAGTGTATGGATTGCATGCAAGAATACCAATGATCAACTTATTGCCAGTCTATAAATTCATCCAGGAGTATGAAGAAGATATTGATGATAGCATGAGTAATAGGATCAATCAGTTAACTGAACTAGATGAGTCAAGAAGAGTAGCATAAGATATTAATTTGAAGAGGTAGTTGTAGGTCAAATACCTTCTTTACAAGAAGGCTACAGAGAGAAAGTTTGTTGTAGGAGATTTTGTATTAATGTGGAATGCAAGAAGTCGGGATAAGGGAAAACATGGTAAATTAGAAGCCTTTAGATTAGCCATTATGTTGTTTGGGATAATCATGGTGAAAATTCCTATTGTTTTCAAAACACGAATGGTGAAATGTTGGAATTTCCAATGCATGGAAAACTCCTCAAACCCTAATTTTCATAAGTAGGATGTATCCATGCACATCTATATCATAGTTTCCTTTTTTGTCACTGTCGTTTTGAGTTTTGGCGATTTACTCTCCCAGAAATAACTAAGTTCTCCCTCTACTTACATCCCTAGCTTGAGCCACTGGTGGAACCTACAAAATCCATGGCCATTTTGTCTAAATTTTGAGTCTCCTGAGCACTAGGGCTCACTTATCGTGCACTAGGGTTTTGTCTTAGGGTTTAAAATCCCTCAAGCCTTCATCATTTTCCAAAAACCCTCCTTAAGTCCTCATTCTATTCTATTTCATCGTTGGCATCTTGTGTCTATTTAAAGCCTTGTCCCTTTAATTTATGAGCTTATGTCATTACCTCATCATTTTCCTAGCCACAACCCCTTCTAATATTTTTCCATTTCCCTAAGTCGCAGGCCTAAATATTTTTCAGCCCCTAAGTATTATGTCCTAAGACGACATGTTTTCAAGTCATGACTTATACACATGTGTGTATTAACCCTTTTAAGTGTGCAAGTGGGCCCTTGATCAAATAGTGAATGATAAAGTGAAATCGTTGAATGCATCTTAGTCATTCCCCACTAACCCAGTGGGAATAAAATATTGTTTTCTGAAAAGCAACGGGGTGAGTAGGCTTCTACCATGTGGCATGTACATGGTGTGGGTTCCACGGTCTTCCAACCTAGCCTCGGTGTTGGGCCCTTGGATTGACAGTACCTATTGAGTGGCATGGTTGCATCTTGACTGTTCCTCGCACCCATCACTCGATCCTAATATTCATTAAAATATTTTAGCGAGGTGAGCGGGCTGGTGACACGTGTCTCTGGTGGGACCTAGGTGGGAGGATAGATGATGTAGTAGATGATGAGGTATAACCAGGTGGTGTTGCCTGATACGTGATTGATTCACTTGCATCATTGTTGTGAGACATGCTTGATATTGATGGTGATCGAGCGACCCAAATTTAAAGTGGTCTAAATCTGACGAGCGAGCTTTAAAGTTATGGGTAGTGAGCGATAAGTTTTGGATCTTGGTGTGAGTAGTACAAATAAATGGTTATAATTGAAAGTGTGGCTTCCCAACGGTTAGTTGCTACTTTTTGTGGGTGAAGAATGTTCAATAATGATGCATCTATTTCTAAGCTACTAGATCGACTCCAAACAATCTCAGATCACATTCTTGCACTTCTTCCAAGGATGAAGTGATTGTTGAGTGGAACCATTTATTTGTTGAAGTGTTGTAGTGGTTATTCTCTTTGTCAGGGTATGTTTTTCCTATCTTGATCATGGATTTCTCAGGCTTGCCATGCCTATTTTTAGAATGCCATCAATGTTGGAGTGTGTTGGAGGTGTCAAGAGCATTAATGTATGGTTGTTGCATCATTTTGGGCAGAAATTATTTGTAGACCATAGTTTGATTTGGCCCTCTGATTTGAAGCCCTAGATTGGTTAGGGTTAGTAATTTCAAATTAAAATCATAGTTATGCCTATGCTATAAAGGCAAGCTTTGTGCATTTTGTTTGGGTTCCATTCTCTTCAATTTTTTGTAAGTCTTCAATTTTAGTCTGTATAATTTTTTTGGTCTTACACCCAGTAAGGAAATGTTGTAATGCTTTCTTTGTAATAACAATAGATGACCCAAATTTTCATTGCATTATGCTCTTAAATGTTGTATCAACTCTACCATCATCTCTAGTTTTGTACTCACTATCTTTGAATCAATATAATCAAGGATTGTTTTTGGTTCTTAATCACATTCATTGATCCTGAATATTTGACAAGGAGCAAAGTAATCTCTTTCAATTCATATATTAAGGTGGTGATGATGCAATAGGTATTTCAAAGAAGTTTGATAGTTATGTTATTCTTTTGATTTCTTGTTGTAAGGAAGCAAATTTATAAGAAGCCAGAGTGGGTCTATTGTAGGAGTGTTGCTTCATTTCTAGACTCCATTTGGAAAGGCACTAGTCAGTCTATGTTTATAAAACTATGTCTGAGGTGGATCCAATTTAAATTCAAAAGAAAACCTTTTAATTTCCTATATTTTTTTTATGTTTATTTCCATACTACCATAAGATATTGAAGATAAGGGAGAGTTGTGTAGATGATTTAGCCCATTGAAGGCTTTCCACCATTGTAGTATAATGATTTGCCTTAATGTATAGGGATACCCACCTTGGTCCTACAGAGCCTAAATTATAGAGGAGAGGCTTGAAAATCAGTCATCATCTATTCATTTCCCACTAACCTAGGGTCTCTAAGTATACGAAGTAGCTACCCTTTAGTAGATGTTGGACCATCAACTTGAAATGCCAACACATTGTAGAAGACGGGTATGATATAGTAGACAAAATTTATACCAAGGTAATATAAATTTGTCCTATTCCTAGCATGGATTGGAGAAATAAAGAAAGGGAAACTATTGAAGCAAGGAAGACTGATGGGTGATCCCACAATACTGGTTTACAATTTTTGGGAAAACTAGACACCAAACTATTTCTTTTAACTAAATTTTCACTTTTAGGCTCCTATAGTGGCTAAACCATGAGGAATTTGAAAATGATGAAAACTAGTGATTTGTGACATTTTGTCTATAGATTCTAAATATATTTTTTTCATTTTTTTTTGGAATAATATTGCACTTATTTTTCAATCTCCTTCGAAAACTAGTTTTTTTTAAAAACAACATTTTTAAGGAGTGACGCTCACTATATACAACATAACCTTTTTTTTATGAAGGATAAAATTCTATTTTGTTTGAATTTAGATTTGTAACTACAATATATAGAACTTTCATTTGGTTTTATAGTATTTTATTGAATATTTTTTTTCCTTAATCAAGTTTTGAAGTCAAACCAATTACAATTCAGACATACCACAACCGTATACAATGTAACTTTTTCTATATGTATCAAAATTCATTTTTCTTTTATTGGATCAAGGACATAAATACCCAACACAAACATATTTTTCAAAAAGTTATTTTGATAATTTGCTATTTTTCCACATGTGCAAAATAGAAAGCATGATTTTTGCTGAAAAACATATGTTTAATAAAACTAAAAAAAAACATACATAATAAAACCAAATATATTAAAATTATATTTGTTGGATAGCTCATTCTAAGGACTACCATCTTCTAGTTGGTTCTATGAATTATCCTCCATTTTTATCCTCAAACCGAACTTCGAAGGGCAAAAATCTAGATTTTTTTTATCTCGAAGGGTGGGAAGGTGGGAAAAGGAGGGTTTGATCGAACTCCCAGGGGTTCACTTGAACCCTAGTTCACTCAAACTTGGGTTCAAGTGAACTCCCTTCTCGCAATGGGAATTGCAGGTTCGCACATGTAGAGGGGTTTGCTCGAACCCTGGTTCAATCGAACCTCAAGTTCGCTCGAACCCCCCAAAATGATTTGTTTTTTAAAGCTTGATTTTTTGGAAGTTTTCCTTCCTCACTCGAATTGTAAACCACTTTTGTGGGTTCCCCCTAATATTTTGGAAAGGATGTATAGGAGTGGGTGACCAAGAAGAAAAAAAAGAAGTCCCATCCTCAAAAAAGGTCAAGAAATACTCAACCTTCCAAGAGTACTACCCAACCTTTGATAAATGTAAGAACTTCCAACACGACTTCACAACCATTACTATTGGGGAATTAGGGAGATGGTGATGATAATCCACCTGAATTTTATTTTTTTCACCAAACGTGTGGAGAAGATATTCTTGACCTACCCAATCTAGAAAAGGGAATTGAGGAAGAAGGGAATTTAGAAAACATCATCATTAAATCTTCTTTCTCTCAAGAAGAATCACCTATCAAGGAAGTAAACAAACCCCAAAGGTCAAGGGGTACCCCACTTACATCAGAAAATACACAAACAAACACTCCTCCCACATAAAGAATGTTATTTGTATCATCAAGCTCTAAGGTAACCAATGTGCTTATTACACCTTTTTGGTTGGAAGATACTCTATCTAGAAAGAGGAAGGTTGTATAACTTAACCTACAAAAGAAGGACATGGTGGATTAGTTACTGCAAAGAATCTCAACCCAAAAGCCAAAGAAGTTCAAAATTACTACTCGGTTAGTGGATGATGCTGATTTGGGAAACCTTCACCAAGAAATTACATGCCCTTTAGCACAAAAGGAAGTCAAGAAATTGTAATTGATTTTCATGTTGATAGAATTGATCTTAGACATTATACAAGAAATGGAGATGTCCAAATCTTTTAGGTGTTTGTTGCAAGGAGGGTTGAACAATCAAAGAAGGATAAAGAAAGATAAGATGAACTAAAGATGCAGGTTCAACTTTTAACTAAATATTTGAGGTCTATTTTTTATCTTCCCCCTCAACCAATTTCTCAGGCTAGTTCTTCTTCAGACCCTCTGGATAGGATTGGGAAAAAGGAAATGAGAAAGATGAAAAGTTGTCAGGCTTTGGGTAGAGTTGTGGAGGAGTGGAGTGAA
This sequence comes from Sequoiadendron giganteum, assembly GCA_007115665.2. Classification (NCBI taxonomy): domain Eukaryota; kingdom Viridiplantae; phylum Streptophyta; class Pinopsida; order Cupressales; family Cupressaceae; genus Sequoiadendron; species Sequoiadendron giganteum. The sequence goes on along the minus strand of CM021101.1, from coordinate 57,388,015 downwards.
TGTTTGATCAATAAAGGTAAGTTTATTATTTATGAGTCCATAAGGTGTTTTCAAAAAGTGAATGCTTTAAAGTCTACAATTGAGGAAGAAATTATTGATGCTAAAAAAGAAGAGAAGACATGGAACCAATTCCTAAATGAGCTTAAGGAAATTTTTGATTTAATTAAATGTGTTGTACCTTGTCCTAGGTGACGATTATACCTTAGTTAAGCTTACTTAGGGGCCGCATAGGAGGTAGTTGGAGATTTTCCAGCTTTGGTGGACTTACCATGTTATTACTTTATTACTTCCACCTTGCGTGGACATATCATGTGATTACCTCTCCACCTTTTGTGGGTGATCCACCATTTATGGTGATTATCACATTATTAATTTTCAACTTTAGGTGGAGTGATAGTTTTTCATAGTTGTCTTATGTCATAAGATTACAACACTTGTCATAATATTATGCTCTTCTATGTTCTCACCTTGGCTATATAACCAAGGGGTCTCCTATGTACATAAAATCATCTCATATCACAATCGTATTGATAAAAATATAGTTCATTCTTGTCACATTCTATTCTCTCTTTTTGTGCTTTCTATTTGGTCTCAAGATCTTGGCACCCATAGTAAATTCTAACATGGTATTAGAGAAAGTTGTGTGCCATTGGAGAGTCTTTTTTTGAAGAGAGATACCAGATTTGGGGAGGTTCCATTTCTGGCTCTTTATTGCAATTTCATATCAGAGCTTGTTGGTGCAATTCTGAGCTCATTATTGTGTCCGATAGGTTTGAGAAAGTCAATTTTTCTTTCTATTTCATCCAAATTGGACATATAAGGCCAAATCTATGAGGGTTTGAAGTTGAATAGTGGTTGCCAAATCTAGAAGGTAGCTGCATTTTGGGTCAAATTTGACCCTACCATTGCGTCTAGAAGGGCCAAAAACCCTAAAATCGACTGCCAATTCATCCAATTTGGAGCAGTTGTTCAGGGAGACAAAGAAAATTGCCCAAGGAGCCATACAGCCCCCTAGGTTGCCATTATTGCACAACAGTACAAATTTTCAGAAAAAAAATAAAAATAAAAATTCTTAGTTGAAATTTTTTGAAAAAAAATTTTAGAGTTTTGTTTTTGCAGATTAAATTTCTTTGTACTTGTAAAAAAATTTAAAAAAAAAAAAAAAACAAAGGGAAATATATAAAGCGATTGTCCAGTCGCTGCAGAGTACGTAGGTACTCTACCCTATGGTACCAGTGTGGAAAATTCGACCATGTGATGGACAGTCACTCGGGCCTCCAACATAGTCGCGGGCCTAATCACAATCTATTGCTGGTTGGTCAAACTCACTGGTGGAAATAAAACTAGCAAAGGTTATTTAAGAATCGGCCAAAAGTCAAAATTCTAGGCAATTGATTTTCAAAAGACCAACAACTTTACAAAAAATTTGGTGCTCCACTCACTAACCGATGAAATAAATACAAGCAGCAAGAATATACCGGCTAGCCCATGCAAACAGGTGACATTCCCCTGCATGTCAAATTTTATCCACCAGTTTCAGCGAATATTCCAGCATTGGGGTATATCCTTTTTTGATGCCCATCCAACCGTCAAATTTAATTGCATGACATGTTGACATCATCATCGCGTCAGCGATGATGTCAGCATCTTAAAAAAAATTGTCCCTCTCACTATTGGGCTTTTTGATTTTTTAGTCTGACTTTGAAGCTTCATATCTCGGTCATTTTGGCTCCTTTTTTTCAAATCATTTTTTTGATTTGGGCTAATTTTTCATACTCTTCGTAGTGGTGCAATCATTTTTTGGTTTTGGTGTCTATTTTTTTTTAGAAATTGCAGATTTGCATAAGTTTTGTTGCTTCGTCCTCATTTTGGGAACTTTGGGAGCTCATATCTTGCTCCCATGGTAACATTTTTGGGTGAATTTTTTTTTGAAAGTGCATGATTTTTCATGTACTTTCTAGTGGTTTAATCAGATTTATCTCATCTACTATAAATTTTTCACTTTGAGCTTGAGGCCTATTTTTTCAATTTGCATGTACCAAGATCAAAGTCCACTTCGTTGGTTTGGCAAGTGGCAATTGTAAATGCACTAAGTACAAAGTGCCAAATGAGATATTTTCTTGGGGGGATTTTATGATTGAGTGATTAGGGGGGGTAATCTTGCAGTGGTTGATTGCATTCTTTTGCTTGGTTTGTGTTCTTGCAATGGGGAAATATCAAATTGAACTCCTAACTCCACATAATTATGATACATGGAGAAAATTAGTATGGAACTATCTCATGATGAAAGGTCTAATAGGTCATCTAAAGGACACTATTTAAAAACATACCGATGCTAAAGAATTGGAAAAATGGGAGATTGATCATGAGAAAACAGTTGGATGCATATGTTCATTAGTCTCATTTGATTTTATATTTCATATTGAATCATGCAAAACACCTAAAGAGGCTTGGGAGACTTTTGAAAAATTGTATGGTAAAATAGATAAGATTATGGGATATTAGATTGATAATGATTTGATGTATCTTGATCCTAAATTTTTTTACCACATCCAAGACTACATCTCCAAATTCAAGCAATTAAGAACACAGTTGAAAGAATGCAACATTGATAAAGAGGATTTACAATTTATTATGAATGTCTTATCCAAGCTTGGTCCTGAGTATTTAGTATTTGTTTTTGGCTTTCATACCCATCGAATTTCTATGGGAGCATCATATGTTGATCCTAAGTTTGATGACTTTGCAAATCTCCTAATCCAAGAGGAAGCTAAGTTAATGAACATGGGTCTAATCAATTCTTCCAAGTCACATGCATTGGTTTCTAGTGAGTCAAAGGTACAAAAATAATTAGGGAATCTTGATAAGAAGCAAAAGAAAAATAACAAGCCACATAAAGAATCAAAATCTTCAAAAAGAGAAGCATCTAAGAAGGAGAAGCCTTTTTATGCATATTGCAAGAAGGATGGACATGAAGAACACTATTGTTATAAGAAGGATATTGATGAGTTGAAAAATATTCTCAAAAGGAATCACATTATTTTCCTTCTAGAATGTTTGAATCACCTCCTTCTTCTACAAAATAGTCTAAGGGAAAAGTTCATTTGGAATCTACATCAGTATATAAAGGTCAAGCTCTTTGTGCTTTTTCAGGTCTAGGAAATTAGGGAGATCACTTCTAGATTCAAGAGCATCTCATAATATGGCATCTTCGCAATCTATATTCTCTTCATTTCAAACTTTTTCTATGTCTCCTATTTTGATGGGAAACAATACATACATGAGTTTAATTGGGAAGAGATCTATTAGTTTTAGGGACAACACTTTCCAGGATGTTTTGTATGTTCCTCATTTGACGGAAAATCTTCTTTCCATATATCAGATTACACATGTTGGAGATTAGAGAACTGTTGAGTTCACACTTGATTTAGTCATCATTCGAGACTTGGAGAGTCAAGAGATCATTGATATTGGGGTGGTTAATCATTCATCTCAGTTGTATACCTTTGAAAATTTTGCTTATGATGGTGACATTGTTCCTTCAACTGTTGATCACACTTCTAGTGTGAACCATTATTCAAAGGAGACATTTGGCTACTTGAACTTGGGAGTTATCACATCAGATCTTGTTCTTAAGCCATGCATTCTATCTCCTCCATCTACTATTGTAAATGATGATGCTTTTGTTTCCATAGTTTTGGTTCCTTGTGATTCAATGCAGTAGGATATTCATTGTCTTTCAGATTTGGCTACTTTGGATGGCTTCTTGGCAGGTATTTCAGACTTGTTTGTGGAGTCTCATCTTGTAGATTTGGGAGACACCATTGATGACATTCATCTTCTCTTTGATGAAGATTCTCCTTCTTCAGTTGTTATGAGGGAATACTTTGACCCTCTTTTTCATTCTCTACATCATCATTCTTTGCAATTTGGTGTGAGTGTGGATAATTTTAGACAACATTTGGATGAGGCTTCTTTGATTTCAGAGGGGATATCTTTGTCTTTGGATCATGTTCTACATTCATCTCTACTAGATTTTGGATTGTCCTCTTCAATAGTGTGGCCTAGAATGCTTGTTTGGAGTGTGATAGCTTTTGACATCGACATGGAGACACTTGAGCATCATTCAGAGAAATCATCCATCATTCCTGACATCTTGCATACATCCTTGGTTTTGTTTCTTCCTAAGGGGAGGAATGTTTTTTGGCGAGATTAGATCATCTTCAGCATTCAATGTTGAGCTTCTACCATCATTTTAGGAGACTCAATATTGAGGGGGGCTACCTTGTCTCTCTTCTACTTCTCTCTTATGGGGGGGTCTTTTTCCTCACATGGGGTTTTATCCTGAACTCATGCATCATTGAGAGAATTTCATTTTTTTGTATTTCATCTCTCTTTTGGGGAGGAGTTTTGTCCCACTGGGTTTTCTCCTTTTCTCTATTTATGAGAGATTGCATTGCATTTGTACATGGTACGTAACATGGCCTAGTTGTCGGGACCCATCTTGCATTGTTTTTCTTTTGTGTATATTCTCCTGAATTTGCACTTAAGGGGGGTATTGGTGTAATTAAATGTGTTGTACCTTGTCCTAGGTCATGATTACACCTTAGTTAAGTTTACTTAGGGACAACATAAGAGGTAGTTGGAGATTTTCCACAATTTGTGGACTTATCATGTTATTAATTTATCACTTCCACCTTTCGTAGACATATCATATGATTACCTTTCCACCTTTTGTGGGTGATCCACCATTTCTAGTGATTATCACATTATCAATTTTCCACTTTAGGTGGAGTGATAGCTTTTCATAGTTGTCTCATGTCATAATATTACTACACTTGTCATAATCTTATGCCCTTCTATGTTCTCACCTTGGATATTTAACCAAGGGGTCTCCTATGTACATAAAATCATCTCATATCACAATCATATTGATAAGAATATAGTTCATTCTTGTCACATTCTATTCTTTCTTCTTGTGCTTTCTATTTGGTCTCAAGATCTTGGCAGCCATAACCAATTCTAATAGTAATGATGAACTTCAGAATGAAAAATTAGCCACAAAGCAAATAATACCCAATTTCGTTGATGTTCATTATCTTATTTGGAACAAAACTATGGAATGGAAGTTTCAAATCACCAAGCAAGGCTTACAAAAGCTTTGGGAGACTGTGGTTGTAGACATGGAAAATGTACATTCTCAATCTGGCACACTTGATCCGGATTACTAACGACGTTTCCTCTTAAATCACTTTCTCAGCATTTCATTACATTTTATCCCTTAATTTAATAAATCGTTATTTATTGGATTAAGTCTTCCTCTTTCAATGATTAAATTAATCAATTAATTTAATTAACCATTGCATCCCTGTTTAATTAAATAAATTATTTTATTTAATTAAATTCTCTAAAGTCCTCTTATTAAATTAAATAAATTAAACCTTATTTGATTTAATCTAACATATTCCTTCTTGATTAAATAAATCAAATCATTTCGTCTCAATTCTTGACTTAAATCAATTCATAAACCAAAGTCTAAATTGTCACATCACCTAATTCTTCATTAAGTTAATCAAATCCTTGATTAAGTTAATCTCAATGCCTAAAATTCTATAGAGAATGCAAGTTGCACAATAAATCAAATACTTTGATTTATTAATTCTTCTATTTTCCCTCACAAAGCATCAAAAGGGAATATTCTCTCTTTTGAATTCAAAAAGGCCAAGTGGACTTGGTCCTTCCAATAAGGAATTCAATGCCTCTTACATGTCCTTGACCTTGAGCCAAGTGACATTAACTTCATTTCTCTCTTCCTCCAACATGTCACATTCAAAATTCAAATTTGAATCTCTTGGCATTTATCATGCACATTGACCAAAATGTGCTCATTCCTCAACCATTCACATCTTGACAAGTGGCACTTGGCCATTGAACGTTGAATGATCCCACATTGCTTATTTTCATTCATTCTTCCAAGATTGAAATCTATAAATAAGAGACTCTTCCTCTCATTCAATCATTGATAATTTGAGTAAACATACTATACTCAAATCCATCATCATCCACAATTCATATGCAAAGTTACTCTCTCCAATTGAGAACTATTTTTTCTCATCATATCCAAGCATTCATCACATTTTCACATTTGCACCAAGGTTATGCTCAAATCTCTTTGGAGATTTGACCATTTCTTCATCAATCTACATTACAACTTAGGAATTGGGAAAGGGCCGATTGCAACACATCATTGGCACCAATTCCCCCATAAGATCATCATTCTATTGGCTAAGATTAGGATTTATTTTCATGTTATTTGAGTTTGTTCTTCATTTCCTAATATTAGTTTAAATAGGTGGATTTCATGGGGAATCCTTCATATTTGCATGCATTTTGATTTAACACTAACAATGTTTGTCGTCTTTGTGCATTTGCAGGTTTAGGGGTTCACATTTTGGTGCTAGAAGGAGGGGTGCGGGGGTGTGGGCCTTAACATATGCTCCTTAAAGCTTATAAAGAAATTGGGATTCACCAAGGATTCCATCAATAAGAACAAAAGCATCATGATAAGGGCATATGATGACCAAGAAAGAGTGTCTCAAGGCACTATCAAAATCCCCATTCAAGTGGGACCGACAACTATGGAGACCACCTGTCAAGTCCTAGACCTCAACCTACCTTATAATATCCTCCTTGGACGTCCATGGATCCATGGAATGAAAGCGATGGCCTCAACCTATCACTAGTGCATCAAGTTCTCACACCAGAATGAGGAAGTCACCATATATGGGGATCTAGAACCTTTTGCCTACTGCAAAAACTTGGAAGCCAAGTTTTATAAGATCCCTCAAGTCCCAAAAAATGATGAAGGTCCATCTACTTCATATATTGACCCAGCCACCCTTGCCTCCACTTCTGTGATAGAGACACCCGCCATCCAAGATATATCCGAAATCAAAAGCATGATCGAAGAAAAATGGATGCAGCGACTATAGAATGAGAAGAAATGGATTTGTTGTAGGAGAATTACCACAATCTCCTAGGTCACATGGACAACCTTAGCTAGTTGAAACACCTACCCACACTGTTAGGGCAGAACCTTCTAGATTCTGCCATTGGGGGGATCTCAGTTGAGAGAATGTGGATGAGGAGGACATCTCAAACACATTGTACCAAGATGGGAGGCCCACCCCCAACCTACCAATGGATGAAACTAGCAGAGGACTGCAAATGATGTTTGGTATGGGCTATAATAGGAACGAAAGCTTGGGAAGAAATAGTGATGGACGATTGGAGCCCATTATTGGAGAAAGAAGAATGTGAAACCTTGGCCTTGGATGTACTCCTCTGAGTATAACCATACGTGGCAGAAGTACTCCCAGAAGGGAAGTCAGGTCCTCTCCTCAAGTAACAGCAACTACCCTTAGACCACCTATTTACCTGGGTATCCCACTCGATAATTACACCTTTGACGTCACTAATGTTTGTGCTAGTAGTGACGAGGATGACACCATAGCTAACCTTCCTAGACTCTTTGAGGATTCCACTTTGTTAATGATTAGCACCCCCATAGCTAAGCCAAACCAACGATCCCACCAAATAACCTTAGTATACCCCCAACTCATCGATCACGACCAATGAGGATTGCCAATTCTAGACTCATTTGAAAACGATGAGGCACTCTCAAAATTCATGGGACTAAGGGATACAGTTCCATGTGGGGATCACAAGGCAGGGTTTGATATCACTTTAAACACCAACGCATATTATGGGGAGATGATTGAGTCCTTCAGTCACAAAAGGAAAATATCGAGAATAAGCTCAGAGTTATTGAGTGAAAACCACACCGTGGCACTCTCTAACCATAAAATAGTAAAAATAAAGGACACATCCAATGGTGAAAACCTCTCTGAGGCACTAGAGGATGAAGGATTCAATCTCCCCCCTACTGCTCTACATCAGGAGAAGTCAGCAGTTCTAGCAGAGTAGTGCAACCCTGTCAATTTGGGAATAGAGATAGAACCGCAAATCACTTTCTATGCTAAGTCTCTCCTACTAGAGGAACAGGAACTATTAGCAGTATTTTTGAAAGAGAGAAAGGTAAACTTTGCATGGACATATGCTGACATACCAGGTCTGGATCTTGAGGTGGTGGTTCATAATTTGGCTATTTTCCTTGGAGCAAAACCAGTTAGACAAAAACTAAGAAAGATGCACCCGTAAATAGACTTGCTCATCAAGATTGAGTTACAAAAACTACTGGATGTTGGCTTCATACGCCTGATCGACTATCTAGAGTGGCTATCAAATCTTGTACCAATCTCAAAACCAAAGGGGGGCATCCACATCTGCACATATTTTAGGGACCTAAACAAAGCATGCCCTAAGGATGATTTTCCACTACCCAACATTGACATTATAGTGGATATGACGGCTGGACATGAGATGCTATCCCTAATGGATGGTTTCTCGGGGTACAATCAGATAATGATAGCAAAGGAAGATCAGCAAAAAACAACCTTTACATGTCCTTGGGGCACCTACTGCTAGAATGTGATGCCGTGTGGGTTAAAAAATGTAGGAGCCACATATCAAAGAGCCATGACATTGATCTTCCACAACATGATCCAAAAAACTGTCGAAGACTATGTGGATGACATATTGGCTAAATCAAGGAAAAGACAAGATCATATAGCAACTCTAAGTGCAATCTTTGACAGGCTAGAACAATACAAGGTTAGGCTCAACCCAAAGAAGTGTGTCTTTGGGCTGCAATCAGGAAAGCTATTGGGATACATAGTTTCAATGAGGGGAATAGAGGTGGACCCTGCAAAGGTAAAAGCAATCCTTGAAATGGAAGTGCCAAGAACATTAAAGCAACTTAGAGGATTACAAGGTAGACTCCAATCCATCCGGAGATTCATAGCACAACTGGAAGATAAACAAATCACCTACTCACACCTACTTCACAAGGGAGTAGCATTTAGATGGGATGACAAGTGCGAACAAGCATTTAATAAAATCAAGGAATACTTACTTACACCACTTGTGTTGATGCCACCAATCATAGGGAAATCTTTTATTCTATACATCTCAGCAACAACAGCCACCCTTGGTGCCCTGTTAGCTCAACACGATGAAAAAGGAACTGAGCGAGCCATTTACTATATCAGAAAAACAATGGTAGGGCATGAGCTCAACTATACATCAATCAAAAAAGTGTGCCTAGTAGTGGTGTTTGTAGCTCAGAAATTTAGACACTACATGCTAGCTCATCAAATTAAGCTGATTTCCAAGATAGACCCCCTCAAATATCTATTGTCAAAGCAATGCTTATGGGTAGAATCACTAAATGGGTGATGATACTATTAGAGCATGATATCGAATATGTAGAACAAAAGGCAATAAAGGGACAAGTCATTGCAGATCAGCTAGCAGAAGCTTCTCTCTACATAGACAACCCACTTGTATTAGAGTTCCTAGATGAGTCCCTTTTTAATCTCGGTGCAACTGACCACTAGAAATTGTACTTTGATGGCTCACACACACAACGTGGATCAGGAGCTAGTATGTTCTTTATTACCCCACAAGGAGACTGTATACTGAGATCCTATAAATTAGCTTTCCCCTGTATCAACAATATTGTAGAATACGAGGCTTTAACCATAGGTCTCAAGATTGCATCACAATGGTGAATAATGGCACTAAAATTCTATGGGGACTCATAGCTTATCATCAACCAAGTCAATGGTGAATACCAAACTAAGGATGATAAGCTTACGCCTTACAAGAAGGTGGTAGAAGGACTCAAAGAATCATTCATTGAAATCACTTTTGAGCAGATACCGAGGGAAAACAATAGAGCAACGGATGTAATGGCAACAATCGGATCCTTGCTAGATATCCCTCGCAATGTTTCAAAACACTAATTCCTTGTAGAGCAGCTTCTCGTACCCACGTTCGAGGTACCAGAGTCAGAATATGCATACGAAATTGTTGGTCTCGGTGATCTTTGGTACCATGACATATTCACCTATCTGAGATTAGGAATCCCCCCAGCTCACATTACCCCGAACCTCAAATGAACCTTTGTTAAAAGGTCCTTACGGTTCATCATCCTAGGAGAAACCCTCTTTCGTAGAAGTGTCGATGGAACCCTACTACATTGTTTAACACCTGAGGAGGCCTTGACTGCTTTAACTGAGGTACACAATGGCACGTGTGGTTCACACTCAAGTGGTATGACCTTGGCTAAGAAGTTGTTGAGAATTAGGTACTATTGGCCGATAATGGAGAGAGAGGCACATGACTTTGCTAGAAGGTGTCTACAGTGCCAACAATGTGGAGACCTTATTCATGCACCAGCTCAAGAGTTACATCCTATTGTAACACCATGGCCCTTTTCATAGTGGGGGCTCAATCTCATTGGTAAAATCTCACCCACCTCATCCAATGGCCACAAATTCATTATAACCGCTACTGAATATTTCATAAAGTAGGTCGAAGCAATTCCTATGACCTACATCATGGGAAAACAAATATCCATGTTCATCCCGAACTACCTCATTTGCCAATACGGTGTTCCCCAATCCATTATCTCTGATAATGGGACACCCTTCAAGAATTAGGATGTCCATGATTTATGTGAAAAATTCAAAATCCAACACCGCTTCTCCACCCCGTACTATCCATAAGGCAATGGTCAAGCAGAAGCTACGAATAAAACCATTTTGAAAATCCTCAAGAAAATAGTCAACGACTCTGGTTGTGACTGGCATCTACAGCTAAATCCTGCCTTATGGGCATACCGCACCAACATCCGCATGCCAATAGGTGCCACTCCATTCTCCCTGGTCTACGGATCAGAAGCCATACTCTCGATTGAGATCGAGCTCCCATCCTTGAGAATATCTTTGCAAAACCTCATCACAGATGAGGAATATAGGGTTACAAGACTGAATGAGCTAGAATTACTAGATGAATGGTGAATGCATGCCCTAAATCATCTATAGGTCTACTAGAATTGCCTGAAAAGGAGCTACAACAAGAAGATTAGGCAACACACCTTCCAAGTCGGTGACCTTGTGTTAAAAGAAAATAAAAGGAATGTGCCAAATCTAGATAGCAAGGGAAAATTTGAGCCCAACTATCTGGGACCCTTCATCATCACCACAAGTTACAAATCAGAGGCATATCAGTTATCAAAACCAAAAAGTGAACCTCTACAAGAGCCTCTGAATAGCTCTCATCTCAAAAAGTTCTATGCCTAAGAACTTGCAAGGTATGGAACTAGAAAATACAAAAACAATTAGAAAATTTCCTAAAAAATGGTTACCTTGATGAAAACCTGGCAAACAGGCGTCTTGGTGACAACAAAAAAATCAAAAAATCAAAAAATTCCAAAAAAAATTAGAAAAAAGATTGAAAAATAGTAAAGAAAAAAATTGTCCTCTAGTGAAAACCACTATGGTGGCGCTTTGGACAAGTACCATGATGAAAACCTAGCAAATAGGCATCATGTGTAGAATTGAGCATCTATGTGGGCTATTTCAAGAGAAAGCATCTTATCCATAATAAAGCCATCATTCCATCCATATCATTCGTTCATCCATGAACCGTTTATCCAACCCATTACCATCTATCTACCTTATCTTGATCTTGATTAAGGTTTGGTAAACACTTTACACTTGCTTATGGTAAACATCTTGACATGGGTCATTTTGATCCCATCCTATCCAACGTTATCTGAGCCTTGAAGCATTATCCACATGAGCATCCTCTGTTCAAACACCTTATCTTATCACGAGATGATCCTAGGCATCCTTTGCATGCTTACCATATCCATCCATCCAAACACCTATCCAAGCATCTACCTATTGCCATTCAAACATTTCTAGACACTGGGGGTAGATATTTGCATCTTGCGTTGGGAATAAATCTTGATATGTATCCTCCAACTTATGTGGTCATCCGAACATTTGCAAATGTAAAATCAAATTGGTTAAAGCATTTGTGAGCACAAATCCAAATCCCTAGCCCATGGCATATTTTGACGAGATGATGTTCCTTATCAATTGTTATCTTTCATCGAATGTCAATCCAAATAATTCATATCAGTTGCATCTAATGTGTACTTCAGTGCCACATCAAATCATTAAAACAATTTTGTTCCAAATCAAGTTTCATCAATCTTGATCAATAAAATCCAATCGATTACCACCTTGTTTGACTTAACACACTTAGTCAAACTATCATCTTATGCATGAGTTTACTCTAGGATAACACAACTTCCTTGGGCTTACAAGTTCATTATCATCTTTGTTTGGCTTAACACACTTAGCCAAATTATCAAATCCATAATCACCTTGTTTGACCTAACACATTTAGTCAAACTACCCTCTTGTACAAATTTACTCTAGGATAACACAACTTCCTAGAATTTACAAGTGCATTATCACTTTTGTTTGACTTAACACACTTAGTCAAACTATCAATCCATCAATCCGATTGATCAACATTAAGCTTGGTTTTCAGCAAAATCTCAAAACAAAGCACTGATATCATCCCGTATCCATACCCAATTTGTCAAAATCATGCAAAAATCCAAAAATATTCGAATAATTCATGCAAAAATCCAAAAAAATCCAAATCTTCAAAAATCCAAAAAAATAGGTCGAAATATCAAAAAAAACCTTCAAAAAAAATTCATCATTGAGTCTTGTCAGTCTTTCACCTTGTCAATCTACATTGTCTCTGAGCTTGAACATAGGCAAGGTTGATCTTTGATCATCCCTCAAGATAGCTAGAGTCAGTCCTTAGGCGTCTATCACGTTGGCAATCCGTTTACCCATCTATTTCATAGTTAGGTCAGTCCTTTAGGCATCTGTCGCATTGGCAATCTGTTTGCCTATCTATCTCATCAACACTCAAGTCAATTCTAGTCCGAACTACGCCATCTCTAAGCTTAAACGTAGGCAAGGCCATCCTTGATCGGCCCCCGAGACACAAAATACCAAAAACATTGAAAAATTCAAAAATACCAAAAATAGCCTCAAAATATCTGAAAACCCAAAATGGTGCACCCATTTCATCTCGCTTTCACCCGTGATTTTCATCACTCATAATAAAGCATCGTCACTTTCACCCTTTGGTGAGTCAGTCAGAAGCAAGTCTAGCAGGTTCCAAAGTGAACACCTAATCGTCAAAGTCTCAAGTCTAGATCAGTAAGAAAGCAAGTTGGTCAACTCAGAATATCAATAGCTTATCACCCAAATCAGTCCCATCAAAACCCTAATCACTACATTTCCTAGGATGAAGTTTTCCTACGATGGACATAAGCATCAAGTACCCCACAGTAGTTAGTCTTGGCTAGCGGTATGAAGAACATTAGCTTGTTTGTTTACTTCTCTTGGTCTTTTTGACTTATCTTATTTTGCACTCATTTCAAGGACCTCTCGATGATGCCTAAACAAAATAGGTTTAGAGAGAAGGAAATGGGGTAAACGATCATTATCTTTTTATCTGTTGTGCTTGTGGGATACTCTTGTAAAATAACTTTGTCATGCATGCTTTGTTTGGTTTGTAGGGAGGATGTTTTAGGTATCTTGTTGACCACATAAGAAGGCTTGCCTTTCTATGTTTTGGCTCGAGATGTTTAGAATGTCTAAACTACATCCTGAATGAAGTATGCATGCTAAGTGTGAACAAGAATACTCCTATCTAATTGACGAGTCAAAGTCCATCACACTAGGTACAAACTACATCCTGGTCCTTTATACCTTGATGCATCGTACCTACGTGTGTTATCAAACATAAAGTAATTAGCCCTTTGAAAATCCCAACTCCTAGCAATGCAAATCATCATCATCATCATTCATATTGTGAACTAATGTGAATCCTCCTTCCATCCATCTTATTCTTCTTATTCTTCTATATTTACTAACATTTCTATCTAAAATCGGTGTGTTGTATCAAAATATACATGAGGCTATCCATGGCTGATGACTGTCTATACATCATCATAATTGTCTACATCAAGGAATTATCTTTCATCCTCTGATCAATAGAACCACTCCTCTCACATTTTATCGCGACCTCAAATATAAAATCTAACATTTTCGCTCGATCTCTCGAGGGGGCAGTATACCAGCATAATTCCTTTAGTTGGGGCAACAGTGGGGCATCTGAAAAATCAAGAAATTTTGAGATTTGATCACAGCAGTTTATTCTTTGAATGAATGCAACAAGTACATTGCTTCAAAGAGGGGCAAAATGTAGACATGAAAAATGTACATTCTCGATCTGGCACACTTGATCTGGATTACTAACGACGTTTCCTCTTAAATCACTTTCTCAGCATTTCATTACATTCTATCCCTTAATTTAATAAATCATTATTTATTGGATTAAGTCTTCCTCTTTCAATGATTAAATTAATCAATTAATTTAATTAACCATTGCATCCCTGTTTAATTAAATAAATCATTTTATTTAATTAAATTCTCTAAAGTCCTCCTATTAAATTAAATAAATTAAGCCTTATTTGATTTAATCTAACATATTCCTTCTTGATTAAATAAATCAAATCATTTATTTGATAAATCATTTCGTCTCAATTCTTGACTTAAATCAATTCACAAACCTAAGTCTAAATTGTTACATCACCTAATTCTTCATTAAGTTAATCAAATCTTTGATTAAGTTAATATCAATCCCTAAAATTCTCTACAGAATGCAAGTTGCACAATAAATCAAATACTTTGATTTATTAATTCTTCTATTTTCCCTCACAAAGCATCAAAAGGGAATATTCCCTCTTTTGAATTCAAAAAGGCCAAGTGGACTTGGTCCTTCCAACAAGGCATTAAATGCCTCTTACATGTCCTTGACCTTGAGCCAAGTGACATTAACTTCATTTCTCTCTCCCTCCAACATGTCACATTCAAAATTCAAATTTGAATCTCTTGGCATTTATCATGCACATTGACCAAAATGTGCTCATTCCTCAACCATTCACATCTTGATAAGTGGCACTTGGCCATTAGATGTTAAATGATCCCACATTGCTTATTTTCATTCATTCTTCCAAGATTGAAATCTATAAATGAGAGATTCTTCCTCTCATTCGATCATCAACAATTTGAGTAAACTTACTATACTCAAATCCATCATCATCCACAATTCATATGAAAAGTTACTCTCTCCAATTGAGAACTAATTTTGTTCATCATATCCAAGTATTCATCACATTTTCACATTTGCACCAAGGTTATTCTCAAATCTCTAACCATTTCTTCATCAATCTACATTGCAACCTAGGAATTGGGAAAGGGCCAATTGCAACACATCATTGGCACCAATTCCCCCATAAGATCATCATTCTATTGGCTAAGATTAGGATTTATTTTCATGTTATTTGAGTTTGTTTTTCATTTCCTAATATTAGTTTAAATAGGTGGATTTCATGGGGAATCCTTCATATTTGCATGCATTTAGATTTAACACTAACAATGTTTGTCATATTTGTGCATTTGCAGGTTTAGGGGTTCATAGTGGCCAAATACATTTTTGTCTCAATTGATGCACATAACACTTTATTCACTCTATGGTTACAACAAGATAAAGGGAAAATTGGAGACACTGCAAATATTAAAGGCTTGGCAGACAATTTCCAAAAAATAGTCAAGGGGATACTTAATTATCATTCTTTTAATGTTGAGCACTTAAATAAATTCAATGAACTAGACCCAGTCTCATCTCAAGCGACTGGACTCATGAAGAACTGTGACCAAAGGATTGAATTAATTTGGGATAAACAGTTGGCATGGAAACTACAGATGAATAATGTGACCATTTCTCAACATAAGGAGCTATTAACCACCATAAATATTTCCAAGCTTTATGGAAAATACCCATGGCACCCCTAGAAATGGGAAGTGAAGCACTACCATCTTGATCTTTTAGTTGCTTTAGTTAAAAAATTTCAGTTCAATCAGTTATGGGAAAAGAAAGAAGTGGTTACTTACTCGCTTATTTATATGTATCTATTTTGAAACATAAACTCTCTAGACATCATTTTTAAAGCTCAATATTATATGCTTTAGACTTTGATGCTATTTCTATTAATGAAATCACTAGTTGTATGTGTGCATCTACGTTGTGAAAATAATTTGATACTCTTAAATCTATGTGTTTAGGCATATCTTAATGTCATGCTTTACCTATGTGTGATTTTATACAGTTCTCTTCATAATGGATTTCATTTTTCAAATAATATTGAGTTCATTATTTTAGTTGTTAATAAGTCTTTAATTGAAACTGCTCTTTGTGCTAGTATCTCATTATCTTTATTCCAGATTTGATATTAGGAATTATTTTGATATCGGGCTTGCCTTTACTAATTTTTGGTTAAAATCATACATCATTTAGTTTTGAATTTTTATATTCATTGAAGATCATAAGAAGGAGTTGTACCTCCTCAATTTAGAGGATATTTTTTTTCTCAAGCAAAACATTTATCCAGAGCTATTGGTCATTCAGTACCTTCTTGGGCAGAGAGTCATATTATTTGAAGGAGCCCAATCTATTAACAAACACATATATAGGAAAGGAAGAGGAAATCCACCTATGAGGTGGATTTAAAAGTGCCTCATGAAGTGGCACAAATGAGTAGACAAGTGTCCTATAGGTGTCAGCCTTAGGATCACTTGGAGTGTGCAAACCAACAACCTCCATGACCAAGACATGAGCCTTGATGCCAAGTGTTGAGCGATATTTGAGGTGAGATAGAAATTCTTCCAACCTCAAAATGTATGTGCATGAGGTTTAACAAATAACTTGAAAACCTCAAGAGGGTTACAAGTTTCACATTCAGTTAGACAAGATGTTGTATAACCTCATCAACCTATGTACACTTAAGTATAGTGAATAGATTAATTAATCACACTAGCACAACTTGTAATGGGTGGTTATATAAAACCTTGATTTAACATCATAGTTTTGGATCCTCACGATTCTTTCCCCATGGTGTGTGTTGACTTTATTTTCCATCATATCAATGGATCCTCATGATTCTCATCTCATTTGTGTGTGCTTTGATGTACACCATCTTTTTTCAATTTCGTGTACATGTCTAAATTCCTTGCATATACTTGTGCTTAATTTTACTTTTTCTACTTATTCTCTTAGCATTAAGGGGGGAATGTGATAGTGTTATGCTAATGCTTATTGTAATAAAGTAGTGGATGAATCTTTTTTTTGGGAGGTCTCATGAACCTTCTATCTTGATCTCTCATATAGGGGATTATTTTAGTGGATCATATATTTTGTTATTCTAGTACTCCTAATCACAATACTATCTATATTTTCAAGTTCACAAAGTTTGATCAACTTTGTGTACATAGTTGAGTAGTCTTCATATGTTCACTCATGCAGTGTTTTGTATCACTTATCTTGATCTATATTTTTTGGAGATTCATTCATTCCAACAAACATTAGTTCATCTTCAATAAAGTTTACAACTTCAAAATGCTTTATAATTTCTTCATCATGTTGTTTCTATCATCATGGGACATAATTTTCAAAAGGTCTTAAATCCTTCTCTTTCTCTTTTTTGGGGAGGATTTTTGTTTCCACTAGGTTTTCTCTTTTTTGGGGAGGATTTTTGTTTCCACTAGGTTTTCTCTTTTTTCTCCATTTGTGAGAGAATGCACTATACATATGTACCTAACATGGCCTCATATCTAGGACCCATTTCTATCTATTTTCACTTTTGTGATCTCCCTAGGTATCACTTTGAGGGGGGTGTTAGAGTGAATAATTTATCTATTCACTATACGTAACTGTACTTAGGTAAATAAGGTTAGACAACATATTGTCTAACTGAATGTGCAATCTTTATACCTCTAGAGGTTACCAAGTTATTTGGTAAACCTCATATACATACCTTTTGAGGTTGGAAGACTTTCTAGCTCACCTCAAAGGTCACTCAACAATAGGCATAAAGGTTGTTGGTTTGCACATTCCTAGTGATCCTAAAGTTGACACCTATAGAACACTTGTCTATTCATTTTTGCCACATCATGGGGCACTTTTCAATCCACATGGTAGGTGGATTATATCTTCCTTACCTATATATGCAAGGCTTCCTCATTTGTACTTTTGTGTCAACTAAATACAATCTTTGCATTGTTAATAATATTGTCAAAAGATAAGGTCTATTAGGAAGGGTCTAGGGATTATGTAGGATCTTTCTAGTAGTTATTATAAGATTGATTGTATTGAATTTTTTTTTGTTATCTTTCTGCACTATGTTTGTTGCTTTATTCACATTTTATTTTTGAAATGAGGTCTTTTTCAAAACCCTCTTTATTTTTCATAAAATTTTCAAAATGTTGTCTAAAGACAACTTTAATAAAAAAAAATTTAAGATAACCTCAACAAAATTTCATTTAAACTATTGATAGCAATTTCTATTTAAAAGTAGCTTTAACGAATATCATTTAAATTGTTTGTAATATTAATAATAATGTGTAAAGACAATTTTATTTAATGAATTTCATTCAAACCATCAACATCAATGTTTTGGATAAATATTAATATAAAATAATTTATTAAACTATTTTTATTAATGCTATTAATCATACATTTAAAAATATATGTCAATAAAATTATTTATTATAAATAATTAAAATGAAATTTCATTTTTTTCATTTTCATTTTTAAGATTTTAATAATATAGATTGTAGTTGTCTCAAATTAAATCATAAATCAAATATTTTAAAAAATTAAAATATTTGTAAAAGAATAATTTGTTTAAAACAAAATTATACAACATCAATTATTACCATAAAAATATAATAACAAATATAATACTATTCAAATAATAATAATCATAATAACAATATATAAATACTATTCATTTAAACAATATAAAGAACACAGGATAGTAAAACTCATGTTTATAACAAGGGGAAACTCCATAAATGTTTAATTGTATTCATGCAACACTAAAGTTATCTCTCCTTTGAAAGGACGTTATTGGGCCCTTTTAGCTTTGATGTACCTTTTTAGCCAGGGAAGAGCGTATGAACTTTATGGCGCGTACGAACTCATTCACCAATGGGCGGATGGGTTCATACAAGGTCAATAAAAATACTAGTGCCTCCTCTATTAACTCCTCTGTTTTGCGAGTCCCAAGCAAGTGAACTTTTCCTCGAGAAAATAGCAGTAAAATCCATATAGGAAGATAGGCCACCATCACCCACACAACCACGGCCAGCCATATACATTTGGGCGCCACTGCCATGTGTATGGCTGCTCCAAATGTGATCCCTGTTGACACCAACGCTACCCGCAATGTGTTCATGCTCAGTTCGGTTAGAATAGGGTCTTCTGCTTTGCTGTTGAAAAGAGCATAAACAAGGAGAAGTGCAGATGCCATGGAAAAACAAAAAGCCAGTGCATCAAATAGCACAAGCACTTGAAAGATGGGGGAATTAATCTCTGCAGAATCGAGGTTTCCTGGCAAGGTGAAAGCAACTGTAAAAGCAACTGTCGCTAGTAACACTGCATTTACTGATATGAGGTTGCTATTCCATTCTGATACCTTGGCTGGAGGCGATTCCCCTTGTAGGAATAAGGTGCGCCCTTGGTTTCGACGGCCACCATGTCTAGTTAGAAACTTCGCAACCTGTAACCAAATAAGTGGTTATTTGAATTCAGTTTCGGATAACAATCATAAATGATTGCAATTTTTAGAAGTAGAAATCAACGATAAGAAAATCATAAATGAAATCAACGATAAGAAAATCAATTAGTGATATCAAATTTTTATAATTCATATCATTTGTTATTGTAACAGTTTTTGGATTAGATTGTATGAGAGTTTTTGCATTAATGTTTGGAATCACACTTCATAATCTATCATCAGAATGAAAGAGCTCCAAGAGAAAAAAACCATCCTGATGATGGATCACAGAATGTGATCGGAAACATTGATGCAAAAACTCTCATACAATCTAATCTAAAAACTGCTGCAATAAAAATCGATAAGAAAATCTGTTAATAGACAAATCAATATAATTGTTATTTGCTAATAAATCACTCACACCGAGAAAAAGTTGAGGATCTGCGGATTTCAAGCGTTGTGCTATTATATCTAATGGAGTTTCTCCCTCGACGTTTATGCCGTTAATGAACTTTTCCTCCATTACGTGCTCCATAATATCTCGGAAATTCGGTCCCAGGTTACGAAATAGGTTTGCTGCATATTCCACGGCCAAATGGAGGAGATTATAACCCCTAGCGGCTACCATGTCTGAACAATCTCTACAATGATGGAGTATCTCACACATTAATGCTGCATTACCGTTTATGACTGCTAGATGGAGTGGATTACTTCCGTCTTCGTCCACCATGTAACAAACCGAACTATCTTTATCTAAAAGCATTTTGTAGATTTGGCGGGTATCTCTGTACCTTCTGCGTTCTCTCATAAAATAAATAGGAGGGGGTGATATTGGCATTGACCTAAGTGCAGCAAAGTGCAATGGTGTCCAACCACGGGCATCTCTATGTCGCACAAGTTCAGATCTGTACGCAATAAGCTTCTCCATCACATCTGCAATGGACACCTTATAAATTCGTGAGTAGGACCAACCACATATTTTGAATTACACACAAGAAAAAAAAAAACAGACAATTTGAAACAAAATGAAAATAAAACCAAACGTAGGTATTTCTTTCACCAGAGAATAATCTTTAATCCATCGATTAGAACATGATATGTGTGTATTGGTTTTTAAAATATTATTATAAAAAAAGTTGTTTTGTTTTGTTAAGAAATATATTGCCATTCTTGGAAAATGTAGTATATATATTGGGTGGGATTTCTGGTAAAAACTGTGAATGATTTTGAAAATCGACGTTTCGGATTACTCTTTTCTCTTTTCTTTATCTTGATGATGAGTCATGGAATTTGATCTGAAATGTTGATTTTAAAATCATACATAATTTTATACAGAACTCACAATATTTATCATGGACTATGAAAACTACATGCTATTAAATGTAGTATATTTAATTTTATATTGTTTTTATTCAAATTTAAAAATAGTAAATCATTATCATAATACGTAATCAATAATGTAGATTATTCTAGACATTTCATATTAGACAATTTATATAAGAATTAATTATTATTGATCTTTAATAGAACACCTTTGTTGATTAATTATTTGATATTGTAAATGAGAATTATAATATCTTAAAGAATTGTTGTTGCATCACAAGGAGCTTTTACCTAGATCTAATCCTTAGAAATTGAGGAATACTAATCAAATACTTCTAGAATGATTGTCTAGAACTAGATTCCTTTTAGTGTATCTTTATAAGTGTATAAATGTGAATGATACTTGAATTTAAATCTCAAAATGTGGATGATTGGGATGAATGCATTGAATTTGTTTAATTGTAGGGGCATAGAAAAATATTATACAAACTTGTGTTTAATTAGCCCTAGGTGTGAAGGGTAGGTGAAAAGAGAATCATGTAAATTTTTATAAAACAATTGGGTGGCATGAGTTTGCAAGACCATGATGTTGACCCCACAACCGTGAACTAACATCGAGACAAAAAAAGGATCTAGATCATAGTAGATAGTTTGTGCATGGGAATATGTGCAAGAATAAGAGTAATAAATAATTGATAACATCAATGTAAAAGAGTGTCAATATGGAAAAGCCTTGGATAAGTGGTAGGTGTATAACATGTTAATTATAATATATTAGAAAAAATTAAATGGTAACTACCCAAACATTTAAACCATCCTCTCTTTTAAACATTTAGTTGTATTTCACCTATATGTGACAAAAATAGTAATCATAGAGTAAGAGAAAAATATTATGTTCCTCAAGGTTTCCTACAAAATTATAGCCAAAGCCCTTGGTTTAAAGATTTGCCATCTTCTTCTTCAAATTGTACGCCTTGAGCAGACTAGTTTCATTAAATTTGGGTTTATTTTGGAAAACATAATCGTTGTTTGGGAAGGTATGGAGTGGGTTAGATGCTTTAGTCAAAAAGTCATTTTTTACAAAAATAATTTTACTAAAGCTTATGACCACATTGAGTGGCCCTTCACCTTGGCTATGCTTTCTATGTTGGACTTTGCCCCAATCTTGTTCAGTCTGTGAATTTTTATTTTTATTTTCTGATGCAATTGCTTGCACCACTATTAATGGTTTCTAGTCTCAATCCTTTGGTTTATTTTGCTTCATATTCCAATGTTGTACACTTGCCTGCTCGTCATATGTTCTTGCTACTGAGGGTTTTGGCTACTTTCTTACTCATTCTATCTCTCATGGCTTGGTATGGGCAATTTGTTTGTCTAACTCATTAGCCCATCTTGTTAATGACCAATTTTTTTATGATTCTTTCCTTGAGTAGAGTGAAAGCACGAAGTTGACTCCACTTAAGGTGGAAGTTTTAGACTTAGAAAAAAACCTAAAATCAGGAAAAATGAAACGAGATCTCGTTTCACTTCAGGGCCCTAAGCCAAAAATGAGATCCTTTTTTTTAAATGGGATATTGTTCTAAAACAAGATCTCGTTTTTAAAAAAAATGGGATCCCATTCTAAAACACAGGATCCTATTTCTTAAAAGCATAAAAAAATATTTTTTTATGCTTTTATGAAACAGGATCCCGTTTCATAAAAGCATAAAACAAATATTTTCTTATGAAATGGGATCCCATTTTTTAAAATTTAAATTTTTGTTCAGGTTTTTGCCTTGTTTTTTAGTTTGAGTAAAGACTTGGGGACCTGAAACTAAGCTTTGGACTTGGTTTGACCTATAACTTGAAGGTCATGTCAATGTCATAAGAAAATAGTGACTTTGGACATATGTCTAAAGACCCTTTTTGCAGATTTTTTTGATGAAATTAAAACTCATTATAGATGAGAGTGTAGAATCAAAATATAAAATTTCTTTTATAATTGATTTATTTCTTCGAATTTCTAATTAATTTTTGATGAAACTGGTTCATAAACTTGAAATATCAAGGGTTTGTAGTATTTTAATAATTTTTTATTAAAATATATTTTTTTTAAATGAATTGTATGAAAGCGTGCTTCAGACAATTCATTTTAATTTGAAAAAAATAAAAAAATGATAAATTTAGGTTATCTTATGCGTGGCGTACATGATGATTTTTCAAAAGAACAAATATGTCCAGTAAAAATTTACCAAAAAATATTCGAAAACGTGCTTCAATGAGTTAGAAATCTTTTACCAAAAGGATTTAAGAAAATATGATTATTTAGGCCAAAATATGAATGATGTACACATGCATGGTATGGTAAAAAAAATGAATTTTAAATAGTGGTTTCTACAAATGCCTATTGAAAATCAATTTTATCATCTGGGTATGGAAATAAATTACATATTTGGAAAATAAAATTTGAGTACTAAATTTTATGACCAATAACTTGTTTTAAGATTCCATGTCTAAGTGCTTCAAATTTCAAGGTCAAATGTGATAAATTCTTAAAATTAGGGAAAACACTTCCATTGTTTTTCTAAAAAGTGGACTCAATTTCTTGCACACACCCATTGTTGGAAGAAGAGAATAATGTCAAAGTTGTCCTTGGTTGTCTTGAGACCTTTTTTATGGCCTCTGGCTCTGCTATCTAGTGGCACAAGACTTCATGTTACTGTCAGTCCTTTCTTCCTAGGCCTCTTTGGATTCAGTAGTTTGGCTAGAAGTGGATTGCTCAAGGGGAAATCTTCAAATTTCTTGGCATCCCTTTCACTTTGTAGGCTTCCTCTACTAATTTATGGCAAGCAGTTCTCTCTTGAATTGAGCAAAAGTTAGATTTCTGGATCACCAAGCCACTCTCTCTGGTTGGTAAATTTCAGGTGTGCTTTAAAATTTTGGCAGTGAGTCATGTGTACTATTCTTTGTGTTAGACCCCTTCCAAGGACTCTAATGCAAAGCTAGAAAAAAAATTAGAGACTTTATTTGGGCCTCTTCCGAGTCTCACAGAGGCTTTCACCATGCTCCCTAGGAATTATGTTTCCTCCCTAGAGAATTTGGTGGGCTTAGCCTTCTTTCCACTCAAAGGCAAGGGATGACATTATGTGTCAAATAGATAATTCATATTCTCAACTATAATGAGGCTTGGAAAATTCCTCTCAAACATTGAATTTTAGTGGGATATCCAACTCATAGACCTTCCTAGAAAGGTATTGGATTTCACACCCTTCTTATTATGAAGGAATTTGTTCAAATTATGGGCACCTTTGTTGCCAAAAGCATTTGGAATTCTTGGGAGGCTATCAAGTCCTAGCTCTGATGTATTGGCACTAGTTTTAGAGATGGTATTACTTTCAATGAGTAGAATATTTGGTGGTGTCCACTTTTTTCTAATATGGATTAGCTTCTAGCCAAGCTTCCTTGGCTTATAGCTCTCAAATTCCACAAAAAAGGTATCCAATCTCCTCAAGGGTTGTTTTCCAGACCCACGATGAGTATAATGACATGGAGAGATTTTAGAGCCAATTTTGTCTTATAGAACCATGGCTGAGAAACTTTCGATGGCCTATTGAATTCCATTCCAACTGATATGCTTCACAAATTTGGTATCCACTCCACTAAGCCTTGGTGGAAAGATTGGAATTTGTTTCCTAAAACCTTGTTTAGGAACTAAGCCTCAACTTTTCTATCAGTGGCTTTTGCCTCATTATCTAATGATCAATAGTTTGAATAGAGGTGGCATCTTCTCTCCTTGATGTTTGTTTGGCACCAGAGGTTTTGTTCTATGTGGTCTGCCATTATTGAGACCAAGCTTGCCCACTTTTCTTGGTGTATTCTTTTCCAAGGCTTACTAGGTTTCGGCTTTCCCATATGGGGGTTCAGACTCTCATTTCCCTTTTTGTGGGTAGGTTGAGTCTTGTAAGCACCTCTTTTGGTTCTGCACTAGAGCTCTATAGTTATTGAATTGGATTCATGATTTTTTCAGCCCTTTTAGCCGGAGCCTTTCTCTTGGCATATGGTATTGTTGGGAGACTATCCCTTGATCCCCACTAAGTATACCCAAATTTGGCACACTTTCAAGGTGGAAATTATTTTCAATATTTGGAAAGATAGAAATTCTTGTATTATTTCTCACAACCAAATTCATAAAAATGTTTCTCTCTACTCTAAAGCTATTATTTTTTCTAATGTGTTATTGCAAATTCAATTGCAAACCAATAAAGTTGTGCTTGAGGTGGCTCACCTTTATGAGCTTTTGGACCATTGGAGGAATTCCCCCTAGACTAAAACTCATGAGCCTCCCTCTCCCACTTCCTCCCAAGGCTAGTTTCCTTCATATGGTCAATGGAGGAGTGGTCTTGTTAGAGACTTTCAAGCCTGTCCCCATTCTTAGGCTCCTCCTCATCACAAATCTCATCCTCATAAGTGATCACCCTCTCTTCCTCCTTAGGCTAACTTGGGGTGGCCTTGTGGAGGAGTGTCTGGAGGTGGAGGTGGAGGTGGTGCTTCTAATTGGCATTCTAGTAGATCTCCTGGAAGCATTTCCGGTTGGCCGATGGATACTACTAAATAGCTCCCACATTTGGATTTGATGATCTCTCCTCAATAAGAAGATAAAGAAAAGGGTGACAATGGTTATGGCTAGGATCATCCTGACATCACTTCGAACACCATTTTTGCATGGGGTAGGGTAGATGACAAGGTCCCACCTCCCTCTTCTAGCACTACCATGACCTCTTAGTGACTTTTTAAAAAAAATTCTAAATGTTTTATGCTTTTTGGGCATGGCCCAAGTGACTTTATGCTTTCTAGGCTCTACCCATGTGACTCTCGGGGTGTACCTTTTCAACACTGAATTTTTTTTTGTCAATACGTGTAATTTTATCTTATTTTAATATAGATATGGACACTTATTCATCAAAAAATATTGATTACATTATAGCAAAAAAATGGAAAAAAAAACGCACAGGTCTTGATCTTGAGATAAGTATAACTTAAAAACTAACACCATGATCAATATTGAATCAAGATTTAAAAGCTATATTATTATGCTAAATTATATTATATATATCTTCATCTAAAAATTATTTTTCCAAGGTGAAAGTGTGATTTTTTTGTTTCTAAAGTTTTATTGTATATAGTTTCTTAGTGTAATAATATTTTTTATTATTTTAAGAGCTACTTGCATTAATAAAAATAGAAATGACTCATCTAGAATATAAGGGATCATACTTGATTTTTTTGAAATCCATAACATCCTCTATCCATGTGTTTTTGATCATTTTCATTGTCCACTTTTAAGGGGTATATAGTTGCAGTGTGACATGAAACTAGCACAATAATGAATTCATAAAATTATTTTCATTTTAGTACATTGTGCCAATGGGACATAGTTTCATTTTTTTAACATTGTTTGATAGAGATTTTATCATTATTTTAGACCAATGACAAGATTACCCTCCTAATTCATGTGGAGCTCAAAGTGTAGAAGGTTGCACCCAACCTTGTTAATTGGATTTTTCTTGTCCTTAGTTAGAGTATACACCATATCTCTATCTTAATCCTTTAAGCCTCGGGTTTAGGAATTGTATTTTATCTTAGAAATGACGGTTGCAAGAAAAATAACCAATAGATTGGTTTCTTTGCTAGGAAATTTTAAAGTTTTTTTTTGGTAAAGAGTCAAGAATGTGAAGTCTTTTTTACTAAAGATCTTCATATTTTGTTGAAATTATTGCAACATATTTGAAGAATTTATGAAGTAATTTTACTAATGGAATGAATGTTGAATGAAATAAATATGTAAGGAGATGTTAACTTCTTTTAAATTTTATCCTCTTTAGATAGGTGACAACTCTATAAGTGAACATAATTAAGTTTTGTGAAGAATTTCTCCTACTTGTACTTGTGTATTGCACATATCTGTAAGGTATCTAGTCATAGGAGGAAGATTAGTTAAGGCCATAATATATTTCTATGAATTTTATCCTTTCACCTTCAAGAGGAAAAATATTGTTAGATGGAATTCAATCACAAATTTCTTTGTGAAGTATGATATTCCTGCAATGCCTATGAGTTGTAGTGGATGAAATAAAACTAATGTGAATAGTTAGTAATATTGTCATGTTATGTATTTGTTCAGTAAAATATGCATGGTAGTGGAAAATGAAAAGATTCCTTCATATATGAAATTACATATATCATAAGGATGTGTTTGACATTTAGAAATACACGAATAATGAATGATGATAAAACATTGGAGAGATAAGAGTTATTTTGAGAGGATTAAAGTCCTATTGATTTGATCAAACTATGAGACAATGGTTAAGAGGGGATTAGGATTTCATTGAAAGGATATTTTCATATGAATTTTCAATCTAGTTTCTTTGTATGCTCAAATATCATGGTCTAATGCTCACAACTCCATCCATGTCTTTAGAGAAGGCTTCTCTCTATGGGAATATAAAGTCCTTTAAATTTAAGTAGTATTCAATGTTTCCCAAACCTTTTTCCCAATGAAATTAAAGAGAATTTTCCAAAGTTCAATGGTGATATCTCTAAATCAACAAGAAAACATTTACAAGCATTTGGTGATCAAATTGGAAATTACAATATTCATACTAAAGATGTAGTCATGAAAATATTTATTTAATATTTGAAGAAGGATTCTAGAGATTGGTTTTTAGACTTACCAGCATGTTCCATTTCTTCATGGCTTGAGTTCATAGAAGTGTTCAATGAGAAGTTTGGTGAGATAATTGATGTATATTTTATTACACAGACAGTTGTTGTTGTTGAAATGAACAAGACAACTGGGAGGGGGGGGTGAATCAGTTGTATCTAATCACATTCACCATAGATCTCAAATAATTCTACATTCACTTTAATTTGTTATTAAGTATACAAATGAAGTGCAGATAACAAAAAGCAAACACAAGAAACACTAGATTTACATGGAAAACCTAATAAGGGAAAAACCACAGTGAGGGTTAACTCACAATATAAGAGTAATTACAAAACCAATTACAAGAGGCTCACTGCGAAAGGGCTCACTACCCAAGATAGGACTCACTATCTAGATGGGAGGCTCACTGCCTATAGATATAGAAACATATAAAGAAGAATGTTACACAAAGAACACTATCTTAATGCAACAAAAGATCCACCACATCAACTTGTATAGATCCACAGCCTTGATCAGAGAATTGAAAACACCGCCAGCTCACTACTTTTAGGAGTCTAACACATTGAAGTCCTCGCTACCTCAATTCACTTTCAGAATCTCTCGCATCTTCCTTTCTTCTCACACTTGTGGCATGCATATTTTAACATCTTTCCTTGTATTTATACCATCTCCAATCATAGAAAATTTCTCCAAGGTCAACTACACACTCTTCATTTTACAAATTCAAATTAGGTCGAAAACTCAACATTCCCGTGGTGGATGAGAATGAGAGAAGACCAAATGAATACTTAAACAAGACCCAAAACAACATCTTGGATCAATCATGCACTTCCTTAATTGATACTTATCCTTCGCATAACGTGTAAACATCAAGTTGGCCAAACCTAATGAAAACACCAATGAACTTTGAAATACATGCATCTACAACAAGAAGATAACATGAGGACCACGTAACATGCTTCACCATACACTAGAATACATTGTAGATGCTTTTAGATTCATTCGCAACTACTACAACAACCTACATACAAATAACACTCTCTATTAGTCCATCTGAATTGTACAGACACACATAGTAACTCTAAAACTAGTCTTTGAGAGCACCAAACCATAAACACCTTTGATATAACACAAATAATACCATTACAAGCCTTCTTCCATATCTGCAAGATCTGAAACAAACCAACAGAGGACTAAGGGTCAGATACATTTCTCCCAGTCCATAGACAAACAACTCTGCCAAACCAATTCACAAACCGGTGAACATAACTTTCACTCTTCATCAAACCATAAGCTATAATCTAGGATATATCACCCAAGGATGTGTTGGAATTTTCATTGCACCAAAAGATCGACCTGTCAATGCCCAATACAAGCTTCGGTTAAGAACCACAGGAGGCGGTTAGACCATGTCACAAACCCAAGCACTAGTGCTGCAAGGAAGACCAAGGGTCACACCTTGCAACAATCCCCCCCCAGCACAAGCATGGGGTTTGAACCTATGACTAGATCTGATACCAATTTTTGGACTTTCCATTGCACCAAAAGATCAACCTACCAATGCCTAATACAAGCTTTGGTTAAGAACCATAGGAGGCAATTAGACCATGTCACAAACCCAAGCGCTAGTGCTGCAAGGAAGACCAAGGGTCACACCTTGCAGGGAGATTCCCTTAAAAAAAAATATAGATGCACACAAGCACAAGATCAACATGAAAGAAATGCAAAGCACATACTAGAGCACATTTTGAACACACACACAATTTTGTCTTCACTATTTATTAATTTTCTCAAAATTACTTGATAACTCATCATATCAGCACACCTGCAACACCATAAAGATAGCTCCATGTACTCACAATATCTCTATAGTGTCTCAACTATACATGAACCACCTTCAATCACTTGTTTCCTTTTAGTGCAACAACCTGTACTGTGTTGACATCAATGACAAGATTAATGACAACACCACCATACTCATTCATACTTGCAACAATCTCACCCTTTTTCACTAATGGGAACACATGATGTGAAAAACCATCAAAGACAACATACACATTCTCCCATTTTTTTTCAAATTAGACATCCTACACAACATTCCTGCACTCTCTCCTCCTTACAAGAATCTCTCTCCCCCTTTAAACTTTTTAGATATAGATAGATTTTTTCACATGACTCTCTCTCCCTCTTTGACATCAATGGATTTTTATTTTTTTTATAATTCTTCAACCATATAAAATTCTGATCACTCCCCCTTAGGAGTGCACCCAAGACAACACACATATCATACTACAAAAATGATACTTCCTACTCCCCCTGAGGATTAGACCCCAATCATCAATCTAGACAAATGATGAATCTGTAGATCCACTAGACTGATGCACCTCTATGTGCACCTAGTTCAAAGAAGGAGAGGCAATACCCCCAAACTTCTCTTGAAGATACTCAAACCTATCCTTAGGAAGAGCCTTAGTAAATATATCAGCAATTTGATCCTTTGTAGGCATATATTCAAGCCTAACTTCATTCTCCAATAACTTCTCTCTTAAGAAATGATATCTGATAGATATATGTTTTTTCCTTGAATGCATTACCAGATTCTTTGAAATATTTATTGCACTTGTATTATCATAGTAGATAGGGATAGGATCATCACACATCACTCCTATATCCTTCAATGTTTGCTTCATCCATAGTACCTATGTGCAGGGTATGTGCAGGATCATCATGGAAAAAACAAGCCCTTAAGTGGCAATAAAATTCAAAAAATCAGAGTTAGACAACTTGATGTAAAAAATTGAATAAGTTATCTATATTATTTCAAAAATATGTAAGAATAGAATCTATAGAAAATTGAATGTAGTTTCTAAACTACTAGGTTTATTTAAAAAAATAAAAATCTATTTGGTGAAAATTTGAAATTTCAATGGAGTAGTACTTAAATTTCAGGGAAAAAATAAGAAGTAGGTGTCTGTCTGACCACCCTAACCACAAGAAAATGATAATATTTTATCATAAGATTTTAGATATAATTAGGTGAATCATGTCTCGATGTGATGCATATATTTTTGTAATTTTTTTCCAAGTAAATAATTAATTATGATTTTTTTATTACAACTTTTAAAAAATATAAAAACTCGTATGTCTGACCACCTTAACTTGGTCAAAACTTTATGAAATTCAAGTTTTTTGTTTTTAATCCTATAGTATGTGAAGCATATAATGTGACACATGTTTTGGATTCAAAAAATGTGATACCGTTTGAAAGCTATAGATTTTTTTCAATCAACCTATCAATCAGAACTTTAGTCATAATTCAAATAGAAAATGAATAATAATTATTTATTAAATTCAAAGTAAAGCATAATTTATACTAATGGAAAGCTGAGAATCTCCTTTAAAAACCCTTTTCATTTCATCAATTTTGGGTTAAAAAAAAGTCATCAACCACATGGGCCATCATATCACTTAGATATCGCCACTTTTTGGCCCATCATGATCCTGCACATACCTTGCAACAAGATGTTGTTGATATGTACTCATCCTTAGCAGTGGATAAAGAGACTAAATCATGTTTCTTACTTAGCCATAAAACCATCCTGCATCCAAGAAATAATACACCACCACTTGTACTCTTTCGATCATCTACACAACTAGCCCAATTTGCATCAGTGTAAGTATTTAAAGTAAAATCAATATCCTTAGGATATCACAAACCATAATCCAGAGTACTTTTTAGATATTTGAATATCTTTTTCATAGTTGTAACATGTGTTTCTTTTGGTTCTTCTTCAAATTTGGCAACCAAACATACTGCATGCGTGATATTTGGTCTAGTAGTAGTAAGATATAGTAGTCCAACAATCATAGATTTATACTTTCTCCGATCAACTTTAGAAGATTCATCATCCTTACTTAGTTTGCATTCAATCACCATAGGGGTACAGACTGGTTTGGATTCATCCATTCCAAACTTCTTCAGTAATTCTTTAACATACTTTGATTTTGAAATGAATATTCCCTTATTAGCTTGATTCACTTGAAGTCCAAGGAAGAAATTCAACTCACCAATCATAGATATTTCAGACTCTTTTTGCATTTCCTCTACAAATTTCTTCCGCATACCCTCATTTCCTCCAAAGATAATATCATCAACATACACTAAGTTACTATCAATTCTTTTTTCCTTCAATCATGAAATAAATATTACTATTTGTGGAGCCTTTGTTGAACCTTTGTTGAGTCAAATACTTATCCAACCATGCATACCATGCTTTGGGAGCCTGTTTAAATCCATATAGTGCCTTTTTTAACTTATAGATCATGTCTGGTTGTTCTGATAAATGAAATCCCTCTGGTTGTTCCATGTAGACCTCTTCTTCCAATTATCCATTCAGGAATGTAGGCTTAACATCCATATGGTATACCTTGAAATCTTTATGAGTAGAAAATTCTAAATCATCTGAATACCCTCCATTATATTCTTGTTTACCGATCTAGGAACCAATTCCCATGTCTGATTTTTCTCTATCTATTGTAATTCCTCTTTCATGGCTCTAACCCAATTTTCATCTTTGCATGCTTCACACCCTGTTTTAGGTTCAATCTTGGAAAGTAGACACAAATTTACCTCAGTTTCTACCACTTTGCTTCTTTTTGTTACACCTTTTCCTTTGTTTCCAATTATCCGTTCTTTCAGATGATTTTTCTATACATATTTTGGAGTCTTAGGAGTAGGTTCTGGAGCCTCTTCTTCTTAAATCTATTCTTCTTCTTCCTTATCCTTCTCTTTCTCTTGTCTGCAAACAGGTTCATCTGGTTCATTTTCACTTATTTCAATTGGACTGTGCATATTTTCATCAACTTTCACATTTACACTTTCAACAATCTTTCTCAATCTCATATTGTAGCATCTATATGCTTTTCTTTTGGTTGCATATCCAAGAAAATAACTTCATCACATCTTGCATAAAAATTTCCTAGATTCTCATAATCTCTTTTAATGTAACATTTTCTTCCAAACACCTTAAAGTATTTAACAGTAGGAATTTTTCCATATCACAGTTCATAAGGAGTCTTTGTGTTGTTACCTTTGATCTGAACTCTATTAAGAATATAGACAATAGTGTGAATTTCTTTTCTCCAGTATACCTTAGGAACATTTTCCTCACTCATCATAGCCTTTCAGCTTCTTGAACTATCCAGTTCTTCCTCTCAAAAACTCCATTTTGTTGAGGAGTTCTAGGAGAAAAAAGATGTCTCTTTATACCATTCTCTTCAAAAAACATATTAAACTCATTGGAGGTGAATTCTCCACCTCTATCATACCTTACTCATTTGATTTTCAGATTCACTTCATTATCTACTATAGCCTCAAACACCTTGAATCTATCTAGAGCTTCACATTTATCCCTCAGAAAAGTAACCCATGTCATTTTAGAATAATCTTCGATGAAAATCATAAAATACCTATCACCATTAAGACTTCTTGTTCTTGTAGGACCACAGAGGTTTGTATGAATCAATTCCAACATTTTGATAGTTGATTGTTCTTTTCCTTTAAAGTCGCAACTTTTTTGTTTTCCTAGTTGACAACTTCTGCAAACAACATAGGTAGGCTTTTTGATCTTTGGCAGATCCCTGGCAGCTTCTCTTGAAATAATCTTGATTAGGTTGTCAAAGTTTACATGTCCCATCCTCTAGTGCCATAGCCAAATTTCATTAACTTGAGACACAAAACACTGACCAACACCCTTAAGCTGATAAATGTTTCCATATGTTCTTCTTCTTGCAACTACCATAGTTCCAGACCCTTTTCTGATCTCACAAGTATTATCCTGAAACACAAGCTTAAATCCTTTGCTACACATTTTTCCAACACTCAAGAGATTACGCCTTAAGCCCTTAACATAATAGACATCATATGTATTTTGTTTTCCATTAAAACTAATTGTTCCTTTTCCAACAATATTTGCACCAGAATCATCTCCAAACATGACTATTCCTCCATCATACTTTTTAAGTTTAGTAAACTTATTTTTTTCCAGTCATATGATTTGAGCAGCCCACGTCAATTACCCAATAGTCTTTTTCTTGTCTAGAATGAAAGGAAGAAACCAAAGTACCTTCCTTCTCTTCCTTTTTTTTTTCCGGACCACATTCCCTTGCACATCTTTCATGGTTAGTAGATACTAATTTATTCTCTAAGGCTAGAAACATACATTCATCTTTATCATCCTCAATATCAGATTCATCATCAAAAATTTCATCATCTTCTCTAACATAATACAATTTCTTGAACTTTTTTCTTTATTGTCTTTGCTCTTCTTGTGTGTGGCTCTATTTGGACATCTTTCAAAGAATAGTGGCCAATATTTCCACAACTAAAACATTTAAAAGGTAACATACCTTTGTATTTACCGGTACCTTTCTTTAGTTTCCTTGTAAAATTTTCCCCCAACTCCTCTAAACCTTCCCTATCTAGATCATCTTCTAACTTTGTGGCTTTGAAGGCTATTTTTGTTTTCTCCTTTTCTTTTCCAAACTTCCTCATTTCCAATGCAGTCAAGGTGCCAAATACATGTTCTTTAGTGAATTTCTTTGGATCATAAATTTACTTAATGGCTAAGACCTTGTCAATGTAGCTCTCCAGTAGGGTCATCTAAATCTTCCCTATTACATCTTCATCTGTCAGAGTACCTCCTTGATTTTTGACTCCATTTACTGCAATGTCAACCCCTCTGAAAGTAGCTTGCAATGTCCTCACTTTCTTCCATTTTCAAGTTCTTATATCTTTGCTTAGTTGTTAACTTTAATAATTTGACTATCATTTCCTTCATAGATATCTTTAAACTTTTCCCAAACTTCATAAGCAATGCCTAATGAAATAACTTTTGCTAGCTCAATCTTAGATAAATCACTATAGATTGTATACCTTGCTTTCTCATTTTCTTCATAGGCAGAAATCTCATCTACAGAGGAAGGACCACTTGCTGGCTCAACATATTTTGTCCCAACAACTTTCCAAGTCTTGTAGCCAAGAGAGATCAGGTAACCTCTCATCTATACTTTCCAAAAACCATAGTCAAATCCATCAAATATAGGGATTTTCAATTTGTGTGCCATAAGATCTACCTCAAGTGGTTAAGCTCTTCTTTGAGGAACCATAGCTCTAATACCAATTGTTGAAATACACAAGACAACTAAGAGGGAGGTTGAATCAGTTGTATCTAATCAAATTCACCATAGATCTTAAAAAAGTCCACATTCACTTTAATCTGTTATTAAGTATAAGCATGAAGTGAAGATAATAGAAAGAAAACACAAGAACCACCAGATTTACATGGAAAACCCAATAAGGGAAAAACCTTAGTGAGGGTTAACTCACAATATAAGAGTAATTAAAAAACTGATTACAAGAGGCTCACTGCTGAAGATAGGACTCACTGTCTAGATGGGAGGCTCACTACCTACAAATACAGAAACATATAATGAAGAATGTTACACAAAGAACATTATCTCAATGCAATAGAAGATCCACCACAACAACTTGTACACATCTATAGCCTTGATCAGAGAATTGCAAACACCATCAACTCACTGCTTTCAGGAGTCTGACACATTGAAGTCCTCACTTCCTCAATTCACTTTCACAATCTCTTGCATCTACCTTACTTATCACACTTATGGAATACAAACCTTAACATTTTTCCTTGTATTTATACCATCTTCAATCTTAGAAACTTTCTCCAAGGTCAGCTACACACTCTTCATTTTACAAATTCAAATTAGGTTGGCAACTGAACATTCTTGTGGTGGATGAGAATGAGAGTGCACCAAACGAATACTTAACCAAGATCCAAAACAACATCTTGGATCAATCGAATGCTTCCTTAATTGATACTTATCCTTCACATAACATGTAAACACCAAGTCGGCCAAACCTAATGAAAACACCAATGAACTTTGAATTACATGCATCCGCAACAAGAAGATAACATGCAGACTACATAACATGCTTCACCATAGACTAGAAAAAAATTTAGATTCCTTCAATTCATCTGTAGCTACTGCAACAACCTTCATACAAAGAACACTTTCCATCAGTCCATCTGAATTGTACAGACACACATAGTAATTTTGAAACTAGTTTTTCGGAGCACCAAACCACGAAAACTTCTAATAGAACATAGATAACACCATTACAAGCATTCTTCTAGATCCACAATATATGAAACAAACCAAAAAAGGACTACAAAGAAGATACATTTCTCCTAGTCTATAGACAAACAACTCTGCCAGACCAATTCACAAACCAGTGAACATAACTTTCACTCTTCATCAAATGAGAAGCTATAATCTAGGATATATCACCCAAGGATGCCCTTAAAAAATACTACAGATCCAAAAAAGCATAGGATCAACACAAAATAAATTCAAAGTACATACCGAAGCACATTCTGAACACACACATAATTTTATCTTCACTATTTATTAATTTCTCAAAATCACTTGATAACTCATCATATTAGCACACCTGCAACACCATAAAGATAACTCCATGTACTCACAACATCTCTACGGTGTCTTAACTATACATGCACCACCTACAAACACTTGTTTCCTTTCACTGCAACAACATCTATTGTGTTGACATGAATGACAACATTAATGACAACACCACCATGCTCATTCATACTTGCAACAATTTTTGCACTAAAATATCAACCTACCAATGCTTGATAAACCTCTAGAGTTAATGAATCCATGTGAGGTGGTTAAGCCATGTCACAAACCCAAGTTCTGTATTGCACAACACAAGGAGACTAAGGGTGCACACCTTGCAACAATTCCCCTAGCACAGGTGAGGGGTTTGAACTTGTAACTTAGACTATGATACCAATTGTTTCATAGATGGTTATCATTGCACTGAAAGATTGACCTATTAATTCCTGATACAACTGCCAGATTTAATGAGTTCATGTGAGGTGGTTAAGCCATATCACAAACCTGAGTGCTATGCTACACATCACAAGGAGACTAAGGGTGAACACCTTGCAACATATTTATTTATAAACATTCTCATTAACATTCAAAATGATGATGAAGAGTTGGTTCCAACTTTGTATTTGAGATTTGAAAAGGAAATAAGAGATATTTGAGAGAGAATCAATCCAAATGATTCAATGTACTTGGTTATTCACCCTAGTGAATTTTATAAAGAAATGAGTTTCCTATTGAGGGACAAAGAGCCTAAACTACTTCATGAAGTATGTAAAATTGCTATAGATATTGATAACATAAAGTATTTAATTCCCATAGGATATGTGTCTACAATCATTGCTCATCCCCAAATATCTTATGTACATGCACAATATATATTAGTAAATACACTTATGAATGCTAAGATAATTAGAAATTAGTTGTTACAATTAGTCCATTAGTGCATCTTCTAGTTCAAAATGAGTCCCAAGAATAGTATACAAATTATCTAAGTAATGTTGATTATATGTTGTTGTCCCAAGAACTACGATATGAAGAAACATGAAGGAGAATCATCATATGCTTTCTATGTAAAGTTTCTAGATACCTTGTTGGAGATCCCAAAAAAATTCAAACTTGAAGATTATTTGTGTTGACTTTTTTTGTAAAATTTATGAGCCAAGTTTGAGTTCCCTACCTGAAAGGTTGAAGCTACATAACCTTGATTAGGTATATGAGTGGATTGGGATAATTGGGTGATCCCACAATACCAGTTTACAATTTTTGGCCAAACTGGATACTGAACTGATTTTTTCTAACTAAATCTTCACTTTTGGACACCTATAGCGGCTAAACTGTGAGGAATTTGAAGATGATGCAAACTAGTGATTTTTGACATTTTTTTTGTAGATTCTAAATATATTTTTTACAAAAAAATTGGAATCAAATTGCACTTCCTTTTCCATCTCCTTCGAAAAATAGTTTTTTTCAGTAAACACCATTTTTAAGCAGTGATGCTCACCATATACAACATAATTTTTTTCCATAAAGGATTTTATTTTTATTTATTTTGAATTTAGATTTGTTAATACAATATCTAGTGCTTTCATTTGGTTTCATAGTGTTTTATTGAATATTTTTTCCTTAATCAAGTTTCGAAGTCAAACCAATTATAATTCAGACATAGGTAAACTGTATACAACATAAAAAAAATTGTATGTATCGAAATTCAATTTATTTCTTTGTTGGATCAAGGATTTCAATATCTAGTGCAGTGATATTTTTCAATTTTTTTTTTTGATAATCTTCTATTTTTCCACATGTGGAGAACACAAAGCTTGATTTTCGGTGAAAAATCTACATTCACAAGAAAAATAAAATAAAATTAATAATAAAATTATATTTATTTAAAATTATATTTTTTGGGAAGCTTATAATAAGGACTAAATACTTACAAAAAATAAATTTTAAATGAATTCATTTGATCTCCCAAAAGGTAAATCAAAAGTGATTTTTTATCAGCATTTTGATAGGTGTAAAGGAGACTCTATTATAGGTATGGTTTAAAACTAGCAGGGTTCTATCCAAGGGGATTTGATCTAAGGTGGTTTGATGAAGCCCTCTTAAATTGGAATCCTTCAAATGGAACTTTTTAAGGATTAAATCATTATATTTTCTAAAAATATGCGATTTCAACAAAAAATAGAATCTCCCAGAAATTGTAAACCGATATTGTGGGATCACCCAATGAGAGAGTTAAATGTGACCATGAAAAGAATTTAATATCCTCAATTTTTTATAAAAGTTTTCCTATTGTTATGTGTGAGAAATTAATAACACATTGCAAGAGATGAAGAAAGTATGACATAGTTTAAAAATGATTTTTTTATTAATGAGGATGATATTTGTGATTAGCCCACAAATGAAGTATATCTAGATAAATATTCCACTCATGACATTGCAAACTTAAGGTATGATGAAGAGATGGATATATATGAAGTAATGATTTATAAATTCCCTTTCCATAAAGAGGTACAAGAATGCATATACATCCAATACAAGGGATTAGCTTATGAGATTAATGATTATGCTAATGATGATTGTGTAACAAACATGAACTTGTAGATTGATGATAATGATATGGTAGACAACTATTAAAACATCCACCATGAGGATCATAAGCATGGTTTGAGTAATGATAAATTCACTTTTGATAATAATCATGATTATGCTTGCTCTGATATAAATGAACCAAGGATCATTACCTCAGATAAGGAATGCAACACTTAGAATGTTGATGGAATAACATGTTCAAGTATGAGTGTTCACAAAAAATATATTGTGAGAATTTGGGATATGAGCCTAAATTTCCATCAATTGATCATGTTGAATTTGTAAGTGATGATGCCAATGAAGATAGAATTTAATGTATTCAATATGAGGATCCTAAGTGTTAGAATCCAAGATCACCTACATGCAATCGCCTGTCACATGCAAAAGACATGCAGAACCAAAGAAGATGTTTTGTAAACCTCGAAGTAAAAATGCATTATTGAGAATCAATTATTACAAAGAGATCAATCCTTATAAAGGAGATCAAGAAACCCTAAATGAAACCCTAGTGTGCACACTTAATAATTAATCAATTATTAATGTGCCTAAGTTTAGCTTAAGCAACTAAAGGAATAAGTGATTTAATTAATTAACCAGTATGATATAATTAATTAAGTGGAATAACTTATTACTCTAACACCCCCCTTAAGATGAACTTAGGAAAACCCATGTTAGAATCCATGATCACCTACATGCAATCACCTATCACATGCAAAAGACATGAAAAACCAAAGAAGATGTTTTGTAAACCTCAAAGTAAAAATGCATTATTGAGAATCAATTATTACAAAGAGATCAATCTTTATGAAGGAGATCAAGAAACCCTAAAACGGAAACCCTAGTGTGCACACTTAATAATTAATCAATTATTAATGTGCCTAAGTTTAGCTTAAGTACCTAAACGAATAAGTGACTTAATTAATTAACCAGTATGATATAATTAATTAAGTGTAATAACTTATTACTCTAACTCTAAGCACAATATTAGTGATGATAAGATCTATGATAGTGTCGATTGTGATAGCAATGGACTTAGTTATTTTTCTTCTACTCATAATCACTGTTATGAAATAGAAATGAAAGCATTTTTCTTAAATGAGGAATGGATTAATGTAAAGGATAATGGATGGGTGATCCCACAACAGTGGTTTACAATTTTTGACCAAAATGGACATTGAAATTATTATTTTTAACTAAATCTTCACATTCGGGCACCTATAGCAGCTAAACTATGAGGAGTTTGAAGATGATGCAAACTAGAGTCTCATCATATTTTGTCTGTAGATTCTAAAAATATTTTTTTCAAACATTTTGGAATCAAATTACACTTCTTTTTCCATCTCCCATGAAAATTGATTTTTTCAAAAAACAACATTTTAAAAAAGTGGCGCACACCGTATAACACAACTTTTTTCCATGAAGGATAAAATTTCAATTCTTTCGAATTTAGAGTTGTAACTCTAATATCTAGTGCTTCCACTTGGTTAGATAGATTCCTATTGAATATTTTTTCTTTAATCAAGTTTCGAAGTCAAACCAATTACAATTCAGACCTAGCATGACCGTATAACTCGTAATTTTTTTTGTATATATTAAAATTCAATTTTATTTCTTTTGGTTGGATCAAGGACTTCAAAATATAGTGCACTCATATTTTTCAGTTGTTTTTTTTTATAATCTGCTATTTTTGGTTGGAAAATGTACCTCAATTTACTAGCTTGGACATCTATTAAAGGCTTGACGAGTTTATGTCTCTATCGCTTTACCGCGAAGTTCTCATTTGGTCATTTTTATCTTTGGTCAGGAAGACTCTGCCTGATCAGCGAAACTTCGAGGGTTGTCACAACGATGGGTCAACGAGCATGGGATTGGCGGAATGGTGGTTTGCATTGTCTTCATTGGTGGAGCAGTTGTTTATCGGCAGGAGGAAATGCTAAGTCTCACTAATGTCTTGCATCAACGACTGCTCTTGGCTTCATCCGACGGTGTTGGTTGCTTTTTGTGGCATCCGAAGGCAAGTACCATTTTTAACCTTTTCATTGAGCAAAATTATCTATGTGCATGATATGTGGTAGCTTGTCAAAGTGGTGAGCACAGCGAAGAGAAGGTGAGCCCCGAGCTGCTTTATGCGAAGGGTTGTCTGACTATGGACACTTGTTTGCACCTCGAGAGTTCCCTGGGGAATCCAATGAATGCCACTAGAGATTCCCTGAAGGAGCTCCAACGGCTTACATGTGGCAGCCTCGGAAGCTCATTCTAGGTGAGCTCATGGGAAACTTGGAGGTTCCCTCCTGAATGCCTCGAAACCTCCCCAGCCATGAAGACATGGCTTATGGGACTCGATAGGGCTGGCGATTGGTGTTTTGGTGATAGCGGATTATTGTTGGCCTAGAATGTGATGAAATGGTTAGTGATGGAGAAGGAATTTTGGAGCCTGATGATAGTTGATTGATCATTGCTCAATCAAGCAACGGAATGAATAGTAGTGTGACACGTGGAATTTTTTTCATTGGTTGTTTTTGCACCATTGTTGCAAAACAACATTTATTGCCAGAAGCTAGATTGGTGAAAAGCGATATATTATGTAGTCATATGATATTGGAATTTGGTGGTTGGTAGAGCCTTAATTTAGTAATTTCTCTACAACAAATTTATTGCGAGGGTGGCTCGATGTAGGATTGCAAGTGGATCCGATCCGAGATCGATTTGGTGTGTTGGTGAAGAACTAAAATTAATGCACCCTACTTGGTCGTTGGATAGAGACTTGTAATAGTCGGTCTATACTAGAAGTCGAACAATCAAAAAAAAGTAGAATACGGAGAAAGGGTTGTAGAGTTTGTATTCATTGTATGTCGAAATAGCATTGTAATAGTGAGTGCATTAAAACTCAAGTGTTGTTTTGAGCTAACTATTAGAGAGTGAGGACTGTAACTTTGTATGTAATTTTTGCTTATTGTAATACAAACTGTCTTTCTCTTGGTGTGGTGGGTTTTCCCACGTAAATCTGGTGTTATCTCTGTAGTCATTTTATTTCTATTACTCTTGTTATCCTGTATGTGTTCATCTTAAGTGTGTTAATGTTTTAAAACTAGTCTTTGCACACTTCCCCTATGGTTTTAGTGTTAGGAAAGCATTTTCACACTGTTGCTTTTCCTTAGATTTTTCCACATGTGCAGAATAGAGACCTTCATTTTTGATGAAAAACCTATGTTTAATAAAACTAAAAAAACAAATACATAATAAAACCAAAACATATTAGAATTATATTCGTTGGATAGCTCATTCCAAGGACTACCTGATTCCGGTTGGGTCTATGAAGTCTCCTCCATTTTCATCCTCAACCCAAGCTTCGAAGGGAAAAAATATGTCAAAATTTGGTGAAAGAGGGGGAGAAAGGCAAAAAACGGGGGTTCGAGCAAACCCCCCTTCACTTGAAAGGGTAAACGGGGCTTCGCTCGAAGGGGGGTTCACTCGAACCCCCCCCTTTTTTTGAATTTTCCATTAGTTTTATTGAAGAAGTGTGACATCATAGGGTTCGAACGAACCCACCATGCAAAAGGGAGTTCGCTCGAACTAGGGGTTCGAGTGAACCCTTCTTTTGGGTTCGTGTGAACCCCCTAGTTCACTCAAACCCCTTAAAACATGAAATTTTGAATGTGTGAGAATTTTTACAAATTTCCTTCCTCATCAAAATTGTAAACCACTATTATGGGTTTACCCGGATACACATGTTCACTTATTCCTAAACAAGATCTATGTTATGATGAATCTCTTCAATATGGATGAAATATATTGATTGTTGATAGTACATATAAAATTAAAAAATCACAAGCAACTTATCCTATTAATGAGGGTTATTTTGAAGGTGTTTATATAGAAAGGGAGTCAATTCTTTATGTTGACAAGTGGGAAGGTAATTTTGATTGTGTTATTATTATAAAGGTGCCTATGTTCTAAATATTCACTATCAAGAGTTTAGTAATGGGATATACTATGAATTATTTAAGCCTTATCTCTATGTATTATCGATGGAATTAGATAGTGATTAGTAAGATAAATCAAATCTTGTCAGTGAACTTGAGATGGAGAGAATTTTTTTTTTATTAATAATAGTTCAAATATTTATAGCATAGTAACAGTGTTAATCCCAATAATATGAGTCCCTAGACCTTCATAGTATATGCAGTCATATAGAGTTCAAAAGAGTATGTAACAACCTTATAGATTTGGCTAGAAGGATATTACAAAATTGTACAGAGATAGCGGGTATAATAGTGATATCTAGTGAATAAAAAAATTTGCAAAACAAGTTAATGCAACAATGAAAACTATTGAGATCCGCCCAGGTTTCTACTCTCCCTTGCATCCTCCATGGAGTTCCAATTCACTAGAGTTTCCATAACATCTAATTCTTCATTAGAGAAGACTTCCTCAATCCCTAGGTCTTGATTAGTGTGTAGATGGAGCTCTTTCTTCTTGGGTTTCCCTTTCATTCCTGTTGTAGTGTCAAAATATGGCATCAGTGACATTTTAACACTTGTTTGGGACTTCCTTATAAAATTAAGCTTAATGATGCCTTGACTTAGTGTTGTAATGTGTTTAACACAATTAAATTAGGTCTTCGGCCTTTGTAAACTAAATAAACCCAACCATACCTTATTTAGGGTGTTATGAAGTGTTGTAGCACACTTTCACACTTTTCTAGGGTTTTATTAATCAATTGGGTTTCTTTGTGCCTTAATTGGCCTCATTTTGTGTCCACAAACCTCATTGAATGCATCTTTTCGAGGATAATCCTGACATAAATCAACATCCAATCATAATCTAGGTGTTTTTAGGTAGTGTGGTCCAAATTTAGTGATTTGGGACTCATACGCCACCTTGGGTGTATGAGTCCCACCTATGGTTTTGGGTCCCGATCTAGATTTTATACCTTTCTAAGAATTTTGAAAATGGTCCCATAATTAATGCCTAGTGGGACTCATATGCCACCTTGGGTGTATGAGTCCCGTGTGGCCCAAAATCAAATTTAATTCAAATTCTTGTTGGGATTTTATTCTCCTAGATCTAATGTCGACGTGTAGTTTTGTAATTTCAAGAATTTTGGCATAAACAAGTATAAATAAAAGTATCTTTCACTCATTTTACACCTAGAAAGTTGAATGAGCATTCTTATAGCAAGTTTGAGTCCACAAGAGCATTCAAGAGAATTTAAGGGTAGATTATCAAGTGTTTTAGATAATTATTCAAGTATCAAGCATCATGCCAAAGTCATCATGCATCATGTTTGTTTTTGAGCTAACAATTGTGATGTAGGGTTTCATGATTCAAGCAAGCTTTCAATTCAAGATCTATCACATCTAAGAAAGAGTCAAGATCTACATCCATTGGAGCTACAAGTCCTACATGTTTGTAGCACTTTATTGATAGATTTTGGTGAGTTGTAACATTTCATGTTGTTCATTCATCATCCTTCATTCTTATTTCCTTTCATTTCAAGGTTTGATTACCAAAATGGGATTTGACCGAGGAAAACCCCTTTCCACTAACAAAAAAACATTTTTCCCTCTCTTTGGTGTGTGATTTGCAAATCTAGGTTGAAGAAATATTGAAGAGAAAGTTTGCAGAAAGTTTTCAAAGTGTTCAAAG
Source organism: Sequoiadendron giganteum (assembly GCA_007115665.2). Lineage (NCBI taxonomy): Eukaryota > Viridiplantae > Streptophyta > Pinopsida > Cupressales > Cupressaceae > Sequoiadendron > Sequoiadendron giganteum. The sequence goes on along the minus strand of CM021101.1, from coordinate 57,343,562 downwards.
TTTTCAAAGTTGTCGCCTTGCATTGGAGATCATTAGAAGACTTCTACAAGTTGAAAATCAAAGTTTCAGATCTAAAAATCAATTGGGAAGGACAAAGCAAACATTGAGGAGAAGAATCAAACTTTTAATTTCCAGAGTACCCTAACTGGACTGGTATGCCACTTTTGGTGTATGAATCCCAATATAGGTCAATTTCTAGATTTTTGTAGATTCAAAATCTACACTTCCAGAAACTAGTTCCTCCCCAGAAACCCTTTATCTGGGACTAAATCACCCAAACTGGTGTATGAATCCTAGTCAACATTAAAATTAGTTTTTTCAACATTTCAAAGGTCCTTCCAATCTCCTTAGGTTTCTAGGTGCACACCTTTCATCTCTCAACTTTTCATTCTATTTTACATACTTTTCTAGGTCATTTAGTAAAAGATTTCATTGCATTAGGTTCAAAAATTAGGTATTGTATTTCATTTGTCTTTCCAAGCCCTAGGTTGGTTGTGAACCCCTCATTAGTTTACAATCAGACCCTAGGATAGCCCTATTGCAAGAACTCCTTCTCCTTTAATACATATTTTAGATTGAGATCTCTAGGGTTTTCCTTGAATGAGAGTGTGTAAAGATTATTATTCTATCTCCCAAGCATAGAACCAACAAAATCGAACCTTTCATTTTGGTGAACCTACATTTAGAACATCAGAATTCTGATTTGGAGTGTATCATCATCCTAGATCTTGCTTGCATTAACACTGCATTAGGGTTTCCATTAGTTAATTGGTATTATAGGGTTTCTAAATTTTGTACTAGTGAAAGTGCATATAGGTTGCATTTTTGCATCTCAAATCATCTCAAATAATATAAAATCTACATTTTCACTTAGGTTAAAAATCATACGAACTAAAAAGCATAAAAATCACTTAAAACTTTCAGAAATTTTTGAAAAAAGCCCTCATTGGGAGTCATACGCCCCTCTAGGCGATTTAGTCCTAGTGCAAATTTTAGACTGTATTTTCCTAAATTTAAAACTCTATTTATGTTCTCTTGTTTTGTATTGATAAATTTCTCTTTCAGTTTACAAATTCTCTGTTAGAGTCATTTTATTGTTCTTGGCTTAAATTACATATGCATTCATCTTGCATTTAGTATCCCTTGCATGATCATTTCTACTTGGTGTCCTATTGCTAATACTATAATGAGACAAAGTTCAAGACTCATGGCATCCTGTGATAGCACAATCATTGTGGATCTTGGGTTGTCTAGCTCTTTCACTCCTAGTTTTGACATTAGCTCACTAGGTATGGACCATGCCCTTAACAATTCCTCACCTTCAAGTAGTGTGACAAATTTTGAGACAATGGTTGCTAATATTTCGTGAGAAAACATAATCCAAATTCATGAAGACTTAGAAAACCTACAAAATCAAGTAAGTATAGAGAAAATTTCAACTACTATCATCCCTACTATAGATAACATTCATCACATGCTTGAAAGTGAAGACAGACTTGACCTTGTGCGTAACATAGTTCAAATCTTTGGAAAACACTTTCCCTCAAACACTAGTAGTCCTTTACCTACGAACAATTTCACAAGCCAAGGAGGAATTCAAACTCCTCCTCCCACAACAATTTCCTCTATTCCTACCTATACCAACCCTCAAGTTACAACAACAATGCAACTGACTAGTAATGTGATACCTTCCTTAGGTATTTTCGCTAGCATCCCTAGTACCTTTGTGACATCGCATGTCATATCTCTTACCACTTTACCACCTAAAATAATTCAATTAACTTGTCCTTCAAAAACATACACACCTCCATCTCATACTACAAGCAATGATCCTCTCATAAACCAAAATTTTCAAACCGTTTCATCCCTTCAAAAACAAGTTTCCACTATCAAACAAAATCAAAATGGCCCACCTACATATTATGTCAAAAGAAGTCCCTTGTCCTTGGAGATATTATGAACATCGATGCCACAAGGTGTAGAGCTGCCTAGATTCAAGAAATATGGGGGGAAAGGAGATCCTTCTAACCATGTTTCCGTCTATACCGCCTTATATAATGAATTTGTACTTGATGATAAACTCTTAGCTAAACTTTTTCCTAGATCCTTGAAGGATATTGCCTTAAAATGGTTTTCTTCGTTATTGAAAAAATCAATTCATTCATTCAATGAACTTGTTGAGGAATTTATAAACAATTTCCAAGTGCATATGACTCCTAACATGACCTTGGCTGATTTGATGAGATGTAAGCAAAAAGAAGAAAATATTATTGACTTTATTTCACGCTACCAATCGCTTTATTCCCAAATCGATGTAAAGGTTCCTGACCCTCACCTTCAAAAGACGTTCATAGAAAATTTGTAAAGTAAGATACAAGACAAGCTTACCATGATGAAATTCCCCTCCTTCATGCACTTATGTATTTCTCTCCATGATTATCAAAACTTTCAGTCTAAACTAAGAAGTTTGAGTCCACAAACCAAAACAATTACCAAGATTTTAGAAAGAAAAATAAATGCTTCCTTCAACTTAATCCCCCTCAATAAAAAAGTAAAAATACCAATACCCAAGTATATGCCGTAAAAGCGATAGTGCCCTTTAACTATGGGGACCTAAAAATAAAATTCACTCCCCTACCTAATACCCTTCATAACACAATGTCACAACTTTTAGAATGGAAAATGATTACCCTGACTCTCATAAAAACACCTGATCCTAATAAGCCTCTACCTTTGAAATATAGATCAAATTTGTATTTCTATTATCATTGAAAAAATGGACATGATACAAAACATTGTAAGTGTCTTAAACATCTTGTGCAAGACCTCATTGATTCTAGTAAGTTTTCTGTTAGAGGTGTTAATGATCAAGGAAATAAGTTTGTTGCCCCTCCTAACCAAAATTTTCAAATATTTACCAACCCCATGCCGAAACATAATATTTCGTTTTTCAAAGCTAGTGAAACTACAAAGACTTATGTGATGATTGTTGACACAGATGATGAGAACATAGATACAATTCAACAAAGTCCTATGGATACTAATCAACAAGAATAAAATCCTATCGATGGTTTGGTTGCATTGGTCAAAACTCAACATTGTAAGGGCCGAACTAAAAATCCTCTTGACATTGATTTCTCCTCTAAAGATATACTTAAACATGCACCCAATGGTCCTCTTTACATAGCTGACCAAATCTATGATAAACCCACTAATGGGATATTAATAGATCCTATCTGTGGAGAGAATGTGATCACCGAGAAATTCTTATTGAATGCATGAGCTCTACCAAGAGACATATGCTAAACTGAAAGCATGGATTAATACACATAATGGTTTCACTTTCCCTACGATGGGATTGATCACCTTACCTTTGCAAGTAGGACCGAAAATGCTAGATGTCTCATTCTCCATCATATTAGACCCCTCTTGATTATCTACTTTAATGTGAGTTTGATGCAAGGTCATCATCTCACTAAAGTGGGGGCTAAATGTAGTTTAGAAAAATGTATCCCTTTACATTTTCTCGCTTTTTTTGGGCCCTCCAAGTTAAAATGGACTTAATAATACTTTAGTTTTGTTGGAATAATGTTGTCATTGATGTCAAAAGGAGAGATCAGGCAAGGTACATTGTTGGCATGATGTTAAAGGAGTCATTGGTATCATAGGAGAGTTCAGATATGAAATGGATCAGGTTCTTGAAGATTTGATGCATGGCTTTGAAAGTGTTGCAAAGTTGCTTAATTTGTTGTGCAATATTTTCATAATATTGTAGAGGCTCCTTCTACAAGTTTGGAAAGAAATTTGATTGTAGATTTGACATGGTTTTTCAAGAAGAGTTGGTTGGTTTGGTTTGCATGATCAGATGGTGTCACATGTGCTCATGATGGATTTATTTATGCTCTTGAGTAGTGTTGGGGTTTATTAGTTAAACCCTAGGTCTAACAATCATGGCATTCAATCAGGTTTTCTATTTTTTTGTTGTCCATTTGTCATAGGTAACAGGTCACATAAGTAGTAACTTATGTCATTAAATTCATTTGGTGACCAACCCCTTTACCTAGATTTTTGATCGGTGACAGTTGTGTGTCCACATTAAAGATCTAATGGTGCACATTCAGTGTTTACACATCCGATGACTATCGCTAAGGTCCCTTGCATCACGAGTAAATATTTGAGTCTTCTTTTGGCTCATGTGATGAGTGATGAGACTTGATTAATGGTGGTGATCAAGCCCTGGAAGATCCTACAATTCCCGCTAGCCCATGACACCTATGGTGGGTCCTTGTCTATGCCTCACAAGACAACGAGGAATGGTGAAGATTGATCTTTGTAGATTGAATGGTAACTACCATCTTGCAACATCCCTTGATTCACCTTGTTATATAGAGAGTAATAGTGAAGATAGAGTTGTGTTTGATTAGACATCACATGAAGTTTGAAGTGGGTCCAAGCTCTATAAACAAAACATGGTGGCATATAACTCGGTTGCTTCACATCATTATTATGAAGTGAAGCATGGAGATCCATCCCATGATGAGTGATGAGTTTCAGGATTTAGTGGAAGGTGACACAAGCAATTGACATGTGGCATTAGTCTACTGTGATTTGGTGGGCCAAAAATGTTTGGCCTATGGTATAGTAGGGAATGGTGCAGATTTGATGGTGCATGATCCGATGATGATCACTATATCCACTCATATCGTTGAAAGGTAAATCAATGGCATATGTAAAATAGCAATGCACGATGTGTGATCAATGATGGGGATCAAAGGGAAAGGATCCAATGGTAGTTGTGATATATTTTCACATCATTAGAATGAATGTTGAAGGCATGTACGAAGCAACAATACACAATGGTAATAAAACCATGAGATTGAAAACATAGATTTAAAAAGACCAAATATGATGGCCATGTTTTAAAGGTAATAATATTGAACAATGGATGATGGATCTTGGCATGAACTTAGGGGATCAATGACTTAGATTCAAACATGGAGATGACAAATGGCTAAGTCTATGTAAGCACAAGTTTTGACTGGCAGTTGACTAGAAGGAGAAATTTAATTGGAGAAATTTAAGGTGATTTGAGTTGTAGAATGGTGAACCCGACAAGAACAAAGATTGAGGTCAAAATCATATAGAATAAATAGAAGAATACACTAAATTCACAATAGGGTTAGGGGTTGTATGTGACCATGATTTGAAGAATCAATGAACCTGTTTTGATATCAGATCAGGAAAATTCTAAGAGAAGAAAGAGAGGGAGAATCCTAACTAAGTATTTTTACTGATAGAACAAAGTTCAATGAATTGATTTCTACAATGATTGAGATAAAAAAATATGGACAATCAAAAATCTGTCTAAGTGTGGAGAATGAGATAGTAAAGAAAAGAGGCAAAAAAAGAAAAAGAGATGAGTTGTAGAAGAGATAGTGCATAATGAAAAGATTATTCTGAGCTCTATTGAGGTAGATGGAGAATACAATAAAAGAAAAAGTGAAATAGAAAAGTAGAACAAAGGTTGGGCAGTTTCAAGTAAGCTGCAACATTGATTTGTAATCAATTATGATAATCCTTAATTGTAAATTTGATTGGCGAGTTCCATCAGATATCTAAGTAGGTCCTTAGATTAGGGAGTGTGTACTTCCTTGGAGTAGGTGCTCCTAAAACAATCGATTGGTTTCTCCTTAGGGTTGAAGCCCTTACATATTGTAATAGAACATTTTGATTGTGAGAGTGGATTAGGATAGTATCTCCTAGCAGCCTTTCTCACTATGATTTTCCCCATCTTGAGTTTTCCACATATATACTGTGTTATGTGATGTTTTTTGTGTGTTTGTGTATGTCTTTGATTATTAAAGTCTATCTACACATTATGTGTTCAAAGAATTAATCTAGATAAAAGGATCAAGAGCTAAATTTTTATACCAACTAATTCATCCCCTCTCTTAGTTGATTATTGTGTTCCAATAATTGGTATTAGAGCCTTAGGTTCCATTGGAGAAGCTTAATCAACTCAGGTAGATTCTAGTATAGTGAAAAAAATGAACAATCAAGAAAGCTCTTCCAAAAACAAGGCCCCTCGGTATGATGGAGCATACTATGCTTTTTGGAGCTTACTAATGGAGGCATATCTAGGATCTCTAGGATTTAATGTTTGGATTTTTTTCAAGAACAAATATGTTCCTCCTCCTACCCCTCCCACTGATGCTATATGAAAGAAGGACTATGAGAACAATGAAAGAGAAAGGAATTCCATTATCTACAGTTTGTCCATATTAGTGCTTGGCAAAGTTATGAATTAAAAAACTGCCCATGATGCTTGGGAGAAGTTGAAACATATATGAAGGAGTTGAAAAATTAAAGTTGGAAATGCTTCAAGTTATGAGATCTAGATATGAAGGCCTAAAGATGACAAAAGAGGATAAGACTATAGATTATCTTCTAAGAGTTCAAGATAGAGTAAACTCCATTAAAGGATATGGAGAAGTAAAAGAAAATGTCATTGTTTAGAAAGTTTTGAGGTCAATGACAAACAAATATGACCCCAAGATCTCTGCAATAGAGGAATGAAGAGAAGTGGACAAGCTTACTCCTGATGAGATGCATGGTATACTCATTGCATATGAGATGAGAATGGGAGATGAAGATCCATCCAAGAAAGAAGTTGCATTCAAGGCTACAAATAAGGAAAAGGATGAAACATCCAAGAAGGACAAGGTTCAGACAACCACATCTGAGTGTGATGAGATTGATGAAGAGGAAGAAAACTTCATTAGAATACTTAGAAGAGACTTTGGAAAGCACAAAGGTAAGTTACCCTTCAACTGCTTTTGTAGACACCTCGAAATTACCACTAAGCCTATCAATTTATTAAAACTCCTTTTTCATCTTCGATAATTAAATAATATTAATTATTTAATTATTACCCAATATTATAAATTATTCTATTAATTAAATAATCTAAATTATTTAATTAATTCATTTAAATCCTTTTCTGACACAAATTAATTAAATCTTATTTAATTAATGACCTACCTTTTCACTCACCTTTTTCAATTAAATTTCCTTTTGAACAAAATGATAACTTGAGTTTTCCTTGTGTAATTAAATAATGTTTCCATTATTTAATTATTCACTTTCCTCTTTGAACTAATTGATTTTGTCAAAAAATCAGTTAGTTTCCTCTTACTTCTTCACTTTCAATCTTATCTGATCTCGTCTCATCTAATTTTGACCATTGATCAAATTAATGTCTTTTGATCTCGACCGTTCGTTTTCCATCCGTCTCTCTATAAATACCATCATCATTTATCATCTTAGAATATCTGATAAAATCTTGAATATTATATTGTGTTGTTGAGATAATAATTAATCTTCGATATTTTGCTAGTCACTAGTCATAGGCTTATTATTGCAAGCTACAAATATTAGGGAATCAATCATTTGGTAAAAAAATGGAGAGGAGCTATGGAGATAATTCAATGGATGCATGAAGGATTGAGTGAGATTGTTTCATTTTGTTTTATGCTTTTATGTTTTCATTGTTCTCGATAGTTGATTGGGGTTTTGGTATTTATAGATCTAATAATGCTTTAAACTTGAAAATCTGACCCTCATACATATGGTGAACCCGATGTGAACTATGCCCATATTTTTCATGTGATGTCTTGCATTGACTATTGTGGATTTTGTCTTATGAATTTCATTTTGGCTGCAGAAAAGCTTTTTATCAAATTTAGAGTAGATTTTTCTAATTTAGAGTTTTAATTTAGTTTAGAATTAATTTAGATTTAATTTAAATTCATATTTAATTTAGATTAATGTAGTTTAGTTTAGATTTAAAATATTACTAATTTAATTTAGATTTTAGATTTTAAGTTTCTAATTTAATTTATATTTAAATCTTTTAATTTAGATTTAGATTTAACTTAACATAGATTTAGATTTTTATTTTATTTTTAATTTAGATATATAGATTTTTCCTAATCTAATTTAGATTTTTATTTTTTTAACTAAATTTTAATGAGATTTTAGATTCTTAATATATATTTTTAACTTAAATTTTTAGTTTAACTTAGATTTTTAGTTTCATTTAGATTTTTAATTTAATTTAGATTTTTAATTTAATTTAGATTTTTAAGTTAATTTAGATTTTTAGTTTAATAATTAGATTAGCTTATTATTATTATTTTTTAACTAGAGTAAATGATAATTCTCTTTTTAGTTTAGTTTTTATTTTGAGGTTAATTGTGTTAATTTGGGTTTTTGCAAGATCATTTGTTCAAGACTCAAAAAATCAAAAACTACTAACTAATTCAATGTAGGACGCGGTCAAAGGAATGTGATTTGAAACTAAGTGTATTCATTTTATTAGATCACATTTTTCTTTTGGGCTTAAAAAGAACTTAGGAGTGTATGTCATGTCTTCTTTAGCTTTTGAATGTTTTTACCTTTAGAGGGCCTACCACCCCACTTCGAAAGGTGGGAACAACCCAAGCGATAATGAGATAAAGCCAACCTCTTCCAAAATTCTATATAAATGTGTGGTTGCGATGAAAATTGTGATCAATGGGAAGTGGTACATGATAGCTCTCTCCTAGTATCTTTATGATGTGAAAAGCCCTTGTTCTAAGGGTTGGGAGACCTCTCGAGGGATTTTATCATAGTATCCCTTGAACTAGATTCCCTTACTAGAAACCTTTGTGTAGAAATCCAAAATCCTTCTATATATTGGCGTAGGAGGTCAAACCTCTGAATCCGTCCCATACTTTCATGGTTCAAATTAGAGATAGCAAGTTCCTCTTTGGGGAATTTAGAGTGTGTTGTACCTGAGAAGTGAGTGTTATGTAAGGGGGAGCCGGTGTCACCAAGCTCCTAATCTATCTGCTCTGAATAGGTGTGGTTGGAGAAATCCAAGTGGGAACCCAACAAATATTATCTCTATCAGCCTAGGATTTGTGCTTGTATTGCAATAATCAAACAACATTCACAATAAAAAACAAACTCAAAAATATTTTGTCTATTGTGTCTTGCGTGTGTGTTAAAAATAAATCTCAAACAAACACCACACCTGAAACTTACGACATTCAAACCTTGACACAAACTAGGCCAACACATCCAAAACAAGCTCAAAATTTAAATCTATTCAGACCAAGGACTTGTTCACTTCATTGTTTCCATCATTCATTCATTCATCACCTGATCTTTTTGCATTAAACATTCCCCATAGGTCCAAAATTTAGGTCACCTTTTTAGCTTACATTAACCTCTTGCATATAAACCTCTTGATTAGGAAGTTCATCAAACTTAGACTAGACTATAGCCTCAAATCTATATTCTCTTGACCTTATCGTTCAAACAACATTTATCCTTGTCCTCATCATTTAGGTTTGTTCCTTAGCTCATCAATCCAGTTTGAGACCACCTTGTCAAGACATCTTATCATTCTTTACTATACCCAGGGTCATTGAAAATCATATTAGTTGCTATACCTATCTTAGTTTGATTATAAACCATATCTTAGGTTTTAGCCTTCATACTAGGTCATACTATCCCATCCCTTCATTCCACACTTTTTAAACCTTATTCATACTCCACCTTTCATCATACCATCACATTTGCATCATAGCGACATTACCTCACCACCATGTCTTCAATTCACCTTGATATTCTTGCTAGTCAAGTTGAATATGAATTAATCTGCAATGGTTGTTAGAAACCAAGATCAGACATGCAAACCAAAAGGCCTTCCACAGAAGAGAAAAATAATAAAAAAGCAAAGCTTTGCATAAAGATGTGAAAATTGATATATTCATAATTAAGAAATTACATGAGATTATTTTCTTTATAAAATCAATTTATGCAACCCTAATGTTGACCTAAAATAGCTCAACTAAATAAATCTTATTAATTAAGTAAACTAATTATTACCTAAGTAAAACGTAAGTAAACTTAATAAAGTGTAATTAAATAATTAATTACACCAACACCCTCCCTTAAGTGCAACTTACGGAGACTAAAAGAGCATGCACCTAAAACTAAGATGAATGCAAGAAAGCATGAATGGGTCCAGACAACAAGGCCTGATTAGGTACCCATGTACAAATGCAATGAAAGAGTAAGAGAAAGAGGAGAAAACCCAGTGGGACAAAACCCCCCCTCAATGAGATGACCTACTACAAAGAAGCACTGGAAGAACACTGTGGAGTAACACTAGAACTTGAATATGACAAGCAAGGAAAGATACTTTTGTTTACAAGAAACCATATTGGAATCATGATAATGCAACAATAGACCCAATGCCATGGAACACTTGAAAACTCCAAACGAGAACAACCCTGGAATCCATAAAGCAACAGTAGATGATATAATCACAAAATCTGGAAGCCGTGTATCTTGATGTCAATGCCAAAATGAGACTAAAACTCTTTCATGGGAACAAGTACCATAAAGACTCTAAAACATTAACCACAAATTTAGTGGCCCTCAAACTAAGATGGATCCAATGTGGATCATTAACCATAGGCTCTCAATCTAAAGTGAACCGATATGAATCTGATATGTGTCAAGCTAAGATAAAAATGAGGCCAAAATAAACTAAGAAACCATATACAACCCATGTGAGTTTTCATCAAAAAACTAGATGAAGATCAAAGTGCATGCACACTCTAATCAGATTATTATGCAAGAAACCCCCCTAACGGAATTTTATATCAGCTCATTTATTACAATACCCAATGATTGCAAAATGAAAAAATTATAAACATGCATAAAGAGAAAATAAAAATAGACATCAGATCTGTGTATAGGACCGAACCATCTTTCCAATGCCATGAGAATGGTGAAAAAATGATCACCGAGTCAAAAGATATGCCCTGTGGAGTGAAAACAACATCTGAGTTCAAGGACCTACAAAATAAAACTGGAGCATAATCAGGAAAATATACCTAAACCAACAGAATGGGCTCAAAACCACCTTTCCAAAAATATCTCATTTGAGAAAAACTGACTCAGTACACAAAAGTTATGCCCGATTTGGTGAAAGTGCTCTGGTTTGGCCAATAAAGCTTGCAGGCAGCCCAACAGGCTAAAAAAAATTTGGCCCCTGGTCCTGTGCACGACCAGGAGCTAGCGGGAAAGGGGTTGGGGCAGAGCCCTTGGTCATCCATATGACTGGTTGCTAGGGGTTGTGTTCAGCCGAGGGCTGCGAGCATAGCACCTGGTCCCCCATGTGATTGGTGACCACTGAGATGAAGCCCTCAAGGGCTGGCAGAGAGCCCTCGATCCTCCATGTGACCGGGGCAGAGCTGCAAAGGGGCCCATGGGGGAGGACTGGCCAATGGAAGAGGTTGGGGGAGCCACTGGCGGTGGTACCAAATGAGTGGTCGCCCGGTGGCGGAGCCATTTACAACTGGAGGCAATGGCGCGAAACCTAAGAAAATCAATTTTTTTTTTTAAATCAATTTTTGTGCCTTGTAATGCATGCTAGAGAGGTCCTATGGCCTCCCTATCAAGTTTTTTTTGCCTTTCAGAACAATTGCTCAAAAATCAATGAAATGAATGGCATTCTTAGGGTTTTTGGCCACTGTGAACACGATGGTGACCTCCGTTTGTGCCAAAAATGCTCTAAAAAATAGGCTACCCCCAGAGCTTTCAAAAAATCACCGAACTTGAAATGCTCACAGATATGGAAAATGATGACCAAAATCTGCAAAATAAAAGCCAATATTGACTTTTTCTAGCACTCTGAATCCAATGGTGAAGCTCGATCTTATTTAAAATATTGCATAAATGAACTCAAAGCATGATACCCTCGGGGAACCCCGAACGAACTCTGCAATGATTTTCTCCAAAATATGAGAAGGGGTTGCATTTCAAGGCTCTGATACCATGTTAGAAACCAAGATCAGACATGTAAACCAAAAGGCCTTCCACATAAGAGAAAAACAATAAAAAAGCAGAGCTTTGCATGAAGATGTGCAAATTGATATTATTCAGAATTAGGAAATTACATGAGATGATTTGCTTTATAAAAGCAATGTATGCAATCCTAATGTTGACCTAAAATAGATCAACTAAATAAAGCTTACTTATTAATTAAGTAAACTAATTATTACCTAAGCAAAACCTAAGTAAACTTAATAAAGTGTAATTAAATAATTTATTACACCAACAATGGTCAAGTCCAACAAGTCATAGAATTCAACAGATAATGGATTAATTTTATATCCCAATCACCCACAACCCATAGTCAACCACCCATCTATCCCTCTTATGAACAAATCATAACATATAGTCCTCCATCCATCTACCCTCACTCTCAAGATTCCCTTAGCACAATCCATGCCATTAATCCACAACAACATCCACTTATCACCCTTACCCTAACCTTGACAAGGGAAACCTTCCACTAGTCCATTCCAAGCCTCTACATCCTGCCCTAGTCCATCATCCCTCAACCCATTCCAAGACTCCACATCCTATCCTAGTCCATCATCCACTAGTCCATTCCTATTCACTCCATCCCAACCTACATTTCGTCATGAAAATACATTTGGTCATGGTCTCCAAAATCACATCCCATTACCTACACTTGAGAGTATATGTCAAGCAGAAAAACCAAGGCATGACAACATAGCTTTACCTTCATATCAAGATCAAAGTAGTCCATCCCATGACCCCATCCTTGAGTTCATCCAAGAAATCCTTTCAAACAATCATTTCATTCAAGACAAACCCATCTTTGACCAATACACTACCATCGATCAAGAAATCCAAAACAATCCGCTCATCGACCTTTATGCCATTCATGGTCAAATATTTGAGGTTGATTCTATCCAAATTCTAAACACATCCATTTCCCAAAATGAGACACTTGCCTCTTTTGGAAACATATATGATCTTCCTCTAGAACAATTCTTCTACTTTAGACATATTTGCAAATGATCAAACTATAGATGAATTCACTAGACTTTATGATAATGACCATAAGGAAGGTTTCTACATCAACTTGGAGGAACTGATATCTTTTGAAGAACCATTAGAATCTAATGTTCCACAAAATCAGACCAAATATATCAATCAGAAATATACCCAACATGTCAACGAAGCTAATACATCCTATCAACTAGGATCATCTATCTTTGTTAGAGAAGGCTTTCTCGCAGAGTAGAAGATTCCAAGTAATAGTATCCACATACTCAATAATGGGTTAGCATCTTGTTTTCAAAACAAAAAATATGCCATCACAAAAAAAAAAATTCAAAGCATATAGTATCAAGGAAAAGGACTAGGCCTACATGAGCAAGGCATTCGAGAACCAATATAGTTTTATGAAAATCCTAAACATCAAGGCCTTGGCTATTCTTCAGTTAGAGAATCAAATGATGTTAGTGATACCTCCATGATATTAGGGGAAACTTTATCTAATACAAACATCAAAATGGAGGCCATGAGTAGTCCTTGTCATAAGGTTGTTTCTAACACTCCTTCCATCCACACCATAAACCGCCATTCCAACATGAATAAACCTTCCATTTGGAACCAACAAAAAGAAAATTATTACAAATCAAAAGCCCAAAGTCAAATATCAAAAACCATTGAATCAATCAAAAATATGAGTGGACAAATGAAATTAAAAAGGATCCCGAAAAAAAAATGGATCAAGAAAAGAAAATATTTCAAAAGTAAAAATCAATCAAAATGTGGAACCACAAGAAAAGAGGACTCCCACATATAATAAATTTCCACCTCCTTCAAAATGGACATCAAAAAAGGCATATAAAAGTGTTGGTTCCAAATGCTATCCCAATAAAAATTCCAAACTCCACCATCCAACATCCCAAGTTTGGAAAATAAAAAGTAATTCATTCAAATGTCCAAACAATCCTTCCACATCTACCATCATCCATCATTCCAAAAGACATACCTCACAAATCCAACACATATTGGCAGCAACTCTTTATTGTAAGGATTCTCATGGCACTCTATCACGATGTGTGTATTTTGATAAGGCCAACTCTAGTATCAACAAGGATCATAATGAAATCAATTAGTTGTATGCAAGCATTATGATCCTAAGAAGGAAAATACTTCATAAAGGTCATTATTGGAATATCGTGGCGCTAATCTCTACGTCAGCACCATCAATGGATTCAGAACATTCAATGATAAGCTAAAATAGCAAGGCCATCTAGAAATATCAAAAATAAAAAAAAATAAAAAAATTACAGAAAAAACCATCACCTTGATGAAAACCTGGCAAACATGCATCTTATTTGACATAAAAAAAAAAGGAAAAGAAAAATAAAAATAAAAAAAATAGTATAGAGAAAAATTTCATCCAATAGTGAAAACCATTTTTATGGAACTTTAGATAAGTACCATGATGAAAACCTGGCAAATAGGCATCATGTGTAAAAGAAATTATCTATGTGGACCGTTATACTTGGGGCCAAGTGGTTTCATCTCCCATACCCTTTGCATGACATTTCTTATGACATTTTCATCCCTATCATATCTATCCATTTTCCCACCTACTTTGATCTTGATAAGGACAATGGTACAAACATAAACCATGCTTTGGGAAAACTCTTGACATGTCTATCCTTTGGTTATACACTATTCATGAAATATTATGTCATTACCTTCATAGCCTCATTATTCCTATTTGACATAATCCTTGGAGACCATATGATAATTCTACTATCTAATAATCCTCATGTATCCTATATATCCTTTCATACCTATTGTTGGACTTGGGTTTCCCTTGTCATTGGTTTAAGGAATCCCATCCACTTATCTAACATCCTTCCATCATCCCATTCAATCCTAAAACTAAGTCATTCCAAATGAAACCAACTTAATCCATACAATCTTGAAATGCATCCTAGCAAATCATCCAAAACATTCCTTGGATTGGTTTCTAGCCTTGTTTCAAACCTTGATCCTTTAGTCACATTATCGCCATCATCATGTTGTTTCAGGATGTGTCCTTCCCATGTCAAACAACATTTTCATCATCATCATCACTTGTCAATTGGTTTTCAGCTTGACTAGGATCAAGATCATGGTTGTCCTTGGATTCTTGTGTGTGCTTGCTCACTTTCTTGTAGGAATCATTCACATGCATTTGTCACAATCCTTATAGTCACCCTTCATTCATAAAAAATATGTCCTCCATCATCTTTGTGTCTTCCATCATAACGCTTGACATTATGCATGTTTTCGCCTCTCCCATCCCATCCCTATTGGTTAGTCTTATACCCGACTAGGGAAATTTCCTAACACCTCGATCCATTGGATTCTAAAAATTTTCATTGGAGGTCAAAAAATTTGAAACCAAACAAAAAAATCATAAAACGAAAATACACAAAAAAATTATAAAACTTCAAAAGGATAAAAAAAATAGAACATGTCAAAACCCAACATTCAGATATCTTTCAAAATCCCAAAAATAGAGTTAGATTCAGTCATGTCAATCAAGGGTCATGTCAAACTAAATTTCCTTTGCAACTGCTACATAGGCAAGGCCATCTGTCGATGAGCCCCCAAGGCCCCCTAGGTTAGTCTTTTAGAGTTTGTCAGGTCAGTCAAAATAAACAGGACATTGTCAACTCAGACGCGACAAAATCATCTAAACTTCAAAAACAAATCTTGAATCAACAAGACAAGCAAGCCAACATGTCTCCAAGTCAAATCAATCAAACCAATCAAATCAATCAATTTACCAATGGTCTTATATAGGATGTGTCCTTCTTGAAACTAGACCTTTTTACTATCACAATCTGTCATTTGCCTTATATAGGTAGTTACATGATCGAAACCAAAATTGGTGTGTTATACAACATGTTTCTTCTCCTGAAACCAGGCCTTGTCAAAATAGTCAACCCATCACTCACTTCATCCCTTAACACACTGGCAAACACTTATTGGAAAACAATCTGAATGGTTGTTGACCTTGTTGGTCTATTTTGTCTTATCTTTTGAATTTACTTAGGTCATCTTACTAGACACCTCGAGGATGTCCCACAAAGGATTTAGAGGAGCGATGATGTCTTGTGACTCATCTGTTATTTGATTGTAGTCTTTGGTTTATCTTGAAAAAAAGGTTGGGGGAACTTTTCCCTTAGTATGAATTAGGACATTCCTTGTCTGCAACTGTCTATTTTACAGATGGATGACCTTGCACGCCTTGGTCTACTTCATACCATGGTGTTGTCTATTTTTCATATTTTACTACCCAATGATGATTAAATGCAAAAGCCTGGCATAGAAAAATATATCTGCAAATTATCTCAACTAACACTGTCTCAACATCCATGTCTTATATGCTAACATTTATCTTTTTCACTCTAACATTTCTTTTATTTTTCATCTTCATCATCCTTATCTATTTTCCCATATTCTCTTGTCCTTCATCTTCCAGTCCTCTCATCGATTTCGAGAGGACACTTGTGTTATTGAACCCGCTTGTCCTCTCGAGGGGGCATACCACTACCTCCTCGTCATCCTTCCTCATCTTACTTTCACTAGGGCATAACATTTTTTTTCTTTCACACAATGTGATAAACTGCACTGTATTAAAGAGGGGCCAATGTAGACACCTAGAAATTACCACTAAGCATGTCAATTTATTAAAACTCCTTTTTTATCTTCGATAATTAAATAATCTTAATTATTTAATTATTACCCAATATCGTAAATTCTTCTATTAATTAAATAATCTAAATTATTTAATTAATTCATTTTAGCCTTTTCTGACACAAATTAATTAAATCTTATTTAATTAATGACCTGCCTTTTCACTCACCTTTTTTAATTAAATTGCCTTTTGAACAAAATGATAACTTGATTTTTCCTTTTGTAACTAAATAATGTTTCCATTATTTAATTATTCACTTTCCTCTTCAAACTAATTGATTTTGTCAAAAAATTAGTTAGTGTCCTCTTGCTTGATCGTATTAATGTATTTTCAATATCGACTATCCATTTTCCATCTGTCTCTCTATAAATACCATCATCATTTATTATCTTAGAATATCTAATAAAACCTTGAATATGTTATTGTGTTATTGAAATAATAACTAATCTTTGATATTTTGCTAGTCACTAGTCATAGACTTATTATTGTAGGTTATAAATCTGAGGGCATCAATGATTTGGTAGAAAAATGGAGAAGAGCTATGGAGATTATTCAATGTATGCATGAAGGATTGAGTGAGATTGTTTCATTTTTTTTTATTGTTTTATGTTTTCATTTTTCTCGATAGTTGATTGGGGTTTTGGTATTTATAGATCTAATAATTCTTTAAACTTGAAAATATAACCCTAATATAGCTTTGATTGTGGTAAAGTAGGACATTTTGTTGCTAAGTTTCCCTACAATAAGAAAGGTAACTTTGAACAAGAGGTAGATGATAAAAGGAATAAACCCTATAACCCTAGAAAAGGATTTTTCAGAATAAGAAGAAAAGTGTATACATCCAAGAGGATAGTGATGTTTCAGATGAATATAACAACTTATATGATGAACAAGGTTATGCTTTTGTTGTGAGACAAAATGAATTTATTTTCATGGAAAAAGAATCTGAGGAGCAAAAGGATGGAAATCTTAAAGACCCTTGTGAAACAAGAGAAGAGGAAGGATAATTTGAACTGGAAGGGGAACTCATTTTTTCTCTAGATAAGATAGATGATTTTAGAGATGAGATTGAGAAGTTGAAAAAGGAAAACATAAATCAGAGAAAACTTCCACAAGAGGAGACAAAATAACTAAGCAAGGATCTTGACGAATCTACCCAAAATGTGGTAGATTTGAAGTTACAACTTGATGAAGCCAAGAGAATAGAATACGTGATCAAGATCAAGCTACAATCTAAGGTTAACCGATGTATGAAGCTTGAGGAAGAAATGGTTTCTCTAAGAAAAGACTTAGAAAAGGAAAAACAACAAATAAAGAAAGGACTCAAGTTGAAAGGTGGTTCAAAAACTCTTTATGAGATATTAAGCACCGAAAATCCCTCAAATAAAGAAAAATATGGACTAGGGCTTGAGAAAGGAAAGAATACCTTCATGGAAACTTTTGCAAAGTTGTATAAAAGATTTAGGGCAGAAGAAAAGTCTAAATTTGTTGATAAAAGACATTGCAAAGTGATTGAATCCAAAGAGAACCCTACAGAGGTAAAGAATACTAATGAAGAAAAGAAGCCTGCTACAGATAAGAAGGATAAACAATCAGTTCCTAATCATCAAAAGAGAAGGAATTTTTTCAGAAGATCTAATGTTGATGGATTCACAAGGGTAAGAGATTAGAGGAAGCAACTACCAAGGAGTCCATCTCATCTAGCATAAAATTATATGACTAGGTATCCCTCATACTTCTATGGATATTGCTATACATGTAATCAGTTTGGTCATAGGGCTAAAGAATGTAGACTCATTCCTAAGAGGAGTACACACTTTGTAAGAATGAATTCATTCACTCCCTTAGCTAACATGAATATAGTATTCTATAACTACAATAATTTTTGTCACATAGATAAAAAAATTGTAGAACAAATTTTGTAAGACCAAATGTGAAAATGAGAAAAAGAAAGATTCACTTCCTAAAGAAAACAAAGAATATAAGGTTATGGAGGAAAAGGTGGAAAGGGAAGAAAATAAGCCTAAGAATTTTTGGAAGGAAAAAGAACAAAGATTCACACAATCAATGATTTCTAAAATGACATTGTATGCCAAGAAGAAAAATTTATGGGTGATTGACAGTGGTTGATCCAAGCATATGACTGGAGATAAAAGTAATTTCATCAAACTCAAGAAGTGGAATGGAGGATCTGTGAGTTCGGGTGACAATAGAGTGGTCAAAATATGTGGTAAAGGAATATTTAGGATAGATGGGAAGAATAAGACAAAATATTTCCTTTATGTTGAGGGTTTGAAACATAATCTTCTAAGTGTCAACCAGATGTGTGAAATGGCTACAAGATAGTATTCAACTCTGAAGGTTGCAAAATAAGGAAGAATGGAAAGAAAATTGCAGACGGAATGAGAAGTGATAACAATATTTATAATATTTGTGTAGTGAAAGGTAAAATTTGTTTGATAGGACAAGCTGATGAGAGTTGGTTGTGGCATAGAAGGTTAGGGCATGCAAATTTTGATAATTTGGTGAAAGTGAGCTCAGGAGAATTAGTAAGAAACATGCCTAAAATAAGTGGTCAAGCATGTAAATATCATGTGCAAAGAATTTCAACAGGGAAAACAAACAAAAGCTAGTTTTCTACCTAAAGAATATTCAACTACTAAGCCTTTACAATTGGTCCATATTGACTTATGTGGACCCACAAGGATAAGGGGATTGAAAAGAGAAAGATACTTCATGTTGCTAATAGATTATTACACAAGAATGACATGGGTAAACTTTCTGAAAGATAAATCACAAGCATTTGAAAGATTTAGAATATTCAAAAAAATGGTGGAAAAGGAGACATGAAGAAGAGTCAAATGCTCGAGGTCAAATAGAGGAGGAGAATTCACCTGAAGTGAGCTTGTTGAGTATTGTGAAGTGCATGGAATCAAGAGAAAATATTGTGCACCAAGAACTCCACAACAAAATGGAGTTGTAGAAAGAAAGAATAGGGTGGTTAAGGATATGGTCAAAACAATGTTAAATGAGGCCAAATTAGTAGATAGATTTTGGAGAGAAGTTATTCATACTATAGTTTATATTATGAACTATGGTGTGGTAGGCCTCCTCATGTAAAGTAATTTAAAGTGTTTGGTAGAAAGTGCTACATTAAGAGAGAAGATGAAAATCTAGGAAGCTTTGAATCAAGGACCAATGAAGGAATATTTCGGGGTTATTCCACCCAAAGAAAAGCCTACAAATGCTATAACAAAAGGTTGAATATGATTGTAGGAAGCATCAATTACCAAAATTTATGAGAATAAGAAGCATATCAAATATGATAAGAATGATTTTGAGGATGAATCAAATTTTGAGGAAAATGTAGCAAACAATGAAGAAGAATCAGAAGAAGTTGAGAAGACACCTACAAATTATGTGTAGAAGGATCACCCCACAGATCAGATAATTGGAGATAAAAATGAAGGAGTTCAGACTAGGAGAAGACATGCAAAGAACAAAGAAAAGTATTTTTTTCTCTCCTATCTTAGATTGAGCCAATTTTTTTTACTAAATCCAAAAAGGATGAGAGTTGGATAAAGGTCATGGAAGAAGAGATAAATCAGATTGAAAAGAAAAAAACATGGGAATTGGTTCCCAAACCCCCAAGAAAAAATGTGATTGGCACTAAATGGTATTCATAAATAATCTCATGGAAGATGGAGTTGTGGTGAGAAATAAAGAAATATTGGTGTGCAAGGGGTATGAACAAGTGAAAGGAATTGATTTTAAAGAAAAATTTGCACTAGTTGCATGATTAGAAGCCATCAGAATTTTTCTTGCATTCTTTGTCTACAAAGGATTTAAAGTCTATAAGATGGATGTAAAATTCCAATCCTAAATGGAAATCTTGAAGAAGTCTACATTGAACAACCAGAGGGTTTTCATCTATTAGATGAGGAAAATTATGTTTGCAGATTGAGAAAGGAATTGTATGGTCTAAAACAAGCACCTTGAATATGATATTCAGGGTTATACCAATATCTTCAACAATAGGGATTCAAGAAAGAGTGTGCAAATAGAAATTTTTTTTTCAAATCTGAAGATGAACACATGATTATTGTTGTTGTGTATGTAGATGACATCATATTTGGAGGTAGTAATGATAAAATGTGTAGAAAAAATTCTACTCATATGCAAGATGAATTTGAGATGTCAATGTTAGGAGAATTCTCATTTTTTCTTGGCCTACAAATTGCACAACCAGATAATGGGATATTTATATCTCAGACTAATTATGTTACTCCCATCATAACTAGCTGTAAGTTGAGTAAATCAAATGAATCACTAGATGTAAATCAGACAACATATAGGTCAATGATTGGAAGCTTATTGTACTTAAATGTATCTAGAACAGATATAATGCAAGCAATGCGTATGGTAGCAATATTTTAGGCTACACCAAAAGAATCTCATGTCAATAGAGTGAAGACAATCCTCAGATATATTAAGAGCAATGTTGACTATGGGCTATGGTATCCAAAGAGAAAGGATTTTTCTTTAACAACATATACAGATGTTGATTGGGATGGATGTGCAGATGACATGAAAATCACCCGTGTTTTGGCATATGGCTTGTAAGTGTTGTCATTGATGGAAACCTAAGTCATGCATCCGATCTATAGTATAGTTTTGGTTTACATCGATAGAACAGAGTGAAGAACAAAGCATCCGGTTATAGGCATAAAAGTTTATCTGAATACCTCACTGGACTATTATTTTGGGTTGTGGATCTTTGAGGAAGGTTTTTTGATGCATGTACTACATTATTCATGAGTTAGGTTGATGTGCACTCACTGGTATGCGATCTAGGAGATCTGGTGCACTAATTTGTTGGTTATATGTGCTTGAAGGTCGACCCATCAAATATAGTAATCATGGATGTATAAGGAGTAATTAATTAAATGTCTTTGTGCTTGATTATGTTTATTTGGGTCCTCTCTATGTCTTAACCGAATTTGGAGGATACACATAAAGAATTAGCGGTGGATCTAGTAGACTATTGAAAATAACTTAATGATTTATGAAGCTGATAGGTGAATGATCAAATCCTTGATAACGGATATATATATGGGATCAGTTTTATCATTTTGAAGAGTGAAACAGTGTGTGAAGATAGAGAATGTGTGGAATATGAATATGGTGAAAATTTTAGCAAAGTAATAGTGTGAATTTTTCTATGTGTAATGCGAAGAGAAAAAAAGAGTAGAGCAGAGCAGAGTGAAGTGTAGAGTTAGAAAGAAGATCCAAAATCTAATCTATGAGCTTCACCGGAACTATAACCTGACATAAATAGATGCTACTATCTCAGTTCATCTTTCAGATGGTTTTAATCTGAACTTTTGTAAGGCAGTGAGCCTTCCCTTTGAGCAGTGAGCTCTAGGTAGTGTGCCTAAATGCAAGTGCATTATTTTTGTAAAACTTTTATTTGAGTACTCAAATTGTGGATTAACCTCCATCGTGGTTTTCCCCTAAAAATTTTTCCACGCAAAAATCCTTGTGTTATGGCGTTATGAATGTTTACTTTGAAATCTTGCATCTTTCTTTTAATGCAATGATATAATGGTTTAAGTTTCAGAGTAATAAAGTTAAGATTTGTTGAACACTGATTCACCACCCCCCTCTTAGTGTTCCCTTGAGTTCAACAATTGGTATCAGAGCTGATGGTTCCTCGGAAGAATTTTATCATCTTGAGGTGGATCTTGGAATGTGATGGACTCTGGTGGTCTTCAACAACAACTTTTGGTGGCACTTGATGACCTTGATCAATCTAAAGAAGAAGTCCAGGAATTGAAAGCAAATCTTAGGGATGCAAAGAAATTCATTTTGTCATTGAAGGATCAAATTGTTAAATCTATGGAGAAAAGGAAGGATCTATGTGACTAGATACACCAACAAGAGAGTGAAAACATGGATGATTCTCACCTGAATCAGACCTTGAAGGAAATAACTGAAGAATGTGAAAAGCTTGCTAGAAAAAATGCTACTCTAAAACATGAAGTGGAATATATGGTGATGAAGCTGACTAAAGAGATTGAAGAAAGGGAGAAGAATGAAGAGAATCTTGCTCAGTCCTTAAAAGAGATCTGATGAACATAGAAGAATAAATGAAGAATTCACTCAGTTGGAAAGTGAACTGTAATGATCCAAAAACAATGAGGAAGAACTTGGTAAGAAGATTGTTATCCTCAGAAATGAACTTACTACTACAAATGAATACAAGGAGAAGTCTAAGATCAATTAAGTGAAGCTTGATGAGATAAATCAAGGATAGAAGAGTGGAAGTGATAAGAGAGGTCTTGGATATGAAAAAGGAGAAAGCTCCAGACTCAGACATAATAATTTCAGACAAGGAAGCCTGATAAACAAAGGTGGAAGGTATTCGGTAAGACAACCTAATGCTCACAAATTTAATGGATATTTTTTTTCTTGCAATAAATTTGGCCATATGGCTACTTAGTGTAGAAGTAGTATGAATTCAAGAGATTCATCATTTTTTGGTCAATGTTTCAAATGCAAGAAGTTTGGTCACAAAATAATTGAATGCAGAAATTTATCAAACTACTCTATCAATAAAAAGAATGTTGAATGCTAGACATGTGGAATATTTGGACATATTTCTAATCAATGTAGATCAAGAAGAAATTAATGGAATCATTGGTCTGGACAAGGAAGTACTTCGTGCTACAATTGCAATAAATATGGTCACATTGCAAGATTATATAGAAACAAAACTGTGGATAGAAGAAGTCTGGTATACATAAGCAAAAACATATAGGAAGATGAAAAAGGAAAAGGAATATTAACTACAGATGAGATAAGAGATGAGATGAAGAATACATGGGTAAAGAAGAATGAGTCTAATGCTGGAAATGGTTCTGCACTAGAACCCGCTTTCGGTAATTCTTTCGGTAATTGATTTCAGGCCATTGGCCTAGGGGGAGTTTTTCAAGAAAATATTTCCTCCCCTATCTATGGATGGTACCAAAACATGAAGAATGGTAAAGAAGGTGTGTTTATGATGTGTAGAGGTTTTGGAGAACTTTCACAAGAAAATTCAGAGATTTCATAGGTCTGCAGAAAAAAAATTCTATTGTTGTCTGAGAAAATAGAGCACTCGAAAAACTTAGGGAAAATACATTTATTGCACATGAGTGAATTATAAAATTCAAGTTGGAATCATCACTTGTCACTTTGCATCGAAGAAGAGAAGAAGGAGAGAACTCAGTAGAAGAATTTTGAAGCAGAGAAGTTGATTCACTGTTGAAACTTGAAATCTATCAAGTATTTCAGTTGGTTTCAGAATTTTCATATAATTTGGTGTGTGGTTGTTAAAACTAAGAGTGAAAGGAAAATGGAAAAAATCAAAGGGTCAATCATTTTTGAAAAATACACCAGTGGAAAGATTAGGTCCATGAGGAATCTGTTATTACCCAATGAATTAAAGTAATTGAATGAAGCCAAACACAAAAATTTGGATATTTGGAATGAGTTTTCATACTTTGATAATGCAAAATTTGTTAAATTTATCTTGAGAAGATTGCATGATGATACTTTAACTTTGGTTAAACCCTACACCCTTTCAAAGGAGGTAATTGAGAATTAGACTGGATTATGCAAAGTCAAAGATATACCAAGGAAGAAATCCATCTGGAACAAGGAAGTTGAAACCCTAACTGGAATAATCAGATATTAGAGGGCGCTGATAATTGTGACAATCAAGAATCTTGTTAAAAAATACATTGCATATGGAATCTCATATAAAGTCTTTTTTAGAAACTGAGAAGCAGCAACCTCAACTGGTATTGTCTATATTTCTCACAAGATGATAATTGAAGGCCAAAACTTTGACCTATGTGGGTTGATATAGGATCAACTAATGGAGAATGTGCAACTGACAAAAGAAACAGGCTACCCTTTCAGGTTCGGTACTCTGATTATATGTTTAGCAATGTATTTCTTGAATTTTTTGCCAAAGATCGACAATGTGGCGTGGAAAGGAAATGAACCGGTTTGCAGTCAAATATACTCTTATTCTAAGAATTTGGCTGATTGGGATCTAGAATTTGAAAATTTATTTAAGAATGTACTTATAAAGTGTGGCTCAGTCAATATTTCCTTTCTAGTAAGAAAAATTGAAGTTGGTTCCTCTTCTGATGGCATGGATAAAAAGAAAAAAAAAGAGAAAAATAAGTTGTTGAATATAGCCCTCTGGAATGCAAAGTTCCTAGAATTGAGGGAAAAGGTAAAGAAAAGGAGATTGTGGATATTCCAAAAGAAGAATCTAATGAAGAAATTGAGGATCCATAGAAAAATGAATCAGAATCAGAAAAATCTAGTGAGGAAGAAGATGATCTAACAAAGGAAATGCTACAACAACTTATTCAAGAAGAAGGTTTAATGTAGAAAATCACCAAGTTATGGTATGTTAGACCATCATATGATCAATACATGATTCTAAGAGTACTAAATGCTCATATTGAGCACTGCAAGATCAAATTGGAAAGCTTGCAAAACATTCTACCTAAGGAAATGATTGAATGTAGTAAAGAAACAATGAGCTTTGAAGATAAAGACAAAGAAAAAGGTGAAGTCATTTCTCATTTGAAGGATCAGTTTAAACTATCACTTACCAAACTAAAGAAGAAAATGAATGAGTTTAGGTAATGCATCAATGCAACTAATAACATTTTCAGCTATTGCATCTGTTGGCCCCATGTTGTTAGTAATTACAAAGAGAAATTAGAGAAAATTGAAACAGAGTTGAATGGCATTGGAAAAAGCTTTGACATGTTGCAGGATCAAGATGGCACCATCAGGAAAAGAATTCAGGAGCTACAGTTTGAACACACCAAAATTCAATTCACCAAGAACACACTTGTGAATACTTTCTATAAGGTGAAGGATCAAACCGAATGTATATTGGAGCAGATAGTGGAGATATTAAGGAAAGGGGAGAAATTGGAAGAAGCAATTACAATTCTGGAATCTTTAACTGAGATTGTCAACAAAACATCCAAGAACAACAGTTTGATCATTATCATTGGCATAACAATAGATGCATGGAAGAAGTTTCTTCTAGAAATGAAGAAAAAACATTAGATAATTTTCTAAAGTAGCAGTCAATTGTTTTCAACTTTTTGAAGTTTTGGTCTAAGGGGGAGAACTGTTGGTATTTGCATTCTGAAGTTTTTGAGATTTTGAACACGTGTTTTGTCCTTTTGGCATATGGTTTCTATGCTTTGTCATTGATGTCAAAGGGGAGAGAGTGTAGAGAAAAATGTCTCATCAATCTTAGGGAGAGTTGTGTTTAAAAATATTTTGAAGCGTAGGGAGAGAGAGCAGCTTGGCATCATACTTATAATGATTCTGACACTTACTCATTTTTCACTAAGTGTTTCCATGAATGCCAAAGGGGGAGATTGTTGGCATATGGCTTGTAAGTTTTGTCATTGATGGCAACCTAAGTCATGCATTCGATCTACAATATAGTTTTGGTTTACACTGGCAGAAAAAAGCATCCGGTTATAGGCATAAAATTTGATCTGAATACCTCACCAGACAATTATTTTTGGTTTTGGATCTTTGAGGAAGGTTTTTTGATGTTTTTACTACATTATTCATGAGTTAGGTTGATGTGCACTATCTGGTATGCAATCTAGGAGATCCGATGCACTAATATGTTGGTTATCTGTGCTTGAAGGTCGACCCATCAAATATATTAATCACAGATGTATAAGGAGTAATTAATTAAATGAATTCATGATCGATTATGTTTATTTGGGTCCTCTCTATGTCTTAACCAAATTTGGAGGATACACATAAAGAATTAGTGGTGGATCTAGCCAACTATTGAAAAGAACTTAATGTTTTATGAAGCAGGCATGTGAATGATCAAATCCTTGATAGCGGATATATACATGGGATCGGTTTTATCATTTTGAAGAGTGGAAAAGTGTGTTAAGCTAGAGAATGTGTGGAATATGAATATGGTTTGAAATTCAGCAGAGTAATGGTGTGAAATTCAGCAGAGTAATGGTGTGAATTTGTCTATGTGTGATGCAAAGAGCATAAAAGAGCAGAGTGAAGTGCAGAGTCAGAAAGAAGATCTAGAATATAATCTATGAGCTTCACCGGAATTGTAACCTGGCATAAATAGATGCTACTATCTTAGTTCATCCTTCAGATGGTTTTAATCTAAACTTGTGTAAGGCACTGAGCCTTCCCTTTAAGCAGTGAGCTCTAGGTAGTGTGCCTGAATGCAAGTGCATTCTTTTTGTAAAACTTTTATTTGAGTACTCAAATTATGGATTAACCTCCACCGTGGTTTTTCCCCTAACAAGGTTTCCACGCAAAAATCCTTGTGTTATGGTGTTATGAATGTTTCCTTTGAATTCTTGCATACTTCTTTTAATGCAATGATAGAATGGTTTAAGTTTCAGAGTAATAAAGTTAAGATTTGTTAAACACTGATTCACCCCGCCGCCACCCCCCTCCCCCCTCTTAGTGTTCCCTTGAGTCCAACACTGTGGTGGAGCATTCCTTTTGGGTAACAGATTGGTTTCCTAGATGAGTAAGAAACAAGAATCAGTCACTCTTTCATAGAAAAAGTAGAATATGTAGCAGCAACAACATGTACTCAAGTTCTATGGATCAAGCAGACACTTAAGGCAAGCTAGAGTACAAAGAACCTATCTCTATTTTTTATGACAATTAAAGTTCCATAAACATTTCAAAGAATCCACTAATTCACTCAAGAACCAAGCACATATCCATAAAGTATCACTTCATTAGAGAAAAGGTTGAAAACAAGGAAGTCAACATTGAGTATGTTCCCACAAAGGATCAGATAGCTGATATTTTCACCAAGCCTCTTCCCAAAGAAAAATTTGAATATCTAAGGAATAAGTTGGGAGTAATTTCTCCCACATCTTATCACTAATCCTTAGTGATAGGGCATGAATCTGGGGGGATCTTCATTGGTATTTAATTTATCCTTGGGCATAATAGAATTGATCAAGTCAGGTAAACATGGTTTTACAAATTTCTAATGACTTGATGGTTGCAGATTCAAGGATTCCCCTCTTTCTCTTTGAACTATCTGTCAAAGGGGGAAAGTGCTACATCTTTGGGGATGAAATGATGTGATGAAAGTCTACACACAATGTAGGATGCTTCTTCATTTGACCCTTTTCCATTGATGTGAAAGGGGGATAAAATTTTGCAAATGCTTAATGGAGTAGGAAGTGAACATGGAGCAAGATCTAAGGAGGAGCTGCAATATGTGTCAAGAAAATGCCACGATTGGTACAAAGAATATTTGATACATGTGTGTTGAACAAGAAAATTCAGAGGGTGGGTGAATTAGTTGTAACAAATTTAAACCTTAATTCATTCACCAGAACAAATCCTTAACACTGCTAAAATGATTAACCATTAAGTGCAAGTGCAAAAATTGAAAATCATCACACAAACACAACAACACTAGATTTACATGAAAAATTCAATAAGGGAAAAACCACGATGAGGATTAACTCACACTATAGAGAATATCAAAACTGATTACAAAGTCTCACTGCTTGAGAAGCAAGGCTCAGTGCCAAAACAAGGACTCATTGTTTGGATCAAGACTCACTATCCAACAAGGCTAACAACCTAGATGGTTCACTGCCACAAAGATACAAAGAAGATAGAAGAGATATATTACAAAGAGAAGAAAATCTCAATGAAATAGATATTTCCACCACAATTTTCTCAACCACTTGTAGGCAAGCATGAATGATAGAGTACACCTTCAACTCATTGCATCTGGAAACTCAACATTTAGACTTCGCACTGATCTTCCCCACTCACATCACACGCACACACACTAATTTTCATCTATTTAACATCTATCTACTCTATTTCTTTGCACTTCTCTCTTGACTTCTTTCACCACTAACTCATCTTGTATTTATATTGTCTTCAACTTTGAAACATATCCAAATTCAGCCATCCATCAATAAATTCAAATTAAAGGTTGGTGCAAAAACATTCCAGGGTGGAGCTAGAATGAGGGTGATCCAAACACATGTTTGATGAGGACCCAAATAGATCCAACACGCTTCAATAACTTTGAAGATGGTGTTCAACACAAGGTCAACCAAACCAGTGTAAAACACATAGAACAATTAAGCACAATCCTTCTAGATACCGAAATTATCTTCAACACAATAGTAACAACTTAACTCTAGAACCGTAAGTCATAAGACTTTACCAAAGAGAAATCTAGACCAACAATATTTCTCCCAGACCTTAGCCAGAACTACAAAAAACCATAGTTCATAACTAGTGAACATAACTCGCACTATACAATGAATTAGGAGCCAAAAATCTAGATATAGCAGCTTCCAACAAACATGCTCAACATATTTGAACCACACAAACACAAGAGAAAATCCTAGAAGAAAACCCACAGCAACCACTGAACACCTACAACCTTTCTTCAATACAATTTTTTCAATATCCTCAACATGAGCAACCGATAACCTGCATCCATGACATTAATGACAACAACAACCAGTTGATAACCAATTGACCAAATGACATCAATGAAAACATCTTCATTTTTTTCATTCTTGCAACAATCTCCCCTTTTGTCATTGATGGAAACACATAATTTGAAAAACCATCAAAGACAACATACTAGCTCTAAATACACTTCTCAAGATTTTTTTTTTTGTTTCTCTTTGTTTCTCCCCCTTAGTAGATAAACTTTTTCACATTCTTCCTCTCTTTTTCAGATTATTTCTCCCCCTCTTTAACATCAATGGAAAACGCAAAAGATATTTTACATTGATTTCCCCTTTGAAATTAAAAAAATATACTCATACAATGACAACACATGACACTACCTGCTCCCCCTAAGAGGTAGCCACCAAAAAAATAGTCCAGAAGAAAGATAGATCCATAGATCCATCGGACTGATATATCTCCATATGCATCTAGTTCAAGAAAGGAGGGGAAATGACCCCTAACTTCTCTAGGAAATACTCAAAAGTATCTTTAGGAAGAGCCTTCATAAATATATCAGCAATTTGATCTTTCATGTGTACATACTCAAGCTTTACTTCATTCTCCACAACCTTCTCTCTCAAGAAATGATACTTGATAGATATATGCTTTGTCCTTGAGTGCATCAATAGATTCTTTTAAATGTTAATTGCACTTGTGTTATCACAAAAGATATAAATAGGATCATCATACACCACTATGATATCTTTCAATATTTGTTTCATCCATAGAACTTGTGTACAACAAGATGCACCAACAATACACTCAGCTTCAATAGTAGACAAGGAAACTGAATCTTGCTTTTTACTCAACCATGTCACCAATTTACAACCAAGAAAGAATGCACCACCACTTGTACTCTTTTTTTCATCTACACATCCAACCCAATATGCATCTATGTAAGCACTTAGTGTAA
The DNA here is from genome assembly GCA_007115665.2 of Sequoiadendron giganteum. Lineage (NCBI taxonomy): Eukaryota > Viridiplantae > Streptophyta > Pinopsida > Cupressales > Cupressaceae > Sequoiadendron > Sequoiadendron giganteum. Next base: position 57,313,404 of record CM021101.1, on the reverse strand, counting down.
ATTTTGTATCTCTAGGGAACCATAACCCATTATTCAGAGTGCCATTCAAATATCTGAATATTCTTTTAATAGTAGCAACATGTGTTTCCTTAGGATCTTCTTGAAATTTAGCCACAAGATAAACAACATGCATGATATTCGGTCTAGTAGCAGTTAAATACAATAGTCCACCAATCATAGATTTATATTTTCTTTGTTCAGCCTTAGGTGAATCATCATCTTTACCCAATATGCAACCAATCACCATAGGAGTACATACTAGTTTGGAACCATCCATTCCAAAATTCTTCAACATCTCTTTCACATAATTAGACTATGAAATAAAAATTCCTTTCTGTGTTTGATTAATTTGCAACCCAAGAAATAAATTCATCTCTCCAAACATAGGCATTTCAAATTATTTTGCATCTCTTCCGCAAAAATCTTACACATAGTTTCATTTCCTCCAAAAATAATGGCATCAACATATACAACTACAATCAATTATTTTTTCATTTTCAATTTTAAAAAACAAATTACTATCTGTTGTACCTTTGTTGAAACCTTGCTAAATTAAATACCCATCTAACCTTGCATACCAAGCTCTAGGATCTTGCTTCAATCCATATGAAGATTTCTTCAATCCATATGAAGCTTTCTTCAATCTGCACACCATATCTGGTTGATCTGAAAACTAAAATCCTTCTGGTTGTTCCATTTAGACCTCTTCTTCTATCTCACATTTCAAAAATGTGGACTTGACATCCATCTGATAGACCTTGAAATATTAATGAGACACAATTTCTAAGAACATCCTTATAGTTTTAATTATTTCCACTAGAGAAAAATTCTCCTAAAAATCTATGCCTTCTACTTGTGAGTAACCTTTACACACAAGCCTTGCTTTGTTTCTAACCATTTCTTCATTCTCATTCAACTTATTTCTAAATACCCACTTTGATCCAATAATGTTTTTGTCTTCTGGTCTTGGAACCAATTCCGAATTTTGATTCTTCTCAGTTTATAAAAGTTCTTCTTTTATAACTTCCATCCAATGTTCTTTTTTACATTCTTCACTTACAGTCTTCAGTTCAATCTCATAAAGTAAACACGGATTTACTTCACCACAAAAAAATCTTCTTCTTGTCAATACTCCTTTTGTCTTGTCTCCAATTATCTGAATTTTTGAATGATTCTTCTACACATATCTAGGTGTCTTAGGGGAAACTACTGGAGCTTATTCTTCTCTTTCATTTTCTTCATTCTATTTCTCTTTCTCATCCTTTTCTTGTTCTTCCACAATTTCTTCAATCCTTATGCAAGTAGCTCCATCAAATGCATATGCATCAACATCAATTGAATTTTTCATTGTTTCATCAACCTTGACATTTGTACTTTCTACAATATTTCTCATTATTTTATTGAAACATTTGTAAGCTTTTATTTTAGTATAATATCCAAGAAAAATTCCTTCATCACTTCTTGCATCAAACTTTCCCAAAGTTTTTTCATCTCTTCTGATATAAGATTTTCTTGAAAATACCTTGAAATACTTAACAGTAGGAATTCTTCCACACCATAGCGCATAGGGGGTCTTTGTATTGTTTTCTCTTGGTTGAACTCGATTGAATACATAAATAGTTGTATGAATAGCTTCTCTCCAGTAAAATTTCGGTAAACCAGCCTCAGTAATCATTGATCTAGTAGCCTCTTGAACTATTTCTTTCTTTCTTTCAACAACTCCATTCTACGAAGGAGTTCTCAGAGCAAATAACTATCTTTTTATTCCCTGCACTTCACAAAACATATTAAAGTCATGGGAGGTGAATTTTCCACCTCTGTCAGACCTTAATCATTTTATCCTCAAATTTACTTTATTTTCAACCATAGCTTTGAATCTATTGAATCTATCTAATGCATTAGACTTCTCTCTAAGAAATGTAGCCCGTGTATATCTAGAATAATCATCAATCAAAAGCATAAAGTACCTTTCACCTTGTAGACTTCTCACTCTTGTAGGACCACAAATATCTATATGAATTAAATCCAGTAGTCCAGTAGTAGATTGTTCCTTTGATCTGTAATGGCATATTGCTTGCTTTCCAAACTGACAATTCCTACAAATAGCATTAACAAGCTTTGTAATCCTTGGTAAATCTCTCATGGCTTGAACTGCACTAATCCTCACCAAGTTATCAAAACTCATGTAACACATTCTCTGATGCCATAACCAACTATCATTAATTTGAGTCATAAATCATCGTTCATCAACATCCTTAAGTTGATAGATATTTCCTTCAGATTTATTTCCTGTAGCAATCATTGTTTTGAATCCTTTCCTGATCTCACATCTCTCATCCTCAAATACAAGATTATATCCTTTATTGCACATCTATCCAACACTCAAGAGATTATTCCTTAAACCCTTAACATAGTAGACATCAACAATATTACGCTTGCCATAAAAACTTAATGAACCTATCCCAAAAAATTTAGCACCAGTATCATCTCCAAACATAACCAAGCCTCCATCATATTTTTCAAGTTTAAAAAACTTACTCTTATCACTAGTCATGTGATGTGAACAACCATTTTCAACAACCCAATAGTTATTTTCTTGTTTAGCATGTAGGGCAGAGATTACAATACCTTCATTTTTCTCCTTCTCCACAGGGAATTCCTTCACCTATTTTTCAGAATTAGTAGAAGTAGGTTCATCCTTTATAGCCAAGAACAAGCATTCATTTTCATCATGATCTTCATAATCTGATTCCTCATCAAATATACTAGAATCCTCATTCACATAATATGCTCTATTTATATTCTTACCTTTCTTTTCTTTCTCATATCTTTGTTTATTTATTTTAGCTCTTTCCAGGAACTTTGCAGCAACTGACCTATTCCTCCACAACTAAAACATTTAAAGGGTAACTTATCTTCATAATTTCCAGAACCTTTCCTCATCCTTCTCACAAATTTAGCTTCTACTTCATCAATATTTTCTTCAAAAAGATGTTCAAATTTTGTAGCCTTAAAAGTAGTCTTTGATTTGAATCCGTTTCTCAAATTTGACTTTTTCATCTCATAAGATGTCAAAGATCCCAACAATTGATCTTTAGTGTAGGTCTTATAATCTATATTTTCTTCAATAGCACATTATTTTTTCTATAAGCATCAAGGAGAGTTCTAAGAATCTTCCTTACAATCCTGGTTCCATTTATAGTAGCACCAAGTCCTCGCATTCTAGCTACTACCTCATCCAATATTTGTACATAATATTTAACATTCTCATCTTCAGACATATATAGGAGCTCAATCTGTGTCTCCAAATTCTACATTTTTTCCTCTTTGACCCTTTCATCACCTTCATGCACATTTTCGAAAGAATCATAGACTGCCTTAGTAGTCTCCATATTTTGAACTTTAATCAACTCAGAATGTACAAGACTATTCTTCAAAATGTAATTTTCCTTATTGTTTGCTTCATGTGCCTTGATCTCATCAATTGTACTTAGACCATTAGAAGGAGGAGTGTAAGGATTCTTGTAAGCTTTCTCCACATCATATCCATAATACTCCAAATATTCTTCCATCAATATTTTTCATATAGAATAATTAGTTCCATCAAACCTCGGATAATCATGAGTAACTTTGACAACCATCCCAGACCTTAAGCGATTAATATCTTCTCCAAGGAACCAAGATCTAATACCATTTTTTGACAAGAGAACTAAGAGGGGGGGTTAATCAGTTGTAACAAATTTAAACCTTAATTCATTCATCGAAACAAATCCTTAACACTGGTAAAATGATTAACCATTAAGTGCAAGAGTAGAAATTGAAAAATCATCACATAAACACAACACTAGATTTACATGAAAAACCCAATAAAGGAGAACCCATGGTGAGGATTAACTCACACTATAGATAATATCAAAACTAATTACAAAGGCTCATTGCCTAAGAAGCAAGGCTCACTTCCAAAACAAGGACTCACTATCCAATAGGGCTAACAACCTAGAGGGCTCACTACCATAGAGATACAAAGAACATAGAAGAGATATGTTACATAAAGAAAAAACTTTCAATGCAATAAAGATTTACACCATAATTTTCTCAACCACTTGTAGACATGCATGAATGGTAGAGTACTCCTTCATCTCACTACATCCAAAAACTCAACATTTAGACTTTGCACTGATCTGGAACACTCACATCACACACCCACTGATTCACATTTATTTCACATCTATTTTCTCTATTTATTTGCACTTATCTCTTCACTTCTTTCACCACTAACTCATCTTGTATTTATACCATCTTCAACTTTGAAACATATCCAAAGTTGGTCATCCATCAATAAATTCAAATTAGGTCGATGCCCAAACATCCTAGGGTGGAATTAGAATGAGGGAAACCCAAACACACACTTGATGAGGACCCAAATAGATCCAACATGCTTCAACAAATTCAAAGATAGTGTTCAACAGAAGGTCGACCAAACCAGTGTAAAACACATAGAACAATTAAGCAAGATCCTTCCAAATACCAAAATTATCTTCAACGCAATCATAACAACTTAACTCTAGAATCGCAAGTCATAAGGCTTTACCAAAGAGAAATCTGGACCAACAACCTTTCTCCCGAACCATAGCCATAACCATAGAAAATCACAATTCACAACTAGTGAGCATAACTCACATTGTACAATGAATCGGGAGCCAAAAATATAGATATAGAAGCTTCCAACAAACATGATCAACATATTTGAACCACATAAACATAGGAGAAAATCCTGGAGCAAAACCTGGAGCAACCATTGAACACTTGCAACCTTTCTTCGATACAATTTTTTCAATATCCTCGACATGAACAACCAATAACTTGCATCCATGACATTAATGACAACATCAACCAGTTGATAACCAGTTGACCAATTGACATCAATGACAACACCTTCATTCTTTTCATTATTGCAACAATCTGCAATAGGTATCAAGTCCCTATTTAGAGATTGAGTATTAAGTCTTGCCATCAATGACAAAGGGGGAGATTGTTGGCATAATGTTGTCATTGATGTCAAAAGGAGAGATCAGGAAAGGGAGATTTTTGGCATGATGTAAAAGGAGTCATTGATGTCGTAGGAGAGTTCAAAGATGAATTGGATCTGGTTTTAGAAGATTTAGTGCACGACTTTGAAAATGTTGCAAAGTTGCTCAATTTGTTGCAATATTGTCATAATATTACAGAGGCTCCTTTCGAATGTTTGCAAATAAATTTGATTGTACATTTGACATGGGTTTTTTTAGAAGAGTTAGTTGGTTTGGTCCAAATGATCAAATGGTGTCACATGTTCTCGTGATGGATTTATTTATGCTCTCAGGAAATGTTAGCGTTTATCAGTTAAACCCTAGGTCTAAGAGTCATGACATTCAATCAGGTTTTCTATTTTTTGTTGATCATTTGTCGCAGGTAATAGGTCACATAAGTCATAACTTATGTCATTAAATTCATTTGATGATTGGCCCCTTTACCTAGCTTTTTGGTCAGTGACAGGTGTGTGTCCATATTGAAGATCTAATAATGCATGTTCAATGTTTACAGATCTGACAACTATCGCTAAGGTCCCTTGCATTGTGAGTAAATGTTTGAGTCTACCTTTGGCTTGCACGATGAGACTCTATTATCAATGGTGATCAAGGCTTTGAAGATCTGACGGTGCCCACTAGCTCATGGAACTTATGGTGGGTCCATGTCTATGCCTCATAGGGCAGAGGTGAATGGTGAAGATTGATATTTGAAGATCAAAGGGTGACCACCATCCCACAACATCCTTGGGTTCACCCTAGGGTATAGGAGGTAATGGTGAAGATCAAGCTATGTTTGATCAGATGACACACAAAGTTTGAATTGGTTCCAAGCTCTGCAGATGACATGTGGCGGCATATCACTTGGTTACTTCACATCATTGTTGTGAAGTGAAGCATTTAGATGTATCCCATGATGAGTGATGAGGTTCAAGAGTTAGTGGAAGGTGACACAAGAAATGGATAGGTGGCATTTTCCCACTAGCTCACTATGATTTGGTTGGCTCAAAACTTTTGGCTAGCCGTATAGCGGTGAATGGTGTAGATTTGATGGTGCACGATTTGATGGTGATCACTATGTCCACTCAGGTCATTGAAAGGGAAATCAATTGCTTATGTAAAATAGTGATACATGATGTGTGATTGATGGTGAGTATCAAAGGGAAAGGACACAACGATGATTGCAATATCTTTTCACATCATGAGAATGAGTGTTGAAGGCATGGAGAAAGAAGCAATGCACGATGGTCTTAAACCCATGAGATCGATGACATAGATTTAAAAAGACCAAATTTGAAGGCCATTTTTTAAGTAAATAATATTGAATGGTGGACAATGGATCTTGGCATGAACTTAGAAGATCAATGACTCAGATTCAAACATGGAGATCACAAATGGCTAAGTCTGTGTAAACACAAGTTCTGATTGGCAGCCGACTAGGAGGAGAAATTTAATTGGTCTAACTGCTCAAATGACCAATTTAATTGGTGATTTGAGTTACAAAATGGTGGTACTGATTGCGGTGAAGATTAAGGTAAAAATTAGATTGAATAAATAGAATAATACATGAAATTTAGTAGGGTTAGGGTTTGTATGTGACCATGATTTGCAAAATCAATGAACCTGATTTGATATTGAATCAAAAAACTTTTGAGAGAAGAAAGAGAGGGAAAATCCTATCTAAATATTTGTACTGATAGAAAAAAGCTTGATGCATTGATTTATGTGACGACTGAGATAAAAAAATATCGACAATCAAAAATCTAAGTGTGGAGAATGAGATAATGAAGTAGAGAGGAAGAAAAAAGAAAGAGTTGAGTTGTAGAAGAGATAGTGCATAATGAAAAGAGTATTCTGAGCTCTATTTGAGGCAGAAAAAGAATGCACTAAAACAAAAATGGAAAGATTAGAGCAGAATAGAGGTGTGCCAAACATTGGGCAATTGCAAGTAGGTTGCAACATTGATTTGTAATTAATTGTCATAATCCTTAATTTTAAATCTGATTGGTGGGTGCCATCAGATATTGAGGTAGGTGCTCAGATTAGGGAGTGGGTGCTATCTTGGAGAAGGTGCTCCTAAAATAGGGGATTGGTGTCTCTTTAGATTTGAAGTCCTTAAACATTGTAACAAAACATTTGGATCATGAGGTTGGATTAGGACAGTAGATCCTAGCAACATTTCTCATCGTGGGTTTTCCCATCTTGGGTTTTCCATGTATATACTTTGTTATGTGATATTTTGTGTGTCCCTATGTATGTCTATGATTATTAAATTTTATTTGCATATTGTGTGTGCAAAGAATTAATCTGCATAAAAGGATCAAAAGCTAAATTTTTATACCAACTGATTCACTCCCCCCTCTTAGTTGATTATTGTGTTCCAACAAATTTAGTGTTGTTAAATGTATTTATTTATATTTTCACACTTTTTGGGGACCTCTTAATTAAATTAAGCTTAAATTTTCCTTAATAAGCCCTATTATGCATTTATAAGCCTAACTAATAATAATTTTTGAAGGGGAAACCTGACAATAAGTAATACCTAAACATTATACTTTACATTGTGCACTGTGTGTTCTAGGTTTAAGGACCTAGGATACATTCACCCAAGGGTGAATGGGTTCTCCCTAAGATTTGAAACCCATTTTTAATTTATTTTTTGGTGGAATTTAAATGTCTCTAATTTCAAATTCTAAATTTCGGTTTGTAATATTTAATTTAAGGAAATTAAGGATAATTACCTATAAATACAAGGTTATTTTACTAAGTTTTAGCTAGAAGATTTATGTCAACAAGAGTAGAGGAAATTTGATGATCAAGAGAATTCAAGAGTAGATATATCAAATATTTATCACAACAATCAAGACCAATTCATCATGTCAAAGTCTTCTTATGCCATGCATATTGTTTGAGCTAACATTGTGATGTAGGTTTCATGATCAAAAGAAGAATTTCAAAGCACTATTTCAAGAACATTCATGTATCAAGATCCACATCCATTGAATTCATTTCATGCAAGTTGTAGACCTTCATTATCAAAGTTCATCAAGGGTTTTTTTGAGTGGTAACATAGCATTGTTCATTCTTCATTCCATCTTTCATGCTATTTCATTTCATTTCAAGGTTTAATTACCAAAACAAGGTTTGACAAAGGCAAAAACACATTCACCAAAAGCAAACATATTTCTCCTTTATGTGTGTGTTTTTAGATGCATGTTGAAGAAATATTGAAGACCTTTTGGAGAGGAAGATTGGAAAAGTTGAAAAGTTTCTAAAATTTGTCAACATTGTCATCATCTCATGGAAACTTAGATCCCAAAGCTATTTTATGCCTTCCAACGTTGAAACCCGAAGAATCTGGAAGTTACAAATCAGCATCAAAGTCTCCCAAAAATTATAGAAAATTCTTTTACTTAAACCCATTCCCCCTATTGTGAATTATTCCTTGTCAAAAAGCTAAAATTTCCTTTTGGTGACATGTGCATAGTCTTTATTCCTTCTCAGATCTACAATTTTTATTTTTTTTTGGTTTATCATATGGTTTTTCATCATATTGCAAGTTTGAATTGGCATTAGTAGGTTTTTTTTCTACATTAATTATCTCCCAAAAGTTTTGTTCAACCTTCTACCCCCATCCTCAATCATAAGGAAGCCAACAGATTCACACTTTGAGTTGATTCACCGAAGGGTTGTTAGTCAATTCAAGGTGTGGATCTTATTTCCTAATGATCATAGGAAAATAGGTTGAGAATTTCCTTCATTTTTGTGTGATTTGGTGAACCCCTCCTATTTTTTTATGGTTCAATTCAAAAAAATAGAAATTGATTATCAATTTTTTAGATATGTTAAATTTAAGAGTGGTGTCTTTTGCAAAAAAATGTTTATATGTAAACTTAATGATCAAATGAGAAAGACGGATGTTATGATGAAGAAATGAATATTTTTTGTTTTGATTGATGGTTGATATTATTGATGAAAATTTGCAAGTGAAAGTGTGTGTTAGTGCAAGAACAAGTTCAAGAACGAGAACATGGTTGAGGTAGGGATACTTAACCAACTGACATTGATAAGCATGTTAGAATTTGACATGCACACACCACATAGATTTATAGGAATAGAATTTTTCAACAAGTTGGATAGGCATTATTTCTAAGTGTTTCTTCAAGTGAATATATTTTGGAAAATGAAGTTGATATGTTGTCATTTTATTCATTGTGGACCTTGTTATCAACATGATTACACTGAAAATAAATTATTATTATCAATTTTTTTGTTCTAATACCTTATTTCAATAAAAGATTGGATCTCTAAGAGAAATAAATGTAAACAATGAAATTAGTAAATAGATAAAAAAATAAACTATTAAATTTAAATGAAATGTATACATACATATATATGTGTAATGGCATGAATTTACACCCCTAGGAAAATTTCACATTTACATACCTCCTACATTAGAATAATTAATCAGATGATGCTTTTCCATGTCCTTCATCCATAACCCTTCCATTTGGAAACTATTTTTAGTGTCAATGGGGGATAATCTTTCAGGGACACTAGCATGATGCACATACATCTTTGTGGCATGCTACAATCTTGACAATATTTCCACCTTTGGAATATGTAGAGGCATTACACTTCTCCATTAGAGATGAAGCATAATGTCTCTGCTCCTTCGACTAACCTTTGAATGACACTTTTAGCTCCAATTTCACCTTAAAATGCATATCTCATTCATTCACTCTAGCCTTTGGTACACTTCTTGAATTATTGGAGTATGAAAACGCTAAGAGGGGGAGTGAATTAGTGTTTTAATAGCCAAAATCAATTCAATTGTTTCCCATAACACATTGTTTCTTTGTTATAATTGGATGTTCAATTACTATAATGTACTCAAATGTGATAGCCAAAAGAAGATACTTGAATAACATGAAAGTTCAAATGTTTCAAAGTACATAACTGAAATAGCAAGACTAAATTGCATGTGACATGAAAAAATATATGAACCACAACACCATAACACCATGATTTATAAGTGGAAAACCCTCATAGGGATAAAAAACCACTCAAAAAAAATTACCTCGCTGGCTTAATAAAATCCCACTGATTACAGAGCCTCACTGACTACTTTTGTGCCTCACTAGCAAAGCCTCACTGACTACACAATATTCCTCACTAGCTACACTACATGCCTCACTAGCAAAGCCTCATTGGCTACACAATATGCCTCACTGGAAAACACTATGCCTTACTGGAAAACATACACTTGTTCAAAAGAAAATAATAAAGTTCAGAGGGTTATTTTGTTTCTATACAAATCATACAACCTCCTCACTATTTAAAAATATTATTCATTGTTTCATGCATTCTATCATTGAATTGTTGCCTCTTCATATTCAAAAAAAATTCAATGATTTAAGCAAACCTATTCATAATTTTTATGTACCTTTATACACTATCTCAATGCCTGATATACATGTCTCCATTTCTCAAATCAAGTTCATTGTGTATTCATTCACCTCTTCATTATACTCACTATATTTTCATCTTCATTTCTTCAAAACCAAAAAACATGATCTTCATTGTCTTCACATTGCTTTATAGAAGGCCTTCATCTCATTCACTGTCTTAAAGTCTTCATACAAGATCTTCATCTATACACCTTGTTGCATTTATTCTCCCTTTCTGTTATTGAACTACCTACTGTAAACTGCAAGAATCATTATGTATCTAATTTGTAAATCCTCACAAAGCCCTCACTGTATACACTTGATTCATAAACCCACATCATGCAAAACTTTACACCTTTGTATTTTTTGAACTATTCATCTTCATTGCAATTCAAAAACATCTAACATCTCTCAACCTATTCATTTCAAAAATCAACGTATATAGAAATAGTTACAAAGAACATAACCAACGTTCATCTTGTAGAGACTGTTACTTCAGACGAAAACAAACTGAACATCTCAAACATTGTTTTCCTTCTTTTAGAGGTAACTACTTTTCAACTTATCAAATACTATGAATTAGAGCCTTAATCAAAAACTCATAGAATTCTTCTTTAAAAGATGATCATTGGTTGATAAAAAGAACGTAATCATAGTAAGTCACTTGCTAGGCCAATAGGATAAGTCTTAGATAGAGAATTAATCAACTTTCAATCCAGGATGATAAATCACCTTTAAAATATAAGGCATGAGGACTTGAATTGGAAATCACCATGCAACATTACCATTATTACCTTGCCTTCATATTTCCACTTCATTGTTTGTCTTAACAACACATCTTTTTGCAGCCACTATTTCTTGCATTAAAATTCCTTTCACCATGCTCTAACATATCAATTACCATGAGTACTATTATGACACTAATTTCAAGCACTCTACCCTTTTTACTAAAACAACCCTATGATAGCACCTTGCAACATCATGAACACAAACTTGAAACTATGATATCAACCTTTCCTTAGACACCATTTTGCATCATCACTTGGCATAATTGAATGAATGACTGAAAAAGAAACCTTTCAACCTTTGACATCAATGAAAAACTAGTTCAATGTCAACATGAACCTCTAGCTTCTTCTTGGCTGCAACTTCCTCACTTCACAACATTCTTCACGTCCATTTTTGAAGCTCCAAGTTGATACTTTGTTGGTTGTATCTCCATTTTGTTGTGGCAACTTTGAATCCTAAAGGCTTGCAAGCTCACTCCTCTCATTTTCCTTGAGTGGATGTGATTGAAGTCAGCTTAACTCCATTTCCATTTACTTAGCATTGTTGTGTTATATTGTAGCATATTATTGTTAGAATTGCTTGGAATTCTTCATTTAGTACACTTTCTTTATCATATTTCTATCATTGCTATATTGGTTGTACATGGAGGTGGGAACACAAAAATGGGGGACTAACTATGGTAGTCCTCTTAAACAGCCCCAACATTTTTCCTCTTTATTTTGTGTAGGATTATTTTGAAGTGAAGGACTCAAAGCATCAACACATGGGAAGGAAGGTGCACTTTCCTCTACCCTTCTTTGTCAAGTTCTTAGATGGATTGTTTTGAAGTATTCTTCTTTTTATGTTGTTATTATATCCATTTCTATCTCTATTATCATATTAGACTTTGGTAGTTAAGTTGTCAGTAGCTCTTTCTTTAGTCTCTATCTGTACCTTACACTTTTTGTTTGTACAGATGCCAATACCTATTTGATATGATAGCATGCCATGCTATTGTCCATTTCCCATGATGTTTTACTCTAGTAGAGAATTGCTTTAGTTATAGTCTGGACTCTTAAAATCTACTTGCTTAGCTTCTTGAAACAAGTTCGTAGAAAGATAGAAGTGATGAAGGTGCTCTTCTTTCTCTGCCTTAAATGCTAAACACCTTCTTAACTTCCATCTAGCTTGAGGTAGATTAGGGAAACCTCTTGTTCTAGACTCTCCCATGACTTGGAGTCCCTAAGCAGTTGGTCCTCCTCCTCTACCTATTGGTGAACCCGATGTGAACAACATATTTTTTTATCTTTTTTTGTTAGGATTCTATCTCTCATGTTTGGAAAAGGTTATAGATTTGTGTGTTTTGAAGCTTTTTGAGAATTAAAACCTAATCGAAAACCTCCAAATACATTGTTAGAAGGAGTCTATGACACTTGGATATGGACATGATGAAGTTGACTACTGGTTTCACTATTGGTTTCCTTTCCCAAGAGATAGTGTCGAAAGATGAGACAAGTTTCTTCGATGAAAATGCTCATGTTCCTACCCCTCCTGTATCCCCTCCAGCTCCACCTTTGAAGGAGGATGAAGCTGTTATTGTTCCCATAGAACATATCCTTGCTTTAGATAGGAAGTTGGTGTACCTTGGAAATCACTTAAGGAAAGATTGATGAAGTAAGAAACCAACCCTCATTCACATACAACAATCTGAAAATTCAACTTAGAAATGGTTTGAAATAACACAAAAATGTTCAAGAAGTATTCATCTTTGTTTATTCAAATCTCCTTGAAATTACATAACAAAAAATAATTTATGAAAATACATTGTTATTACAGCCATATAGGCCAATGAAAAATATTACATAACTGATTTCAATCTGGTTTACAACAATAAATATCATTGCACAACTTATCTCCCTCAATTTGGCTTCATTCACAAGACTAGCTCCTTGAACCTGCATTCATCATTATAAATAATTGTTGCAAAAAAACCATGAATAATGAATCTTCTTGCTTTCGTAGCACACTTCCAAACCTACAACAAAAATTTCTTCCTAGTATCTTTCAACCTTCTTTCATCTAAAGCTCACAAGCTCCCTTCACAAAAACTTCACTAGCTCACTATCTCCCAAAATGTGGAGCTCACTAGCTCCCTAAAACATGGGCTTTATGCAAATATAAATCTTCAACAATGGAGTCTTCAATCCATAAGAATCTCCCCATCTCACTTACAAAAACTTCTTAATCCACCTTCTCAAATGAAAAGGCTTGAATATATAGATTTCTGAATGAGGAAAGCCACTATGGTTTTCCAAAACCACAAGAAAAACACCCGTCACTTTTACCTATCACTTCTCCCTCTTTCGTCTGGATTATCTAATATAGTTTTTTGGGGTTTTTGAAGGACCTCATTCCCAGATTTTGAGAACATTTTTTATTTTATTTCATTTTATTAAGAAATGCCAAAGTTGTGACCAATTTATTGATATTGGGTCTCACAATTATGGCCCAAAATGCAACAACATGAAAAGCTTGTGGCACAAGCATGCAAAGCTTGTGGAAAAAACATGCAAATGATCATGCAAGAACACATAATAGAAGTGGTTCCCTCTTGTAAATGAATTCCCAAGAATCATATTCCCTTTGGAGTTTCTTTAGAAACATTTATCAAAGCATAATTCCTTCAAAAATTACATTTTCAAATCACCACAAGGGAAAATTATAATGTTGCAAATTAAAATATTTATTTTCCACGCACCTTAACCCTTATTGAAAACAAAAAATAGAAATAGAAATATTTTTGGTGATACAAGATTGCCTTACACCCTAGATTCTCGTGCATCAGACACCCGAGGTAGGAAAAATATGGATTCACAAAATGGAGTTGAGTGGTAGTACCACCCTTTCAAATTGTAAGAAATCTTCATAAAACTCCATCACTGAGCTTGGTACCTGGAATTGATTCTTCTTTCTTCTCTTCCAACACTTAGCTAGAACAAGAAAACTCCTCCTCTAACAACTATGCATTCTTTTCTTCTCTCCTCTCGTGGACTTGTATCCACTATGTACTATCCTCCTCCTCCTAATACCATAAGATTTCTATTTTTCTCTTGTGTGATTCAACCTACCACAAACCAACCACCTCCATCAAGTTTCACCTCCAACATACTCTACAAATTCTACATCAAAATATGTATTATCCAAACAATAATAAAAATCTACTATATCCTTATATAAATCTACAATTAATACTCCATGAAAATTAAAAATTTCCTTCTGCATACTCTCTTCTTTCTCAATATCCTCTTCTAATTTCACAAAATAAGATATAGAATCATCAAAAATAAATTCAAAATTAAAATTTATCTCATCCTTTTTCACTTCCCCAACATATTTTTCCTCATTCTTCACTGCAATGTCCATCTTCTCACCTCTAATGACATGTTTTATAAACTCCTCTTTGTGTTTGTCCATCCTTTGTCATTCCAACAACTCGCTGATTATTTCCATCTCTTCAATCAACAAGATATCTTCCTCTTCCTCACCAACTTGCTCATCAAAATTTGGACCATCCATGTTCACATTTTTTAATTGGAAACCTTCTTCATCCACTTCACATAATGCACTCCATTCACATGTTATCGCTGAAACTTGTGCCTCATTATCTTCTCCATTTGTGTGGGCTTCCCCCACATATTCTTCCTTACATGCAACCCCTACCAAAGGTCTGCAAATCTCATTCTTTCTAATATTCTCTTTTATTTCCTCTTTTATGAAAATATTCTTCTTCTCATATCTATCATCCCATGCTCTTTTTCCCTCCTTAACCATCTTTTTCAATGCATCTACTTCATCCTTGAGCTTTTCAAATTGTTTATGTTACTTCTTATTTTCCACTTCTCCCCAATATTGTTCCCAAAAAAAAATTCTAATGGGACTCTGCATTACCCATCCCATCCTTTGTGGTATAGAATTCCTCACATCCGATAATCTATCTACACACAAATAACTTGCACACCACCACAAGTTCTAGTGTAAACTACCTCACATTGGAACATCAATCGAGACACTTAATAACTATCACTCTAATACTATTGATGAAGTAAGAAACCAACCCTCATTCACATACTCACAACAATCTAAAAATTCAACTTAGAAATGGTTTGAAACAACAAAAAAGATTGAAAGAAGTATTATTCTTTGTTCATTCAAATCTCCTTGAAATTACATAACAAGAAAGAATTTCTAAAAATATATTTTTATTGCATCCATATGGGCAAAATAAAAATATTACATAACTGATTTAAATCTGATTTACAACAGAAAATATCATTACATAACTTATCTCCCTGAATTTGTCTTCATTCACAAGACTCTAGCTCCTTCAACCCAAATTCATCATTATAAATCAATGTTGCAAACAAACCATGAAATCATGAATCTTCTTGATTTTGTAGCACACCTAACAACTTGTAACAATTTTTTTTTCTCAGTCTCTTTCAACCTTCTTTCATCTAAAGCTCTCAATCTCCCTTCACACAAACTTCAGTAGCTCACTATCTCCCAAAACATGGGGCTCACTAGCTCCCTAGAACATGGGATTCTATGCAAATATAAATATACAACAATGGAGTCTTCAAATCCTCTCTTCAATCCAAAAATTATCTCCCCATCACACTTATTAAAACTCCCAAATCAACCTTCTCAAATGACAAGGCTTGAATATATAGATCTAGGAATGAGGAAAGCCAATATGGTTTTCCAAATCCACAAGAAAAAAACTTTTCACTTTCTCCTGTCAATTATCCCTCATTCATCTCAGTTATCTAAAAAAGTTTCTAGGTTTTGTGCACCTCCTTCCTATCTTTCCAGAACATTTTGAATTTTTTCATTTCATTGAGAAATTTGAAAGTTATGACCAATTTACTAAGATTGGTTCTCACAATTATGACCCAGACATGCAACAAAATGTCAATTTTGTGGCACAAACATGAAAATACATGCAAGGCATGCAAATGATCATGCAATAAAATGTAAAAAAAGTGGTCCCCTCTTGTAAATTTTCCCAAGAAGCTTATTCCCTTTGGAGCTGCTTTAGAAACATTTGTCAAAGCATAATTCCTTAAAAATTACATTTTCAAATCACCACAAAGGAAAATTATATTGTTGCAAATTAAAATATTTATTTTCCATGCACCTTAGTCCTTATTACAAATAAAAAAATAGAAATAGCAATATTTTTGGTGATGTAATATTGTCTTACACCTTGGATGCTCCTGAATTAAAGATCAAAACACGGCTAGGCTTCTAGATTTGTAAACAAAATAAGATATATGTTAGACAAGGATCAAACATGCATAGATTTTCTTTGTGGCCTTATCAACTTAATGGAAAAATAAGTCCCTTCGTACAACCCTAGGTCAGGTGTTACCTAAAGCCTTGTGCTCAAGATTCCTACAAAAGGTAGATCATGGTATCGATTCCTATGACATTAGTATACATGGTAGAGATGAGCCCTTTCATTAATACCACTCTTGTTCCTCAACCCCCCTACAATTATGGTAAATAGGGTACCCCTAGGATTCAGTTCCATCCCTTCTAATTCCTCTGGTGTTGGAGGCTCTAGTGGAATTGGGGGTGGTGGTTCTGGTAATGGTGAAGGTTCTAGCACTAGCCTCAATGAGGATCACGGTGTTGGTCATGGCAGAGGCTCTAGTGGGGGCTTAGGAGGTGGCTCTGGTGGTTGTTCTAGTAGTGGTTCCACTAGTCCTATGTCATCTAATGACCTTGTTTTGAATTCTTTGTTGCAAAATATGGTCCAAATCCATAACCAACTAGCAACCCTATCCCAAGCCTCCTCCTATACAATCTTCTAGCCTTTCTTCTAACATAGCCCTTTGTCAGTGGTGATTTTGAACACTCCTTTCCCTTTGAGAATGGAGATACCTAAGTTTGAAAAGTATGGTGGCAAAGGAGATCTGCAAACAAATCTGTCATAACTCAACGTGATGTGTATGGAATTTTTTCACCATGATGCCTTGATGGCCAAATTATTTCCTAGACCTCTCAAGGATACAACACTAGAATGGTATTGTTCCTTACTAGACAATTCAATATTCTCATTCGATCATCTTGTGAATCAGTTTTTCTAATAGTTACAAGCCAACACAAGCCAACATCACACCAAAGGTGACCTTCTTGGATATCGTTCGATGTAAGCAAGGGGACCATGAGAAGATTACTAAGTTCATTGCTCGATATCAAACTCTATTCTCACAAATTTCTCATCCTTTGTTTGACTCAGATGTGCAAAAGGTCTTCATTGGCAACTTGCAAAATCCTTGGTAGAAGAAGTTTTCCTTGATGAAATACCATTTCCTCACACATTTTTGTGCAATGCTAAGGGAATACCATCAGATGGTATCTCAATTCAAATCATCTCCATGCTCTCGTCTTGAAGGAAGATCGATTGTGCCAATTTATAATAAGGGGAAATATATTGCAAATGTAGTTATTGTGTCTAGTGATAAAGGCCTCAAGTGCAATAGATAGTTCACAAAGTTATCTAAATCATATACTTCTATTTTGAAAAGATTATTAAAGAATAAAGTGATTACCTTGCCAGATCCCCACCCTCTTATAGAACCTTACCTCGACTGGTATGAAGTGAACATGTTCTACTGATACCAGCAAATTCTCATACATGATACTGAGTGTTGTATGCACCTACATCATGAGATACATGATTGCATCAATGACGGTACTATCTACCTTGATGGAAAAAGAATAATTTGAATAAGTCGGTGGCAAAAGACAATAGTGAGTTGCAGATATGCATAGACCAATTTCTATCATACTCTACAAATTTGATTGTTGAACCTTTTGGCACACCCAACAAGGTCCTCTTTGAGTACGTCAACATGGTTTCATTCGCTCATATCCCTCCTACACAACCTATGAATGGTTCTTCTAAGATAAGTTTTACATCATATGATTTTCCAATGGATAGAGAACCTTCTCCCTTTACATTCTTGCATGTCTAAATAGAAATGTTGTGACTGAGGTTCTAGTGCACCCTATGTGTCATGTGAATGTAATCACGAAGGAGATATTGCTCCTAAATTCCTTGCATAAGGAGGGATATGATGATTCAAAGACCACAATATGAAATCATGATGGGCTCTCGATGCCTCGTCTTGGTTCCATTACCCTCTTAGTCTTGGTAGGACCTAGGACTATCAACACCACTTTTGACAACATCCCATTGTCTAAACTATTTAGAGAAAAAATAGGCATTCCTCGACTAGTTTCCATGAATGGAGTGACCTTGGTGATTCACAAGTGTTTAATGTTTTCCCATGAGGGGTCATTGCACATAGTTCACAAAACCAGCTATAGGTCGATCTTGTTACAAAATGATTACTCACTTGATCACTTTTGGCATGTTCCTATCGGCCCTCTGCCACCAAGTACTGACTTGTCTTACCAAAATTATATCTGATATAAGACTAGGGGCACAAGGCATTCAAAGGTGACCTTCCACCCTTCCCTATGCTATCTTAGTTAAAGGCTCCATGATAGCGTAGCAGTAAGCTACCTCCTCCTCCCATCAAAAGGGAAAGTGAAAAATTTCTCACGAGCATGAACCCTCTTCCTCTTCAACTATAGTTCCCTTCACTTTTTTCTCTCACCCTACTATGGTTCCTTCAATTCTTACTCCTAGCTTTCGTGTGGGGAGTTCAATGGTGCCCGCTTGATAGAAGGAAAAGAATCATGTCTGTGAGTTTCCTATCTTGCCTACGGTGCCCTGGATCAATGTTTACGGTAAGGGGAAGCTCCCTCATGGGGTTGCTCCCATGTCTTAGCCTCCATGGCCTCCTCCTGTTCCTTCCCTTGTAGTAGTGGATGGGAATGGGCCTATCGTTGAGTTGCCAATTCATGTTTCCCCTCTTCCCATCATTCCTACTCCTGATGTTCATCCTTCTATGTCTCTTCCTCATGTTTATGTCTACGAGTGTATCCCTCCATCAGTAACGACTATAATGGATACTCCCATGATAGAACAAGATCCTTTTGTTACTCCTCGAGTGGCTATTTCTAGTTCTTGAAGCCAAATAAGTTGACTTATGCATGAGCGTAACCACCATAGAAAGGCTTTGGCTTCAGAGGAGGCTACCATGTAGAAGGAAAATGGGGTGTCTTTCACTCCTATTGCTTCTTCTGCTGTATTTTCTTCTCCTTCTTCATCTACCTTAGTTTCCATTGCCTCTATCTTGTTTCTAACTCCTCTAGAAAGTGTTGACAACCCCTCATCCTAATAGGGTGCAAGTCTAAATTTCTCCCTCGATCAAGCCCCCTCTCTTGATCTCCCTTTCAAACATTCCTCTATTTTCCAAACCTGTTGACATGCTCAATGTTTCGATGGTATCTCCTATGGTTTTGTCTTCTTCCTCCTCATTTTTTGCCTCTTTTGTGGGGATCTTGCATCTCCCATTGAAGAAGAATATGGAGGACAACCCCACTTCAAATGGGGGTCAGAAGAAGGGTTCACCTTCTTCGGAAGGAGTTTCTACTTTGTCTTGCATCATCCTAGTGACAAAGGTAGCTTTGATGTCTCTAGAGTTTGTCACTGCCCCTTGTGTCCTTTGATGAGGTCGACAGTGGATCTCGAGTGCCACCTTCCTCTCATGTTGGGGTAATACATGGCACTCCTATGAAGTGCATGTTCAACTCAGTAGATGAGATCTTGACCTTGTCATCGATCTTTGTGAATTTGTTGACTTTAGCCTCACAAGAACTTAGTGGAGGAGACCTTGATGGGCCCTCTTCCCTGGCTCTTATTGTAGGTGGGTTGAAGGGTGCCACCTTAGATATCCTGCTCTTGTAGGCTCATCTTCCCTCCCCTTATGATGATCTAGAATGGGAGAACGACGACCTCCTAGTTAATAAGGACTAGGGTGGTACCTCCTCTTTATTTGTATATTAGATTTTTTATGTGGTGTGCCTCCCACGTACTTGTCTTTATATGTTCCTAGAGGACCCTTGCTACCCTTGTTAGTGCTTGGATGCAAGCATGACTTGTATGGTGAACTTCTTCTATCAGTTACATCATTCTTCTATATGTTGTAAATTTGATTTTCGATAATTGGGGATGATGCAAAGTGTTGGGGGCATTTAGGTTCCTATCCATGTTGACCCAATTTTTATTTTTATTTATTTTCACGTGCTCTTCTTCATGTTCTAATAACTTTGGGGATTGATGAAAGTGCATATCTATACTATATTATATCTATCTATTTATATCTATAGACACCTCTAACCCTGAGTTCCCAGATCACCCTGTCCTGTGCTCGTGTTTTCTTAATCTCTTTGCTCTTGTTTATCTTTCTCTCTTATTTTCCTGAGTTTTGATGTTGTGGTGCCTATATGTTGTCCCTCACGTGTCTGAAAAAATTACCACATCTACATCTCACCATATATAGTGTGCCACAACATATTTTCCTCTCTCCTTAGGATGTCATGTGCTCCTTTGTGTAGCGTGCACCACCCTAAAGGGGGCTCCTACACTACTCTGATTTTATAAAAAGTGTATTCAATGGCCAATGAATCCCTCATTGAAAAGATTTCATTTTTCAAAAAATTGCATTCTCCACCAAGGAGGTCTAGAGAAATTTTTCTTTCGAAAGAGAGTTTGTTGTGACAAAATCTGAAAACTTGCCTTCAAAAAGGGAGTACTTTTTCTGATAAAGTCTAGAAACTTTCCCTTAGGAAGGAGTATTCTTCATTTTGAATTCCTTGAGGAAATAATCTTTCAAAAGGATTTCATGATGCTGAAAGGGTTAGCGAGAAATGTTATACTTTCTAATGAAGTGTCCCTTGAGTGGACCCCTTTTCTTTCATAGGGTTCCTGAGGGACGGTCCCTTTGAAAGCTTATCATTCAATTTTTTGAGTATTTGCATGACTTTTTATCTATGTGACTCTTTTACGTACCTAAGATTTTTTTCCTATAGCCTAACATGTTGCCTTATTGGGCCAAGCACCTGTGAGGACCAATCATCAAACTTTGTGGATCCTTTTCACTTGGAATCCCATAATACCAAGCAATTTTGGCACCTCCTTTTTAGTACTGATCACCTAAAAATGGTTTTTCATTTGGCCTCCCACAAGACCAAGAACCTGTGGTGCCTCCTTTGCAGGACCAAGCACCTATACAACCTTTTTTTCATCCTCTATGGGACAAAGAACCCATGGAGCCAATTTTGTAGGACCAAGGATCTACAAAATATTTTGTTCACCTTCCTTAGGACCAAGTACATGTGGATCCATCTCTCTTTCCTCTTCCTCTGAGTGTGACAGATCGTGGTCTACTTCTTCAATGGTTTAGGTATATTCTCTTCAATCTCTTTCAACTCTACTTTACCATGCATTCATTGACACTTATGCTTGCTAAATTGGGGGAAAATGTAATGGTGTGAATTTATACCCCTAGAAAAACTCCACAATTACAAACCTCCTACCTTAGAAGAATTAATTTGATGATGCCTTTTCACGTCCTTCATCTGCATCCCTTCCATTTTGGGATTTTAAGTGTCAATGGGGGATATTTTATCGGGAATGCTAGCATGACGTGTGGATGTTTGCGCGACATGTTACCATCTTGATAGGATACTCGCCTCTGGAATCTAAAGAGGTGTTACACTTCTCCATTGGCGATAAATAATAATGTCTCTAATCCTTCGACCGACCTTTGAATGACTTTTTTGCCTCCAATTTCACCTTAAATGCCTATCTCATTCATTCAATCCAACCTTCGGGATACTTCTTCTTGAATCTCTAGCTCCTTCTTGGTTGCAACTTCCTCACTTCACGACATTCTTCACATCCATTTTTGAAGCTCCAATTCGATACTTTTTTGGTTGGCTCTACAAGTTGTTGTAGCAATGTTGAATCCTAAAGGTTTGCGAGCTCACTCCTCTCATTTGACTTGAGTACATGTGATTCAAGGTGGCTTCACTTCATTTCCTTTTACTTAGCATTGTCATGTTATTTTGTAGCATATTATCATTAGCATTGCTTGGTATTCTTCCTTTCAATACACTTTATTTGTCATACTTCTATCATTGCTATACTAGCTGTCCATGGAGGTGGGAATGCCAAAATCGGGGACTAACTATTGCAGTCCTCTTAAACAGCCCCAACATTTTCCCCCTTTGATGTGTGTAGTATTATCTCAAAGTGAAGGACTCAGAGAGTCAACATGTGGGAAGGAAGGTGAACTTTCCTCTCCCCTTCTTTTTCAAATTCTAAGATAGATTTTGTTGAAGTATTCTTCTTGTTATATTGTTATTTTGTCCCTTTCTATCTTTGCGATCACATTAGACTTTAGCAGTTAAGCTATCAGTAGCTCTTTCTTTAGTCTCTTTCTATACCTTACACTTTCCATCCATATGGACACCAGCACCCATCTGAGACAATAGAGCATCATGCTATTGTATATTTCCCACACTGGTGTCCTCTGGTAGAGAGTTGTTTGAGTTGCAATCCAAACTATCAAAATCTACTCGTTTATCTTCCTGAAACTCTTGGGTCTATAGAAAGACAGGATTGCTAAGGGTTCTCTTCTTTCTCTAGCTTAAATGCTAAAGACTTTCCTAACTTCCATCTAGCTTGAGCTAGATTAGGGCAATCTCCTATTTTAGACTCTCTTGTGACCTAAAGTCCCTGAGAAGTTGGTTCACCTCCTCTACAATATATATATATATATATGTGTGTGTGTGTGTGTGTGTGTGTGTGTGTGTGTGTGTGAATGTATATATAAATACTTATATTGATTTTGTTTGACAAAAAGATCTAAAATTAGAGGAAACTAATTATTAAAAATAATAATAATGATATATTGAATCTTTCATGTGTAACTCTCATCCGCATGTGAACAAGTGATAGAAGAAATCAATGAAGCGGAGTGGAGAGAAGGATAGTTGAATTGAAAATAGAAAGGAATTGGAGAAAATGGGAGAATAGGGAACAAAAAACATTAAATGTGAAGATGTGAAGAAAAAGAAGGGACTCAATTTTTGAAAAGGAAAACAAAGGCAATGGGAGAAAAAGAAACAACAGAGAAGAGGAGGGTTTCTTTCGAAAATAAAAAGATTATAGGTTGGCACAAGGGGATGAACATCTTGCAATGAATCTAGCCTTAGATTCAGCCGATATAAGGTATGCCTGATAATACCAGATCGATATTTATTTATATTAAGAATGTTGTTTTCTATATACCAATTGCGTAGAATATTAGGTAATCTTGAGGATTCGGTTAAAATTCTTCCTCTATTCATAAAGCCAGTGGTTTTTCAGTGCCATTATCATTGTGAATGGGAGAAAAAGTGGAAACCTCCACCTGCCCACGAGTTCCTAAGTCTCCAGTGTAATATCGGTCAGTTGCTCACTGTTAATCCACTAAATATGGTCGTTGCATATCTATTTCTATATTTAGTTTGATGCATGCATTACACAAGGTCAGAGGTGGCCGTATCATGTTTGTTCCATGGGCTTTAACATACATTATTTTTCTTGAAGACCATCGCATTTGATGCAGGTCGAACCATGGAAGAAGATATACGCTAGATTGATTGATACTTCGTGCAGACCAAGTAGATCTATAAGGTGTTAAGGACCGAATTTTAGAAGGTTGTCTAATGATAAAATAAACACTATAACTCTTGTCACATTGGAAAAGTCTGTCTAGAATGTGTTATCATTTCCTTCCCGAGCATCAATGAATGCGTTATCATTTCCTTCCCGAGAATCAATGAATGTGTTATCATTTCTTTCCCAAGCACCATGAATGTGCTCACTTGTTATTTATGGCCAAATAATAGAGTCTTTGGTAGCAAAGATACCTAGCATCCAAGCCATGACCAGAACGAGTTCGCATGCGTATACCCTTTAATCCTAAAAATAAACTACTTATCTTGTATTCAAAGTTATCTTATCCATGGTGGAATCCTGCTTGCTTTTTTCACCATCACATAAATTTGTATCCACACTTTTAGGGACCTTACAATCAATTCCCCATCACTCACCCTGAATAACCCAGTCTCAACGTAACCTGGTATTTACGTTGATGGGCAAGTTCTTAGTTTGGTTGTAGGAAGTCGAGTTCTAGCGTACCCGAACTACTGTTGATGACTCTTTAACCTTGTTGACATTCTATGAAGGTTCCAGTTTAGGATATGTTTCTTATTAAGGTGTATGTCGATAGATGACTCTAAAAAGATGGCAACATTAAATGCCATATCAATGATTAAGAAAATTGTTAAAAAAGGAAATAAAATTTTGTCAAAGATTTGTCTTCTTAGTTTATGATCTGCATCTTTAATTGTCATTCAATATGTTAAGCAATCTCATTTTTTTCAAAAATAAATTCTACACAGGATAACCATTGGAGGAAGAATCCATGGTTTAATTATTTTGAAATCTTTGAGATATGTTACTATCATAAGAATATCATGTGCACAAAATAGAGGAGAGTTAAATTATTTGAAGGTACAATTTACTTGAGATGTGCATTTTATTAAATTTGAAAACAAGAAGATCTCTTATGATCCATAGTGGGAATAGATTGTTCAAATCAACTCTTTTGTTCTTATGATGTATTTACGTGCCTTTAGTTAATATGGATTCAAATATATACATGCAATATTATTAATATAAAGAATGTATACACATATTTCAATAACTTTATGTAAACATCATATATATCCATACATACATATGTTTACAATATATGTATATGTTCATATATGTGATATATCTTATTTTTAAGATGCATTTTCTTTCTTGCTAGAAACATATTACTCTATGAAAAATGTAGTATGGAACTTTTTATTTGCATGCTTGCATTTGGCTTTCTTAGACATCTTTCCTCTCAATATGCTTATTTTAAATGTGGACATATTTAAACCATTGAAACCTGTAACATATTTATAAGGTAACATATTTTATCTGGTTATTCCATTGAAACCTATAACATATTTATAAGGTAGGAATCTAGCTAAGACAAAAAAATATTGCCATGTATTACAAAAAGTTTCCTTCTGAGACAGGTGCCAAAAGTGGATAACAGAGGGTATAGATTCTCCTTTTTCAGATCTATCATTTATTTGTTATATACGACATATGATTGGCCAAGCTTTGTAGCCCGTAAAGTTAAATGGACTAATTTATGTTTTAGCTCTCTACCATTTCCTAACATTGTTCATTGCATGTTCTAATTTTTTACTATAGAAATGCATGTAGATATGTTCGGCACACACCAGATTCCATCCTACATTTTGATTTCTTTTTGCTAAGTATTTCATACAAGGTTGATGGTTAGGAAGAACTTTTTGGGGAAGCATAGCTTCATGGTTGGGTGGAAAAGTGCCTAAACCATGTTCTCATCCAACAGTTGTGAGTGAGTGTTGAAGTGGAATTACAAGGATTCTAGCTTATGTTTATTTGTACATTGTAGTACTGTTGATGTAAATTGTTATGACTACTTAGCAAATCTAGCCTAGTCAAACTATGTATTCTTGTAACCCAAACATTATGACCATGGGTATGGATGTAACTCACTTGATGATATGTCATGCTATGATGGTATTTTTTTTATTGAGGGGTAAATGCTTTTGACCTAGAGCTATGAACTGGTGAAGCCACAAATGGGGGACCTCATCCCCAATATAAATTCTTAGCAATTCCACCCCAATGGGGTTTGAACCTTGATGGCAAGAATAACAACACAACAACTTAACCATCACACCATGCCACTATTGGCATGCTATGATGGTATTTACTTTCAATTATGTTTTGAATTTTTTAGCACATTGTCATATTTGATTTATTTAGTGTTATTTGATTTGTTTAGTTTTATTTGATTTGTTGTGTTATAGTACTTATATTTTTTGCAATCATCATAATGAACTAAGATGGAATCAACCATCTAAACCTCCTCTAACATCTGATCATAGTAAAAAACAAGTACATTAAAAATGACCTCAAAAAATATGTTCACATTTAGCTTCTTCACAAATTCTACAATAGCTTGATGATGATGATACACACTATTGTTGATCTTGTGAAGATGCACAAGATGATATTCTAAAAATGATTCATTCTTATTCTTAGAACCACTAAGGTCATCATGAAGAAGATGCATTCTAGCAATGCAAGATAACAATGTTGCATAACTTAAAGCTTGTGTTGTATCAAACACATTATGTTAGACCACTCATTGTTTAGGGTCTAGAAGCAACCTTTCCATTGTATCTTGAATCCCAACACTGACTAACCTATCCATCTCCATAGTCAATTTTCAAATTCTCATGACTCACAATCTCAAATTTGAGTTGTCAATTTCTTTCTCAAAGAATGCGAAGAAATTGCCCAACATATCCTCTCCATATTATCTCTTTCCATATATGCCGCTCCTTCCTAGACCTAAAAAATTCCTCTATCACAGTCCTCCTTTTCCCCTTCCCAAGTTTCATGGAAATAGTCATGTCAACAAAATTCACAGTAAAAAAAAAAAAACCAAAAATCAACACCAAATACAATGTCTATGGAGATGCTACAAAAAGATGAAATCTTTGATACCTAAGAATAGATGATATTAGCTACCTCCATCAATATCATCATTATCCTATAATCCCAATTTATTTCTCTGATACTAATTGTGTTTTGATGCACACTTGCCAACATTGCCATCTTAAAAATATATCAAATTCTAACCAACACATATTACTCAATATTATTTTATTACTAACCAAATTTA
Source organism: Sequoiadendron giganteum (assembly GCA_007115665.2). NCBI lineage: Eukaryota > Viridiplantae > Streptophyta > Pinopsida > Cupressales > Cupressaceae > Sequoiadendron > Sequoiadendron giganteum. The sequence continues at coordinate 57,286,305 of CM021101.1, read as the reverse complement.
TAGAAATTGCATTTAAACTTTATAAAAACATAAAAAACGAAACATAGTTGATTTTAAATTTGAGTACTAGAACTGTCTAAAGGCCAGTATTAGTAAAGAACCTTTATTTGGAGTTAGGGTTTCTAATGCATGATGCAGCGGGGTCCGACCGTCGATCCTCTTCATATTGTGACCCGAAGGCGTGACAGACAGCAGTATTCCAACAATCTGAGCATGGCCTTCCCGAACAGCTTCAAACAGAGCCGTTTCACCCAGGTAATTGGTCTCAAGAGCCAGATCCTGATTCTTATCCAACAGTGTTTGCACTATTTTCGTATTTCCTCTACTGGCCGCTACGTGCAAGGCTGTATTGCCTTCTCTATTTCTCACTTTCATGAATTGGATTTGGAATTGGTTCCCACCCTCTACATCATCTCCCGGCAAGTCGAGCAGCTTGTCAACGAATTTCTTCTGGCCATTACGAGAGGCGATGTGAAGAGCTGTCTCTCCTCCCGGTGTCATCTCAGAAAGAACCTGAAGCCTGGGTTCCACAAAACTCTCGAGTATTTTCACATTCCCGGATATCGCAGCACTTAACAGCTCTGGGTTCATTCTTTTTCCGGGGAGATTATAATCTCGAAGAAACCTAAGGTTGTAAACAGTTCCAGAGAGAGGGGGCATTGGAGGAAACTGTCGGGGCATCCAATCAGCAGGTGCCTCCCACACCTCTATTCCCTCGGGAAGATTAGCAATGTCAATTCCTCCGGGAGGATTGACAGACTCCATTTCTCCTGGATGAATAGCAGTGTTCATTGTTCTGCGGTCGACTATAAACTCTCTTTTAAGGATAGGTCGGCTGTCAACTCTCTTGTAAAGATGCGGTTGCAATTCGACCCAAATTCACCGCATAAATTAAAGCGAAACAATCCTTATCGCCGGTCCCACTTGTCTTGGGAATCATGACTTGAATGCTTTTGCAAAAGAGAAAAAGTTCATATTCGTGCCTTGGACGTGAAGGTAATGTGCAATATGTAAGAATAAATCAGATGACAGGTAGGATCAATGCACTAGGATGGGCTTATACATCAAAAGTTCCGAACAAATGGAATTATAGGCATGTAAAATATTAGAAGCAAAAGTGGGGGATAAAGAAAAATGGATCAAATGATGAAAGTGTGGCCGACAAAAGTCATCGTAAGGTTTATTCCTAGCTCATGAAGGAGGGTGGTGGGGGTGGCATAGAAGCACAACAAATGAATTAGATATCATAACAAGGAGGAGAGGAGATTGATGAGATTTTGGAAAGTAGGATGAGAAGGAGGGTGGTGGGGGTGGCATAGAAGCACAACAAATGAATTAGATATCATAACAAGGAGGAGAGGAGATTGATGAGATCTTGGAAAGTAGGATTGGAAGAGTATTAGAAATAGCCAGTATAAATAATAGTGGCAATGGCAAAGATTCTGAGTTCACTCAATTTTACTTATCAATTTAGGTAGTTGAAGTCGGGTCCAATTTCTTATTTGTTCATGGTGTGAATGAGGGTTCATTGCATATTGCATGAGAGGTTATAAGGGGGTTTTCCCTATAAAGAGTCACTAATTTTTGAGCTAAACTTTTGATTTCTCTTGGTAAAAATAAATAGAATAAAATTAGTGGCAATGGGCAAAAAAAGTTGTCTATACTTAGCAAAATTTACGAAACAAATATTTTACTTCTTGTTGGGTTCAAATAGAAATTTTAAAAATATTTGGTAATGCTAAAGAAAAATGGATATCCATTATATAAAAATGGATATTTGTTTTTCTTCTACATCACCGAACCTTTTAAAAACTTATATCTAAAACTAAAGAAAAGTCAAATATCCATTCCATGATTTTGACCAAGTGTACATATATTATTTTGCTCATTACCATGTTTGGCTCATAATGATATTGAACTCACCCTTAAATTATCTATTTTAAAGTTATAATAACGAATATATTATATTTTTTAGACATGAGACTACTTATGACATACCCTTTTCAAAAAAAACCAAGGATTTAAAATGGTTCATCAAAATAAACAATGAAGGGGTAGAAAGACTGAAACTTCTAAAATCACATGATTAGCATCAAAATAAAATGTATTCTCAAGCTAAAAATTTAGGGGGCAAGTTTTAGGTAGGAAAAATGGATATCAACTCATAATTGACATGATATGTTAATAAGGGCTATTAGTTTTATATAACAGACATCCATTATGCACACATTAACTTAGGACCCTTTTTGGGGCTAACAATTACTTTTGTTCATGTAGGTAGTGGATATCCATTATTTTCATGCCCAAAAAGTGTTGTTGGGACCTACAATGTCCTCCCCAAACAATTTTCTTTTGAGAAAAAATGATTTTTGTCCATCACAAACAAAACTATGTTTTTAAATAATTGTTGATACAAAATTTAATTCTATTAATTATTAAAGTATTAGTATTTTTTGTAATGGGTAGCTATATTTTTTTCATATTTAGCAAAAAGGTGAAAAATTTTGGTGCGGGAAATTTAAGTGATAAAAAAAAAAGATAAATGAAGGAAGATGATTACAAGAGAAGGTTTGGTTGAGAGTAATGAAGGTGAATGTTATTATTTACTCCAAATGGCATGTAAACTAAATGATTTAATGGTTAATCACCAGATTATTTTTTTGAATTTAGTGAGTATTTAATAAAAATGAAATTGACCATGATATTCAAAATGAAAAGGTTAATTCTTTTAATGAATATGAATATATCTATAAAAATGTAAACCAAAATCAAAATGAACATTAAAGTGAGAATAAATATGAAAATTCTTTAAAATGTCATGAAATGCATATTTTAAGAGTAATGAAACAAACAAAGAAGAAGAAGAAGAAGTAAATCTACTTGGAGATTATATATATGAACCATATGAAATTGAAAATTAACTCCCTAGAAAGGTGTATGAGCTCTACTAGGGTTTTTTGTTTTCTGTGGTCATCCTTGGCCCCTCTTACGTAATATTGTGCCTACTGTGTAGGAAAAATCCTCCCTCATTGAGTACGGCCGCATTTACTATGGTTTTAGGGGTTTATTATGCCTTCAACCAGCTCTAACCCAACAATTCATGCTGGTGTTAACATTTTTTTAGCACAGTTCAATAGGTCCTCCTTCGAACAAATGTCTTCGAAAATTTGTTCTGAAAGTCTTTCATGAGGTAAGAATTATTGATGTTATTTTTTCTTTACTAGATTTTGATTTTTCTTGCCAATGGCTTGAACAACACACCCTTGTGGTTTATTTTGTTCGGAGGACTCCCCCCGAAAGTGTGTTGAAAGAATGGGTCAACAAGGCTTGAGTCCCTCATGGGGTCCGCCTTGACATGGTCCAAAACTTGACCAAGGGTTCTTTTATGTTCCGCTTCAGGGAAGTCAATCATGTCCAGGCTATTTTAGGCCATGGTCCCTAGTATGTTAGGTCATCCTTGCTAGTTTTCCAAGCATGGACCCAGGATTTTGTTGTCTCAAATGACACCAAAATGTGGGTTCCAATTTGGATTGAGTTCACTAGTCTTCCTTTGCCTTGTGTGCCCTTTCTGAATCACATTGCTTTCTCTTTGGGGAGGGTTGTTTGTATAGAACCAGATAGGTTTTTTCAGGCCCGTCCCCAGAAGCGGGTCTATGTGGAGGTGGACCTATCCAAGGATTTGAAAGAATCTGTGGATATTCAAATAGGAGCTATTAGGCACACCCAGAAATTCACGTATTTCAATCTACCTAACACGTGCTATCGATGCTAGTCATCTGACCACAAGATCAAGTAATACCCTTTGGAAGTACCTTGTACACCATCCCCATCATGAGATGTTGAAAATTCTCGTTAGACGAAGCCTTCTGCTAAGGCTAAATCAAAGTGGACCGTGGTTACAAATTAGAAGAATAAGTCAACTGGGTTTGGTTCGGCCCCCAAGGCCTTTGAACCATCAAAAGTTGTTTCAAACCCTTAAGAGAAGGGGACAAACACTCCTTCTAGAGTTGCTAATGTTTCGGTGCAGCCCAAGTCACAGGCGACGCCTCAACCAGTGGCTGTTATGTATGCTCAGCCGAGTATCCCTCCCATGTTGGGAGATCAAAGGCAGTCTCACAGTCTGTCTCCACCACCTAAAGAAAGAGAATATATGCCAAAAAAGTAGAGGTTTTCACCCCCTATTCAGCTTGGTTCAGTTCCACAGGATTTCTTGAAGAATAGTTTATCTTCCCTAGTTGAGGAGGAACGGGTTTTTAAAAATATGGAAGAGTTTCATCCATGAATTTCCTCTCATGGAATGTTTGAGGTCTAAAAAACCTCTCCATAAAGTATTATGTTAGAGATAATTTACAAAAGTATTCTGGTATTGAAGTGCTTTGTCTCCAAGAAGTTAAAATTTTTGGGGTCTTTCTCGCTTTGGCTTGTCATTCTATTTGGCCAACCAGTACTATGTTTTGCACTTTGCATGAAGCTAGTCATGGCGGAACCATCACTCTTTTGTCCCCACATTTGCATTCTTGTGTTGTGGATCATGGGACTGATCCTTCTCAACGGATTGTTTGGATTCTCCTTAACATTAATAATCATTCCTTTGGGATTATTAATGTTTATGCCTCTAATGATACTATGGAGTTCTCTTTGCTTTGGCGTTCGATTGTTGATTCTTTACCAGTTTCCACCTGGTTACTCTATGAGGATTTTAATATGGTCGAAGTGGTGTATGACAAGGATGGCACCCCACCCTTCTGTTGGGTTGTTCGTGAACGAGAAGCATGGTCTTACATGCATAATAAATTGGGGCTCTTTTATCCCAATATTGGTCGTCACCATTCCCATTCCCTCTGGCACACTTGGTGTAATTAAATGGCTAGTTCTAATAGAGTACTTAAGTGCCTTGATCATGCCATGATCTCGGCTCAATTTTTTTTTTCTTTTTCCAACTCCTCACTGCCAGTGAAGCCGTTAGTGGATGTGCCTTTGTCTGATCACTTCCCAATTTCTTTTCATATTGAATAGGTGTCTTGTTAGCCTCACACATGTAAAACTCAATTATTTTTGAACATGTATTTGCTCTACCACTAGCCCACTCTGGCCCACATTCATCGAGTGTGGAATTTGGAGTGCAGACTAGCTAGCCAAATAGGCTGGATTACCTGGTGGAATTATCCCATCATTCGTACAACTCGATTCTTATGCATTTATAGGCACCAGCTAGCCATTTTTTTTTGGTGATCTTATGAAGCGACCATTTCTGACCTGCGTTCAGCTATGGAGGCTTTGGCGGCTAGCCCTTTTTCCCCATCACTTCAAGTCAGGGTGGCCTATTTAAGACACAAAAAGAAAGTGGTTGATAATTACGTTGCTAAAGGAGCACAAATCAAAGCTCAGCTGCATTGGCTTAAGATCGGTGATTGTGCCTCCAAAGAATTTTTTATGGCTAGGCACTCATCCCTAGGCATCAAAAAAATCAAGGATGGCACCCAAGTGCTCTCTGAGCTCCCTAACATTCTCCAGGCCTTTGTAGGAAGCTATTTTTTCTACGGCTGATGACAAGGCCCTTGGGATTGATGGCTTCCCTTGTGAATTCTACAAAGCTCTTTGGGACTGTGTTGGTTATGATCTGCATCATGTTTACCTTGAGGCTTTTCATACCAACTCTTTAGGTAATCTAATAAACAAAGGCAATATAAAGTTCATACCCAATCTTGGGGATCCAGAGGACATGTGCAACTGGAGGCCCATCACGCTTTTCAATGTATCCTACAAAATAATTGCCAAGGCTATGGCTCTGAAAATCCACTATCTCTTGCCTCAGATTGTGTGCCTAGAGAAAATTGGATTCATCAAATCCAGGTTCATTATGGATAATATTATTACTGTTTGGAAAGGTATGGAATGAGCCTGATGCTCAAACCAAAAATCAGTGTTCATCAAAATTGATTTTTCCAAACCCTATGATCGCATTGAATGGCCTTTCATTCTTGCGATGTTGCAAGATTTGGGGTTTGGGCCCAATTTCATTCAGTTTGTTTGTATTATTTTTGTTGATGCCTCAACTTGCATCACCATTAATGGTTGCCAATCCTCTACTTTTGGCCTTTTTCACTCAATCCGGTAGGGGTGTCCTCTTGCCGCCTCATTATATGTGTTGATTGTTGAGGGATTTGGCTACCTTTTGTCCCATGTGGTTTCTCAGTAGCATGTCAAAGGGATTTCTCTCCCTAACTCTTAGGCGCAGCTTGTTAATGGCCACTTTGTGGATGATTCCTTTCTCACTCTCTTGGAGGAAGAAGAATCGATCACTGTTTCCCTTGATTGTCTCAACACTTTATGTTTGGCCTTCGGCTCTGCCATCCAATGGCACAAGACATTATGTTACAAGAAATATGTTCTACCCACTCCTGTGTGGCTTCAAAATTATAATTGGAAGTGGATTGGGTACAGAGAGATATTTCATTTCCTGGGCATTCCTTTTACTTTCCAGGCCTCTCCTAGGGATCTTTGGCAAGTTGTTCTCTCCAAGGTCGAGCAAAAGCTTGCTTACTGGATTACCAAGAGTCTTTCTCTAGTTGTGAAATTCTATGTGTGCTCTAAAGTTTTGGTTGCCACTCATGTTTATTACTCCTCTTGTTTGGCTCCCTCCAAAGCTGCCTATGGTAGACTCAAAAAATTTCTCCAAGATTTTCTATGGGCCTCCTTTGAAACCCACAAGGGTTTCCATCATCTTGTATTGGAGTTTTTTTGCCTCCCCAAATATTCTGGAGGACTTGGGCTACTCTCCAATCAATGATAAGGGACTTCTCTTTGTTTCAAGTGGATTATCTGGGCCCCACCAATGATGAAGCCTAAAATATTCTTCTCAGGCATTGTATTCATTTTGGGTTTCCTATTCACAGACCCACCTGGAAAGGGATAGGCTTTCAAACCCTCCTAGTTATGAAGGATCTTGTTCAAATTGTTGGAATTTTTGTGGCCAAAATAATTTGGCATTCTTGGGAGGTTGTTAAGCCTTAGCTCTGATGGGTCAGTGTTGGATTTTGTGATGATATTTCACTCAAGGGTAAGTGCATCAATTTGTGACATAATTTAGGTGCCAAATTGAAAAAACAATTTAAAAAAAACCTAAAATAAGACCTTTGGCGCACGCCAAATTTGGTGTGCGCTAAATGTCTTTTTAGACATAAAAATAAAAAACGGTTTTGGAACCCTCATTTTGTCTTCAACCCGTGGGTTGAGGAAGAGTATTTCAGGTCTACAAATCGTGTTCACCAAATCTCTTCCATTGTTTGCATCCTTAGCTTTGCATTTTCCACAAGGATGCTGCCAACACGTCGGAGAGGTGTGTATTTTTATTCTATTTATTTTGAATTTGATTTGGAATGCAAATTTAAATAGATTTTTATAATTAAAATTTATTCTAATTCTCAAGTAATGGATCTCCACCTCAAAAGATTGAGAATTCACAATCACCCCCTCATGAAGAGCCTCCTATACAAGAACAACCCTAAACCCTTCCATCAATTCATAGGCATCCTCAAGGAACATAAGAAAATATTCAAAATCAAATTGAAAACAATAAAAGAGACATTCAACAATTAATTGTAAGATTAACCGAGCATGCTGAAACCCACCCTTATAGGAGAGGGATTTTTGAATCATTGAAGTCAATTTTAACTCATGTAGGAGAAATGAGCGAGCAAATGAATTTTTGGTCAACTAAGAGACATGAGATGAGACAATTTTATGCTAATGGTTTGTCATATGCAAATGTCAAAAAACTAAAAATTAGCAAATTCGAGTTGTGTGCCCTATTTAAAGACCCAAAAACCAATGAACCTTTGTCCCACACATGCAGGCGGTTCCCCATCTATTATTGCCACCATCGTTTAATTAAAAACAAATTTTGGGAGCGGTGGTGGATGGTATTTGACCAACCTCCATACAATAACCATGAGGTGCCACAATAATTTTTGAGGAAACTTTATTGTGAGTTTGTCCTCAATAAAATGCCAAACTATTTTGACATCTAGACTTTCAAGGTAGAGGTGGGGGCTCCACACACGATAGACCTGTTGCATGATGTAATCCATAGATGGCACCGAGAGCCTTGGGTAGACCCATGGTGGAGCATGTCGTTATTCCTTCCATTGTTAAGGACAGTGTAGAGGTGGACACAATGAATTTGATTGGCTCACTCACCCAGACCATTTTACAGTGTGCGAGTCCTCTAGTAGAGCTTGGTGTGGAGGAGACATGTAGGTCCCGAGCTCCACCCCACCATTGTGGCACTTGTGGTGATGTTTTCACGTACGATTATCAAGGTGCTCATGATGCAGCTACACAACCTACATCAATTACAAAGGTGATGGCTTTCACATATGATATTTTGAATGATACATTCGGCATTGACACTCGGGTAAAATTTAGCAAGTTATTTTAATGTTGTTTATTGAAATATATTTTGAAATTTAAGAATAACTAAATTAGTAGAATTTTGATATGATGAAATTTTAGGGTCGCACTATTCATGAGGGATTTTGTATTCCTACAAACCCTTATATATTTTTGACGATGAGTCCACAAATATGCAACTAGTAGTAAAGATATTATTATTGCATTTGAACAATTGAATGTTATATTTGAATGTTTGTCTCATAACATGCTTTGGATTTCAAACAGTTTCCTAGTGCACCTTCTTCCTCCACACTTCACAATTCATATCCTCAAACAAAGTACACTCAGGTAGCCTTTATTCATTAATGGTGTTGTAAATCTATGTTAGCTAGTTTTTGTAATTTTACATATATATACAAATCTAAAAAATTGATGAGAAACACAAACATTGCATTCACTTGTATTCCTTGATCATGTCACATTATGTTCTCCTATATCAACATGATACCTGAGATATTGTTTCATTTGTAGCTATTGACAAGAGATAGCCCTGGTGATGTTGGTGGCGTGATGGACCATGGAGTTGCTATAGCAATAGCCAGTTTTGATCGATTGAGAGAGGTATGGAATAGATTAGTCGATTTGACATTATATTTTCTCTTTTATGGTCTATTATAGAAAATTTTCATGATAATTTTATGTAGTTTAATTTCTATCTTCATGGTTGCTATAGGTGGTTGTCACTCCAGATCGTGGATGTGGTGATGCTTTAAATGTGCATGATGACTATATGTATGCGGTAGGTGATTATATTTTTTTATATGTCATTCCATAATTCAATTTCTATGTTTTAACATATTTACTTTAAATTGTATCAGTTGAAGGTCTAGAGTGAAGAGAAGAGGAGTAGCAAGCATGTTCGAAAGACAAGACAAGCAATAGTCACTCTATCCAGCCGAATTTCAAAGGTAGCACGGGATCTATTTCCTTCCCCTAGAGGGAAATGACTATGTATTGGTGTTGTTTTTTGTATGCCTATGTGGCATTTTTCGAACATATGTTTTGTACTATTGATATATATGCGTGATATTTTATGTCCAAATGGCTACTTTGTACTAAGCCTATATGGTTTTTTGGATATATTTATATACTTTTATCAATATATATCATTGTATAGCCTTTCGGGTTTTTGATTAAAGAAACTCTTATTTTTTTACTGCCATTCTTGAATGATGTTATCATGCATATCATGTAATTTTTATGCTTGAATGTTGTAGGCATGGATTTTTTTTACATCTAATGCGTAATTAATTACTGTCGAATGCTCAATAAGCCCCATCTAAAGCGTATTGTATAAATAAGCTCCATTCGTGGTGGTTTGTATCCTTTCAAATTCTTCAATTACTTGTGCCTCACCGATGCAAAGGCAAGGAGGCTCAAACCCAATCATTCTGGCAACTTTCCTTCAAGGGGCTCCTAACAAGATTAATACAACCTATTTTGAGAAATCTACACAACCTCAAAGCCCCATCAAACTAAAATCTTCATTCAACACCTTACCCGACAATCCACCCTTGTAGCACTCTAATGTAGAGCCAAGGTGGAGAAGACTCACAACAATGGAAATGTTAATTCTCAATCAAGAACTCTTCTTCATAATGATTCAGCCTAATAGGAATCAACCCACCCTCAAGGGTCTCAACTCCTCAACCTTTAAAATGAACAAAAAGACTCCACCAAGGCCCTACAAAGACCATCAAAATTCATACAATGAAAATTGAATCAATTGAGAACAATCTCTAAGTCAAATTCATCAAGGTTTCCAAAACTCACATTTGTGACTGGTTATTCTTGTAGTACTCAAAACTTAGTTTAGCTAGATTTCTCCCAACCTTTCCAAAACAATAGACAATTACAAATGGATTGAGATGCCCTTTTTAGGGCTACACAACATACCAAAGAATCAGTGGTCACTCTTTTGGACTGACATAGACTTTTAGCACACCTACTTCAATTTTGGCTTCATAATTAGCCCTTTTTTCCAAAGGGACCACCCTTCCAACTTTAGGTATCTACCCAAACACCTTGGATAGTCTTAGGTTATGGTACCAAACCTCAAATTTTTTCATTATTTTGTGTCTAGAGCCTCTAACTCACTGCCCCAAGAAACCCTCCTAAACCTTCACAAAATCAAGGGTTTTAAAGAAACATACAACTCCAAACCTCTCTCAACACCTCCAAAGCCCCAAACATCTCAAAATATTTCTTCACAAACTCATCAGACCCTCACATAACCCTTACAGGCATTAATTCTTGAAAACCTCTCTTTGGTTCCTCACTTCCATGTTGGAAAACCCCTGTTCAGTCTTAGAACAGTCACAAAAATGCCACATAATTATGACTCCTTATTCCAAAATGATTTGACACATTTATTATAATTTTTTTTCAATCAATCCACTGAGATACAATAGAAAAAATTAGGTGGATTTATTGTTACATCACAAATTTCCCCTCAAACCCTTGATTCAACAACACTGGGACAGTCACTATTTGTGCTGGTTCTCTCTACAAAAAAAGAGTTAAGACACCAAATTAAAAAAAAATTAGAAAAAATATAGACACATCCTCTGAAATTATTAGACCATGAAGAACCTATATGTTCCCGTACATAACTCAAAAAGATCAAGAAAAAAGTATTTTTCCATAAAATTGCTCAAAATTGTGGTGTTTATTGTGTAAAATTGTTACAAAAATTCTCCCACTCTCTCATTCAAGCCTTGGTAAGGATTTTTAAAGAATTTTCCAACAACTATCTTCTCCCCAATGCCCATAACCAACCTTGGGATTAGTTGGTCCCTTAATTACATTTGTTTGTGTTAAAGTTGCTTTGTCAACATTTTACAACTTATATGATTTCTAATTGACTTCTAAGACACAAAAAACCCTTTATTTGCATTATGCTTTATCTCTCAAATCTTATTAGAAAAAATAAACCTAAAGAAACTAACATTTCCCTATTGATGTCTTCAAATAAAAAAAATTGATGATGTGGTGTAGATGCTCTTGCACCAAACTCAAAACCCGGTCCAAGCCTAATTTCTCCCAACTTTTCCAAAACACTTGACCATTTAAAGGTGGATTAAGATACCCTTTTTAGGGTTACACAACATATGCAAAATCCAATAGTAACTCTTTTGGACCAACATGAACTTTCAATACACCTCCCTCACTGTAGGATTCACAATTAGGCCTAATTTCCAAAGGAAGCCCCTCACAAACTCACCTCCAAACCAAAGAAACTTGAAAAAATCTTAGGGATGCTCACCAAACTCAGGATTCTCCCATTTTAAGAGCCCCAAGAACTTGTTTTATTCCTCTACTCACAAACTGTCCTAAACCTTCACAAAAATAAGGGTTTTAAAGAAACACGTAACTCCAAACCTCCCCCAATCCTTCCAAAGGTCTGAAAACCCCACAATACCTTTTCCCTAACTTAAAAGACACTCACAATCCCATTCCTTTCAGTATTTCTCAGATTCACTACTTGAGTTCCTTACTTTCATGGTGGAAACACCCCTGAATAGCATTAGAACTTCACACCCCACTGAGTTTATTCATTCTCTCAGCCTCCAAAGTATTCATACAAAAAAATAATCATGGTATAGGCTAATCCACCAAGAAACATGGTCAGAATAGTAGGTGGATTGGCTAATGTGTCATGATGTTGCCCTCAAAACCCCTAACATAGAAAACAGAGCATTAACCAATTTTGCTGATCCCACACACACCAAGGGTGGATTTAAACCTTTAGAACAAATGTGAAGAGAGTAAACACATATGCAATCAATCATCCAAAGCCTCAAGTCATGATATACTTGTATGGGCCTGTGCAAGGCAAAGAAAATTCAGGAAAACAAAGAAAACCAGTGATCGGCATTTCCAAAAGTATATTTTCTTATTAGAAAATGAACAAAATCAAACCTCAACTCAGGGTATTACAGAAATATATTTTGATACCACCTTCCAACTACCCCTTGATCCAATCAACCACCATAGCCACACTTTGTTAGACTTCTAAGATGGCAATTTGCCAATTTTGCTCTTAATTACCATTCATTCACAACTTGATTTTCCAAATACCACCTAACTGACCTATTAAACCTTTTAAATAAAATTTCAAGGTATTTCCATAGCATATATAGATATGGAGAGAAAATGCAATAAATATTTTAACTAATGAATTGTAAAAAATGGATTTTGGTAGTTTATATTCATGTCATTGATTACATTGCATTGCACATCTTTCAAAGTCAAAGCATTACTTCACTTTGCATAACTAATAAGTAGATGTTGATAGATGCCAAAAATTTAATTACAATATAGTTTGAACAAAGTCAACCTAAGCAGTTATGTAATTTCTTCACATTGCATAACTAATAACTAGGAGCAACTGCCAATTGCATTTTCTTATCATGGTATTCTATGAAACTAAATTTCTTTGAGATATTTTTTCAAATAGTTCCCTGCCTTGTCTATGTTACCACATTTTTCATACATGTCTACCAAAGCATCTTCTCAAATAGTTCACTGCCTTGTTGCTATGGCTAAAATCCTAAAACAAGTGATTTTGAACAAGCTATGGGTTCTTTGAAAAAATATATCAAAAGCATAATAGTAAGCAATAGCATAGACAAGGCAGTGAACTGTTTGAAAAAATGTATGAAAAAAATTGCTTTGAAATGATAAATTTAGTTGTGCTTTCACTCTTCTTTAACATTGTATATCTACTCCTTTTTATAACAAGAGATGAAAAAACGTAAAAAATTGTATAACAAGAGATAAAAACTATCTTTTTTGAAATCGAAAGGCATTTCCATAGCATAGAGATATAGAGAGAAAATAAAATAAAGAGTTTAAATAATGAAATGTAGAAAATATTTTTTGTAGTTTATATTCATGCATTGCACATCTTTCAAACTCAAAGCATCACTTCGCATTGCATAATGAATAGCTAGATGTTGATCGATGACAAATTTTCAATTACAATATAGATTTTTACAATGTCAACCTAAGCAGTTATGCAATTACTTCACATTGCATAACTAATAACTAGGAGCAGCTGCCAATTGCTTTAGCTTGTCATGGCATTCCATGAGACCACATTTCTTTGAGGCATTTTTTCAAATAGTTCATTCCCTTGTCTATGCTATGACATTTTTCATATATGTCTACCAAAGCATTTTATCAAATAGTTCATTGCCTTCTTTCTATGGCTAAAAGCCTAAAACAGATGCTTTCAAACAAGCTATGGATGCTTGGAAAAAATTTATCAAATCATAATAGTAAGCAATAGCATAGACAAGCCATTGAAATTTTTGAAAAAATGCCTCAAAGAAAAGCGGTCTCATGGTGATGGAATGCCATGACAAGCCATAGACAAGGTAGTGAATTGTTTGAAAATATGCCTCAAATAAATGCGGTCTCATGGTGATGGAATGCCATGATGAATGCCTATGGTGATGGACTGTCATGGCATTCCATCACCATGAGAACACATTTCTTTGAGGCATCTTTTCAAACAGTTCGCTGCCTTTTCTATGGTATGGAATTTTGCATACATATCTACTAGAGCATTTCATCAAACAGTTCACTGCCTTGCTGTTATGGCTAAAAGCCTAAAATAGGTGCTTTCGAACAAGCTATGGATACTTGGAAAAAATCTGTCAAAGTATAATAGTAAGCAATAGCATAGACAAGGCAGTGAATTGTTTGAAAAAATGCCTCAAAGAAATGAGGTTTCATGGTGATGGAAGGCCATGACAAGCCATAGACAAGGCAGTGAACTGTTTGAAAAAATGCCTCAAATAAATATGGTCTCATGGTGATGGAATGCAATGACAATAATCACCATGAGACCGCATTTCTTTCAGGCATTTTTTCAAACAATTCACTGCCTTGTCTATGCTACCACATTTTTCATACATGTCTACCAAAGCATCTTCTCAAATAGTTCATTGCCTTGCTGCTATGGCTAAAAGCCTAAAACAAGTGATTTTGAACAAGCTATGGATGCTTCGAAAAAATATATCAAAAGCATAATATTAAGCAATATCGTAGACAAGGCAGTGAACTGCTTGAAAAAATGCATCAAAAAAATTGCTTTGAAATGATAAACTTAGTTGTGCTTTGATGCAGAGCCAAGGTGGAGAAGACTCACAACAATGGAAATGTCAATTCTTAGTCAAAGAACTCTTCTTCATAATGATTCAACCTAATAGGCATCAACTCACCCTCAAGGTTTTCAAACCTTTAATCTTGAAAAATAACAACAAATCTCCACCAAGGCCCTACAAAGACTCTCAACATTCATACAATGGAAATTTGAAAACAATCTCCAAGTGAGGTTCATTGAAATCTCCAAAACTCATTATTTTACCCATTTAACAACAAGTTATCCTTATACCCCTTTCATCAATCCCAACACACTACCACCATGCTTCTTCACTATTTTATTAGTGTTATCTATCTCTGTAGTTACAAACCTTTCTTTCTTTACTCTCGCATCTACAAGAACAGGACATTCTATGGTGCCCACCATAAGACTTTCACACAAACCCGATGTCATTACCTCCTTTACTGCTACATCGCTCCTTATATCCACTTCCCACGTATTACCAGACCTATAATGGTTCCCAAAACCCAAATTTTTTATTTCCCTCACAACACTTATAGGCTCCTTGTTCCTACACATGATTACTTTGGCTTTCCCTTTCACATCCTCTAGAAGTGGAGTCAAAATAAATGTACGGCTGTCTTTCCTTATGGTATACTTATTTTCTTTCGCATCATGCATGGCACACCTATCATACTCCCATGGTCTTCCAAGGAGTATGTGACAGCTGTTGAGAAATTATGTCTCAACTTCCAGATTGAAGCCCCATCTTTCTTGCCTTGGCATTAATTTGTTTCATTTCTTCCTTTACCGATTTACCACGGTGGCGTTAATTTGTTGCATCTGTAGGTGTAAAGATAGAGGAGGAGGATCATTGCATGCTCCTATTGTGTTCATTACCTGATAGTTGGGATCATCTTGTGATGGCTATTGGAAGCACAACCACTGCATTCAAGATGGATGACGTGGTTTCTTTGCTCTTGTCTAAAGAAATGTGAAGGAAGTCTTCTGAGATGGCCAAAGAGGCTCTTGATATTTGAGGTAGACCAAAGGAGAAATGCAAGAAGAAGGACAAGAAGTCAAAATCCAAATCTGCAGGGAGATCAAAGTCTCCTGGTAAAACTTTCAAGGGGAGATGCTGGAACTATGGGCAACTTGGACATATCCGGAAGGACTGCAAGGAGAAGAAGAAGAAAAATAATTCTGACAATGAATCTTCTCAAAGTGATGCAGATGCCTTCATTGCAGTAGCCTTGAAAACTTAGGCATCTGATGATGTCTGGTTGGTTGACTCAGGTGCATCCTTTCACATGACGTCCAATAGAGAATGGTTCTCCAAATATGAGAAGTATGATGATGGAAAGGTATACTTGGAAAGTGATTCAACATTGAAGATAGTTGGCAAAGGAAGAGTCAAAATTTAGTTTCCTGACAAGAGAGTCAAAGGTATTGGTGGCATACTTCACATACCAGGTCTGGCTCGAAATCTTCTTTTGTCAATAAGTTAAATGATTCTAGTGTAGAAGTTTCTTTCTCAAGTAGGGGATGTAAAATGGCTAGAGGTGCAATGGTGTTGGCTAAGGGTGTTCGTACTAGCACTTTGTACAAGTTGTATGCACGTCCTATTCTTTGTAATAGTGCCTTTGTAAAGTCATGCAATGTTGCACCTATAGAGAAAGATGAAGCCACTTCTCTGGCTGCAAATACTATGGAGGTAAAACTCCCAGCTGAGAAGACTATGCTATGGCATCATAGACTTGGTCACATTGGTGAGAAAGGTTTAAAAACCTTGAAGAGTAAAAATCTTGTAGAATGTTTTGATGATTGTAATCTTGAGTTCAATTTTTGTGAACATTGTATCTATGGAAAATAGCATCGTGTTTCATTTTATTCTAGTCCTCACAAATCTTCTGGTATACTGGATTATGTTCATTTTTATGTGTTTGGTCTAGTTAATATTCCTTCATTATTAAAGTCTAGATACTATGTTTATTTTATTGATGACTGTTCGAGAAGGGCATTTGTATGCTTTCTTAAAAGTAAATAAGAAGTGTTCAGTCGGTTTAAAGAGTTTAAATCTTTGGTAGAGAATCAGACTAGAAGGAAAATTAAATGTTTGAGGACAGACAATGGTGGTGAATTTGTTTCCGCATATTTTGAAAGGTATTGCACTGATCATGGAATTAAAAGGCATAAGACAATGTCTTACACTCTACAGAAAAATGGAGTTTCTGAAAGGTTGAACAAGATGCTGATGGAAAAGGAAAGGAGTATGTTGAGTGGTGTTGGTCTAGAGCAGAATTTTTGGGCTGAGGTTGTGGCTACAACATGTTATCTAATAAATAGATCTCCTTGTTCAGCTCTTGTTGACAAGATGCCTTTGGAGGCATGGTCTGGTAAGAAGCCCTCTCTGAGGCATGTCCATGTGTTTGGCTATGAGGCATATGTTTATGTGCCAAATGAGAAGAGATCTAAATTGGATAACAAGGTTGTCAAATGTATTCTCATTGGCTATGGAGTTGGTGTGAAAGGATACAAGCTTTGGAACCTTGTTACTGAGAAGGTTCTATACAACAAAAGCATGATATTTCGTGAGCTAAAACCTTTAGTAAGTAATCAACAGCTTGGGACAGATCAGAGTGACAAGAAGAAGGATGTAGTGGAGATTTCCCAAACTCCAGAAAGGGAAGAGATGCATGGTGTACCTGAAACCGAGGAGAGCTCAAGTAGCTCTGAAAGTTTTGATGATGAAAAACAACCTCAGCCTATAAGAAGATCTACATGGGAAAAAAGGCAACCTGAAAGGTATGGTTTCTCTATGTTAGATTCGAACTGTACCTATGCTTTAATTACTAGCACTGATGAGCCTAGGACTGTAAAGGAAGCAATCAACATGGCTGATTCAAAGTCTTGGTTGGAAGCCATGAATGAAGAAATGGATGAAAGAATGATACCTAGAACTTGGTACCACTGCCAAAAGGGCGAAAGCCTATTTTCTATAAGTGGATATTCAAAAGGTAGACAGGTCTGGATGGTAGTGTTGAGAAGTATAAGGCTAGGTTGGTTGCAAAGGGTTTTCTCAAATTGACGGAATTGGTTATGGAGAGATATTTTCCCCTGTAGCAAAGTTGACATCCATCAAATTTTTATTGTCATTGGTAGCTATGTATGATTTTGAAATTGAACAGATGGATGTGAAGACAATGTTTCTCCATGGTGAGCTGGAAGAAGAAATCTACATGTCCTAGCCTAAGCATTTTGTTGAAAGAGGTAAACAAAATCTGGTTTGCAAGTTAAATAAATCTCTCTATGGTTTAAAACAATCTCCTAGAATGTGGGTATGTGCAGGATCATCATGGAAAAAATAGGCCCTTAAGTGGCAATGAAAACTCGAAAAGTCAGAGTTAGGAAACTTGACGTAAAAGGTTGAATAAGTTATCTATATTGTTTCAAAAACATGTAAAAATAGAATCTGTAGCAAATTAAATGTAGTTTCTAAACTACTAGACCTTTATTTATTTTTTAAATCTATTTGGTCAAAATTTCAAATTTCAATGCAGTAGTTCATAAATTTCAGGGTAAAAATAAAAAGTAGGTGTCTGTCTGACCACCCTAACCACAATAAAATGATAATATTTTTTTATAAGCTTTTAGATATAAGTATACGACTCATGTCTCGATGTGATGCATATTTTTTTATAATTTTTTTCCAAGTAAATAATTAATTATCAATTTTTTATTAAAATTTTTAAAAAATATAAAAACTCATCTATCTAACCACCTTAACTTGGTCAAAACTTCATGAAATTCAATTGTTTTTTTTTAATCCTATAGTATGCAAAGCATAGAATGTGATGCATGTTTTGGATTCAAAACATGTGATACTATTTGAAAGTTATAGATGTTTTTCAATCAGCCTATCAATCAGGACTTTTGTCGTAATTCAAGTAGAAAATGAATAATAATTATTTATTAAATTGAAAGTAAAGAATAATTTATATGGGTGGAAGCTGAGAATCTCCTTTAAAAACCCTTTTCATTTCATCAATTTTAGGTAAAAAAAAAGTTGTCAGCCACATGAGTCATCATATCACTTACATATCGCCACTTTTTGGCCCATCATGATCCTGCACATACCCATGTGGTACCAAAAATTTGACACATTTGTGTTGTCAATTGGATTTGTAAGATCAAAATCTGATCATTCCATTTATTATAAATTTGAGAATGATCGTGTGCTTGTTATTACCCTGTATGTGGATGATATGTTATTCATTGGAAATAGCAAGACTATGATTTTTTATCTTAAATCTCAGTTGTCTACAAAGTTCAAAATGAAAGATCTTGGTGCAGCTAGGTACATTTTTGGAATGAAGATAACCAGGGACAGAACAAGAAGAAAACTTTGGGCCAGCTAGAGTAAGTATGTAAAAACAGTTCTGGAGAGGTTTAGCATGGATGACTACTAGCATGGATGACTACAAGCAGCTAGTTGTTCCAATCATGCAGAGAATGAAGCTATTTGTTGAAGACTGACCTAAATCTGCTACAAAGATGGAGGACATGGCCAGTGTGACTTATGCAAGTGTTTTTGGTAGTTCGATGTATGCTATGGTATGTACAAGACCAGACATTTCCCAAGCAGTGGGAGTTCTAATTCGACTTATGGAAAATCTGGGAAGATCACATTGGGATGTTGTGAAGAGAGTATTTAGGTATTTGAAGGGGACTTCAAATTATGCATTGTGTTACCATGGCAGTATGGTTGCATCATAGAAATCTCTCAGCATCCAAGGTTATGTTGATTCAGATTGGGCAGGAGACATTGACAGTAGGCGATCCACCAGTGGATACACTTTCATGCTTAATGGTGGAGCAATCAGTTGGATGAGCAAGTGACAAGTTGTAGTTGCTTTATCCACAACAGAGGCAGAGTACATGGCTGCAACTAATGCATGTAAAGAGGTTATTTGGTTAAACCATTTGTGTTCAGACATTGGATTTAATGCTGAGCAGATTTTAATCTATTGTGACAGTCAGAGTGTCATTTGTTTGGCAAAGAATCTGACCTTTCATGCCAAGACCATGCACATTGATGTGCAATATCATTTTGTAAGGGATATGGTTGAAGATGGCAAGGTCATTCTCGAAAAGGTGTACACCTTGAAGAATTTCGCAGATTCTTTGACAAAGTTGGTTAACATAGACAAGTTCAGATGGTGCACAAAATCAATGGGCCTTGGGGCCTATGATAGATAGTCTTTTTTCGAGGCCATGGGGGTAGCTGCAAGTGTTTCCCAAGTGTGAGCTTATTGAGAAATAATGTCTCAACTTCCAGCTTGAAGCCCCATCTTTCTTGCCTTGGCGTTAATTTGTTTCATTTCTACCTTTACCGCTTTGCCCCAGTGGCTAAGTTTGGCTCTGGCGGTGACTGTCATGGCAGTTACTACTATACTGCAGGCGGTGGATCAGCTCACCATGGTAGCACAGTGAGACCGTTAGCGGCTAGGTCTAGCGATTACCACCATACCATAGCCAGTCAAGTGACTAACCACGGTGGCCATGGTAAGACCACCAATGGCCTGGCTGGCGGTTACGGCCATACTGCGGTCAGTCAAATGACTGACCGCGGTGGACACGGTAAGACCGCCAATGGTCATCCAAGTTAGCTACCGCCATACTGCAGTGAGTCTTGAAGTCGGTTGTGGTAGAGCGGTAAGGAATTTGGAGAGCTCAATTGAGCTCCTAGATAGGGTTGACTGAGTTGGACTTGGTGGTAGAAGCGATAGGCGAATAAGATGCAAACACATGGCTCAGTGTCAGAGCGATAATTGGCTAGAGGCCAAAGTCATAGCAGCAGTTATTGCAAGTCGACTTAGGGTGGTGGACAGAACCTGATTTGGGTAAAGAATTTATGGCCTGGGTGGCTCGATGTAGGAAGATCGCTATGGGTAGATCATTGGTGTGATTGGATTAGAGATTAATGTACCTTGTGATTGGTGGTTGACTGACAGAGTTGAATGCAATGTATGACTTAAGTAAGTCGAGTATGTGATTGCAAGAGTAGGGAGAGTTTTTTGAGTTTGAACTATATGTTGTATCAACATTGTAACAGTGAGAGAATTCAAGCAGTGTTGCTATGAGTTGATCAAAGAAGACTATAATTTTGTATGTAACTATTTTTGTTACTACAATACAAATTTTCTTGACTTTGTGTGGTGGATTTTTTACCTGAAAAGGTTTTCCCACGTATATCTTGTGTCAATCTGTGAATGCTTAATTATGTTATCTAATTTTACATGTTGTATTCATCTTAAGTAGTTTTAGAAAGCTATTAGTTATTGGTTTATGATTTTCTCCTCTGTTTTATTCATGTTAAGGGAATGTATTCCACACTTTAGGGTCATTTTTTTATCCTTTTTTTTCCCCTTCAATAGCAGTCCATTGGAAGAATGTCACAAATAACACTATCCCTATACTCACCAATCTAGAAATCTACAATAGCTTGCTCATTTACTAACAAAGATTGGCCATCACTTAACCAATATACTTTGTAAGGTAAGCCATGAGGGATTCTTTTCAAATTTAGTTTATTCATCATTTCATAAGAAACCATGTTTTCAGTTGAACCTAAATCCACTACCATCCTACATACTTTACCTTGTACATTGCAATTGATTCTGAAGAGTGGTTTCCTTTGTGGGGATTCCTTAGAGATTGGTACCTTGAGAAATGTTCTCCTAATCATCAAACTCTCTCCAACTTCAGATCTAAGGTTCACCAAAGGTGAGGTCACACTTTCTTCATCCTCATGCACTAGTTCATTCTTCCTCTCTCCACCATAGGAACTTGAGCCTTGCTTTTCAAGGCACTTGAAGGCTGGATGTCTAGGCTGGTTACAAGTGTAGCATCTTCTTGAGAACTAGTAGGAGCCTTTTCCTCCACTAAATCTACCCCTTGAAGCTCTCCATCCACCCCTGGAATCATATTGATCTCGGTCCTTCTTGTCATCTCCTTGAGTCTCATTGTTTGCCTTGAAATTAGGATTTAATCCTCTTCCTCTAGAAGTGTTGCCTCTTCCTCTTGCTGCTTTGTCTTGCCTTCTCTTCATTTTCTCCTCCACCCTGATTGCCATTTGATAACAGTCCTCTACAGTTCTAGGATTAGCCAAAACCAATTCATCTTGTATGTTAACCTTAAACCACCAATATATCTAGCAATATTTTCATCTTCATTCTCATGATGACCAGATCTTAAACTCAATTTATAAAACTCCTTAGTATAAGACTTAATATCCATCTCCCTTTGTCTTAAATTTTGTAACCTCTTAAACAACTGAACTTGATGATCCTTGGGTAGAATTTATGTTTGATTTTTGATATCATCTTACCCCATGATATGATTTTAGACTTTTCTTGCTTCCTCCTCTCAGATTGAAAGTAATCCCACCATACCAAAGCATGACCCTGCAACTTAGTTTTTGCAATCTTGACCCTTTATTCTTCAGAAACCTCATCCCATTCAAAATGGTTATCAATTGCAGAAATCCAATCCAATAGTTCTTCATCATTTAAACTACCACCATACTTAGAAACATCAAGTTTTACCTTAGGCTTGTCAGTCTTCACTACCTTTAGCAACCTTGCAATTCTTTGATCCTCTGGAGTAAGCTATTCTTCCACATATTCAAACTCCTCATCTTCCTCTTCTTCAATCTTAGTCCCTTCCACTTCCCTTATTTTATTTGTCTCCAAGGCTATGAATCTCTCTTCCAAATATCTAATTTCTCTTGCATGCCTATCTTTCATCTCCTTCATCTCTTTAGCCATATCATTCTTCTTTGGAGGCATCTTAGCAACCTTGCCTCTTCACCTTCTTCTTCAACCTGCAAAATGAAAAAAGATCTACTTCCTGATGCTCTGATACCACTATAATGCAGAGCATCAATAACCAAACTCCTCAATACCATCATTTATTCAAGGGATTTTAATCCCAAACAGAATCAAGAGAAGATCAAATTAAACAAACAACTTGTTTACTAAAATTTTCATCAATTTCTCTTCAAACTCACTTCATTTCTTCAGTTCTATAAAACTCCAAGACAACATTGAACCAACTGGTCAAAGGCATTGAACCAACCAATACTTCAATATTCACCAAAACCTCCTTGATACAACTCACACTCCCCAAGGCTAATAGACATACATTCTTGCCTTCAAACTATTATTAGACTTAAAAGAGCCTCATAATCATCATGCTTCTAATGGAAACAAACCAATAACATATTCACATAACTCTGAGTTATCAGATTTACTGATTTTCACAGTCATAACACCATTCTTCATCAAGATTCCACCCTAGTCTAAACATCAAATCAACAACCTTAACCTTTAATATTTTCCCAAATCATTGAAATAACTTTGAGAACATTATTTAAGTAGTTACATCACAAATCTAATCACAAATACCATTGGCCTCTATTTTAACACTCATTTCATCAATTTCCTTGTAGGTTAGCAAAGCCCTAAATCGGGTGATACAACTCTACCATCTTTGTATCAACACAAGCTTGATATAGTCTTGGAGACCCATTACAAATTATTTAGACATATCACAAAAACATTGCAGCTTATTTTGAGAGAAACATCAGAGAACTGGTCCGATACGTTGCTCCTAGCCACAAATTAGGCCAAATTTGCAAGGTGACTACCAACAAATCATCTCCAAATCACTAACCTGTAGACACCTAAAACAAACTTAGGCCTGTGACCATTATTTTACCACCTCTCATCATAACATGATTATAACCTTGTAATTATGTTTCTAACCCACATTCAACTATTAATTAAATAATTTATAATTATTTAATTAATTCATGATCTTTCATTCTTCATGATTATTAAATGTGTCACTAATTATCAAAGTTTTCTTACAATTAAATAAAGTCTCATTTATTTAATTAATCCTTATCATTAATGTCCTGATTATTAAATAAGTATATTTTAATATATTTATTTAATATGTCACTAATTCCTGAATCCTCTCGTAATTAAATAGATTCATTAATCTATTTAATTAATTAACTACTTCTTCTAAATTAAATAATTATTTTTAATTATGCAATTGTTGTATGTGACACTTCTTTATTTTTAAATAAAATAATTTATTTAAAAATGTCTCACATAGTTAATTGATTCTTCTTTTAGTAATTAATTTCAAACATCAATTACTCATTATCTCACAAATCCATATTTTGAATTAATTTAATTCAAAATGGACAGATTCTTCTACAAATCAAGTAATTGCTAAAATTACTGATTTGCTAAAAATCTCATTTCCTTATCTCTTGATTTTTACTAATTTCATCTCAAGGTCACATTTATTCTCCACCATTGATTTAATTTATCAAATTAAATCTTGCCCACACATTTGGGGATTGTTGCCCTAACCCTAATTGAGAGTTGTCACTTTGAATTTTGACCGTTGACTCTAGGGCATTTCTCAATCTCTCATCTCGTCCATCCGTTCAAGATTGCATTTTCTATAAAATGACAATCTTGATCTCATTTTCGAGTTCGATTATTATTATCTCTTGTTATTTTTGTAATCTCATTATTATCATTATCATATCATCTTTTAGGCTTATTAATAACTTGCATAATAGAATTAAATTTCTAGTTTTGCATAGAGTTTTCATACAAATCCTTCAAAGCTTTATCTAAGGCTAGATATTTAGCATATTTAGAGTTTTCTCACATACACAATCTGAGGGCATCCATTATCATAGCAAAGCTAAGGAGGTGCAATGGAAATCAGTCATTAGGAATGGGTGAGATCTTTCTAGTTTCTTTCATTTATTGTTATTACTCCTTTAGCATTCAATTGCTTGATGATTTTATTAGCTTGCATGTGTTACTAATCCAGTTTTGACCTTGCAGAAAATATACGTCACTACATTGGTGAACCCAACCCACTAACACTTTTTTGCAGGTTCTCATATGGCCTCAGATTTTCTTTTGCAAGTACAAGAGTACGAAACAATGCAACCGCCAGCCTACGTTATGCAAGTGATCTGTTGCACCGCATTTACGCTCGTCAACGATGCATATGACCTATCGCAATGCATACGAGCTCGAGAACGACGCATTTGACATGATGCAACACATTTGACAGACCCTGAGCCACATCTGATCTATCAAGCCGCATCTGCTCTGTCGAGCAGCATCTGCAATTTTGCACCGCAAATGACTGGTTATGTTGATTATTAAATTGTTATCTAGATCTGACACGACTACGACCAGTTATTTTTTTTATGTGGATTAAAATGAACCAATCCTAGGATAGGCACTTTAATTTGGAATTTATCAATCCTAGGATAGACATTTTAATTTGGAATTTATCAACTAGGATAGTCACCAAATTTTTATTTTTGTTTGGTTAAAATGAACCCCATGCTTGTTGTGAAGCAATATCTTCACTTAGTGTAGAAAATTTTCATTTGGGTTTAAAACTAAACAACTTGTTTACTGTGCTTGATTGGGTAATAGGTATATGCTCTCCCCTTTACTAGGTGACCAAAAAACCAGACTTACCCATTTTATATTTATGCATTTTATTATTTTATTAAAACCTTTAGAAGGCCTGTCGTAGTGGGAAAAATTACTCACCCTACGGGAACAACCTAAGTGGGAACAACCAAAACCGGGTTTTCCAACCCACTATAATCAAAAGTGAATTTTGGGGAAACCCATATTCAATGGCAGTGAGCAAGATAACCATCCCCAAAGTCTTTGTTCTAAATATTGGGAGGTCTCCTGAGGGATTTTATCTATTGCCACGCCAAACGGAAACCTTGACTACGAACCATAGGGTAGAAGCTAGCCGTGTCAGTATCCTGTCATTGTTTCCATCACGATGCAAGGGGAGGGAAGAATTTTTCCCCAAGACACTCAGCATATAATCGCCATGGATTGTTTGCTCAGGGGATTCGGTATCCACTTCTGTCACCTTGATTACGCACCTGGAAAAGACAAAAAAATGGGCACCCTCTAGGGGGTGACACGGCTATGTGAGTCGATGCGATTTTAAGATGTGGTATGTGATTTCCATGATGACCTTTTGACTATTAAGAGTGAGTCTACTTGAAGTGTCTTTTTGTTCAAATATCAGTGAGAACAAAAAAGGGTCATGCTTGATCCTTGAACATACACTCAATTTTTTTAGTTTCTATGTGTTTTCCCACTATTTTCAAACAAACTTCAACAAGCTGAACATCAACAATCTGGGTCCAAACTTGTCAAAACTGCAAATGGTTTTCTTTTTTTTTCCAAAAATTTGCCTCTTGTGACGCAAACGCTCTGTCAAACCACAATCGCTATATTTTGAGCCACAAATGCTCTAATGGGTCGCATTTGAAACATCCTGAGCCGCATTCGCTATAATTGTGCAGCATTTTCTAGTATCAAGCCGCATTCGCTATACTGCACTGCATTTTCCAATACCAAACCGCATTAAGTATCTTGAGTCGTACTTGAGAAATATCAACCCGCATTCACCAAAGTGTGTCGCAATCGACACTTTCTGAACCACATTTGCCTCTATGAGCCACATTCACTCTGTCATACCACCTTTTCTATGATGCATTTACAAAGAATTTCAAATCATCTTCTCACTGTCAAAACTGAAAGTCCACAGCTTCTCTTAAATTCAATCTAGTCTTCCTTCACTGTTATAGTTCAAAAACCAGAGACTGAATTTCTCAACTTCCCTTCAAACATTGCATTTTAGGTACCATCTTAGGATCAAAATAGGAGTCCATCTCCATTTCTAGTCCATTAGATTTCATTGGTAACTTCACCATCTCTTTAGACACTTACTTTTGCAGATTTTAGGAGTTGACTCTTACCATTCATTTTCAAAACTTTGCATTCAATAGTAGGTTATTATTGGACCCAATTACCCTTTATCATTTGTCAAAACTTTTGTGAATTATTTCCCACTCAATAGTCTAGTGTGGAAACTTCACTTTTTCCTCTTTATAGTCCTTTTATGGTCCATTGGTCTTCCAAACTTGAATCATTGCAAAAAATTTGTTTTCTCAAGTTGTCCTCTTTAAATCCCTCAATATTAAGTACATCTTAGGCTCCTTTAGTGGCATATCATTTAGCATATCCATTTTAGGGTCACACCATTTGCATTCACAAGTCTTTAGCCTCATTTTGGTTTCACTTGTATTCCATAGCATTCCTTAAAAATTCAAAGAAACCAAAAACATAGTATCATACTTAGATCATTCTCTCTATCATCCCACATTGAGCAAATTTTTTATGGTTGAAACTAGACTACAGAAAAAGAAAAGACTCATGGATTCCTTTAGACAAGACACCAACTTTCTTGATTACACAAATGGCATGGATTCATTCCCTAATGCCACGAACAATCCTTGTTTTGACATGGGAAATTCCAACATCAATCCTTTCAGTGAAATGAACATCCCACCATCTCCATCACATATTTTTGAACCATTTATTCGATGGGATCAAAATGGGGAAGTCTTTGAAGAAGACTTATTAGTTGTTGCCCAACATCCAGAAGTTGTTGCTTTTGTGGAAGAAGTAGTCTTAAATGACTCTTCTAGATTCCTATCTATGCTCCTTGACCAAGGGGCTAAGTTACCAAATGTATTTGATCTTAACACTCTTAGAGAAACTTCTCCCACTCCACCATCACACAATCCTTCCATGGGAGCCTCTTCACAAAATGTCATCAACACCATCAATGCTACCTCCCTTGGTCATACTACCACCACAACCAACACAACATCTATTGGGGTATCATCTTCCCAAACCAAAACCACATCAAAATCCATCCCCCAACAAACATCCACCATCCCTTCACAAAAAATGGGGGCAACCACCTCAAACCTCTTTGGAACTACATCTAGTTCCATGAGTACATCAGCAAACCTATTATTAGGTTCTTCAAATGCTATGGAAACCAACTCATCCAAATATTTTGGAAGAAATAAATGAAGAGTTGTCATACAAAGCACCCAACCCACTTCCTCATGGGTTAATACCAACATTCCCGTGATCCAAAACACTAGCATTCCTCAAGGCCACAATCTCTTATTTAGGCAAGGCAATCAAGGAGCTCAATCCTTCACTCCATTTGGACATCAACAAAATCAAAACCAACAAGGTCCTCAAATTCAGTCCAACATGGCAAGATATCACATCCCCACTTATGCCTCTCAAGTCCATACACAACAACACATCCCTCATCAAAACACTCATTTCCAACAATCGCATAATCAAAACACTCACTTTGCTCACTGGCAACCAATTCCCAATCAACACATCTCATCACAATAGCTAGGGACTCAAGTTGTCCCTATCACCAACATGTGTGATGCTACCAACCATCCCATGGTGGAAGCACTCACACTCCAACTAGCTGCTCTTCAAACGCAAGTGGAGACCTTGCAACAATCCAACAAAAATTCATACATGTCACATGACTTGTGTCTATATCCATTTGACACAACCTTGTATATGCCACTCTTTCCTCATGGATATGTGTTACCTCATTTTCCCAAATACAAAGGAAAAGTAAACCCCATTGAACACATAAGAGAATTCACCACTAGTTGCATGGACATTGCATATTAGCAAACTTATCTCATGAGAATTTTTTCTAGAAGTCTCGCAGGTCATGCACTAGAATGGTTCTCGCTATTGCCTAAGGGAATCAAAACATGGGATGAATTGGCAAACAAGTTTGTTGAAAACTATGCTTATAACATTGACACAGATATCGACATTTTCTCCTTATGCAGACTTACCCAAGAGGATGCAGGAGAGACTTTTATTCCATTCTTTCAAAGATGGAGAACCCTAGCAAGCAGATGTTTGGTAGAAATACCTGAAAAGGATAAAGTCACCATGTTTGTACAAACTCTCCTAGGACCGCTAAGGTATGTCTTACAAGTCCATTATTGCACCACCTTTGTTGACCTTGTTGAAAAGGGTGTTCAACTCGAGAAAGCCTTGATCGCCAAAGGCAAATTAAAATATGGCAGAAAAACCATCAACACCACCACAAATAATAACCCAAGTAGGTCAAATGAAAAAAACAAATACTGGGTTAAGAACAAGCATATCACAAATGAAGGTGTAGTTGATGCAAAAACCGTCAATGCAACAGGTCATGTACTCACAATCAAAGGAGAACAAAATCAAAATGTACTTGTAACTACACCGACACCAACTTCTAATGCTATCCAAAGCAATCATGCGCAAACTAATCAAAGGCAACCGCATCAACCTCAACAATTCCAAAAATGCACATACACCCCTTTGGGTGAACCTATTGAAATTTTCTTGAAGAAACTTCTTCAAAATAGCGTCATAACGCTGGAAGAGCCAAAATTGTATGACCCTGGTCAGTTCAAGCCATCATGGTGGGATGACATTGCATTTTGTGATTACCACCATGCCAAAGGGCACAAAAAAATTCTTTCGTCAGTTGAAAAATCTGGTATAAGACCTCATTGAGAACCACACCATTGAGTTAGGTGGTCAATCATTTACATCTAATGCAGACCATACCATCCACAAAAACCCACTGCAAGATCATGGAAAAGCTTCCTCATCTGGCACAAAGAATACCAAAAATCAAGCTAACCACATCCGTCCAACCTATAAGAATGTTTGTCCTGCATACAATTATCCCAGTGGTACCATAATTAACAATCTTCATGCTGCTGATGAAGATAAATGTGTTAATACCATTACCATTAAAAAGGCCCCATAGTGCAATGTCACCACACATAAAGGCAAGGTCACTATCCCCGGTCCTTCTGCATGTCAACCTAAAATCACCATACTTGGTCCGTCTGCCAGATAGTCAAACCCAAAACCAGAGTTCAACATTATTGAGCAATT
Organism: Sequoiadendron giganteum; assembly: GCA_007115665.2. Classification (NCBI taxonomy): domain Eukaryota; kingdom Viridiplantae; phylum Streptophyta; class Pinopsida; order Cupressales; family Cupressaceae; genus Sequoiadendron; species Sequoiadendron giganteum. Next base: position 57,256,794 of record CM021101.1, on the reverse strand, counting down.
GAATAAAACACCTACTCAAATATCCATTCTCGAACTGCTCTGTATCTCACATGCACATAAGGCCATCTTAGATAAATTCTTGCAAGAGTTGTCTATCCCAACCAACATCGATGTCAACCACATTGAGAATATCGTTGGATATCTAAATTCGCCTCATCACATCACCTTTTCAGATAGTGACTATTCCTCGCCCAAACCATCTCAAAATGATGCCCTTCACATCGAGTTTTTTGTCCACAAGCATAAGGTTAGACAAGTCCTAGTAGATGGTGGAGCAAGATTGAACATTTGCTCTCTAAAATTGGTTAAAGCTCTTGGTTTCTTTGATGCATGTGTAGATGCTTGCAAGAGCATCATCATCAAGGAATACAATGATGAAGAACGCACTTCTCAAGGTGTCATTACCATTCCACTCCGGGTAGGACCAGTTATCATAGATACAACATGTAGGTCCTAGATCGTGACATACACTATAATATCTTACTTGGTCGTTGCTGGATTCATGCTCTAAAGGCCATTCCATCCACATGCCACCAATGCCTAAAATTCCATTTTGATGGTACTGAGATCACTATCCCAAGAGATCCCGATCCATTTCAATATTGTTCCAACCTATGAGCCACTATTGAACATTAGGTACCCATCAATTGGGAAGCCAGATCTTCCACCTCATCCAAATATATTGACCCATCAACACCCACAAAACCATCCATGCCATCAACTTGTAATGTACCATCTTCCTCGGCCTCCATCCCAAACAAAGACCTTCAAATCTAGGACCTTGGTTGTGGAGAGTTCAAATTGAATATGGCTTACTGTATCACCATAATATCGAAGCCACCTAAAGTCTATGGTAGACCATGTTTTGTAGTTGAGCCCAAAACAACTTTCAAGGTTCCACCAAAAAGTGTTCACACTGTGGGGCAATATGGGTAATGAAGTCATCGATGACATAGCTAACTAGATCTACAAAGACCTTGAGGAATTACCTCCACTACCAATACACCTCTATGGAAAAGGCTATGATATATGCAAAGCCCTAGGTTTTGACGGCACAAGCGGTCTTGGAAAAGATGGCAATGGAAGAAGGGAACCTATCATTATGACTGCAAGACCAAGGTACATAGGGGTAGGGTTTGGGCAATTCAAAATTGAAGATCAACATACCCATGAACTTTCAAGTAAGGTCATAACAACTACAGAAAGTGTCAAGACATGTGAAGAATCCCTTACTGAAACTGACTCAAATGAATGGGAATGGGGATCTAAAGAAAACCTAAGTGACTATGATATTGACGAACTATTCCTGGATCCTGGTCAACTCCCTTTTGAAGAATGATTCTTCCAGGAATATAACATTGACCCTATTGACCGACGTTCCAAAAAAAGTTATGGGTAAGCATTCCTTGGAATCCAGAAGAACATAAGGTGTCATCGGCAACACCTGAATCATCCCACCCCATTCCTGAGCCCACCCATGAGCCTAACTTATCTGAGCCCACTATCCATACTTCTGAAATGCCAACCACTAGTCATGATGCTGATAATTTTATCCCATTTTATGATTTTGAATTTGATTTATCTGACTCAAAGTATGGGCCATCCATTGCATTTGATACAGAAGTTGAAATTGATAACTTTTGCTTTACACTTGAGGCATCAATTTGCAAACTTTCTGCATCCTCCCCATCTTTTACCAACACTGACAATGGAATCCCCCTTGTTTACCCACAACTGGTCAACTAGGACCAACAGGATTCACCGGTAATGGACATTTTTTAGAATGATGAGGCAATCGCAAAATTCATGGGACTCCGAGAAGGTATTCCATGGGGTGATCACAAAATAGGGCTTTCCATTTATCTAGATTGTGCAGCTTATTTCGAGGAGACTGTGCAATCCTCTAGTCGCAAAAATACAAAGAATAAAAAAGAAAAAGAAATGTCTTTAGGTGAAAACCGCATGGCACCTTCTAACAGTAAAATAGTAAAAACAAAGGACATATCCGAAGGTGAAAACCTCTCTAAGGCACCTAAGGATGGAGGATTGGACTTTCTTCCCGTGACATAGGAAAAATCAGCTATGCTCATTGAGGACACAATGGATGTTAACATAGCCACACCAGAGAATCCCAAAATGATTCTCTTGGCCGCATCATTGTTAGACGAAGAAAAACCTGAATTTCAACAATTCTTCATAGACTGGAAAGTTAAATTTGCATGGTCATATGCTAACATGCCAGGCCTTGATCCAGAATTGATTCTACATCATCTTCCTTTAATCCTAGGAATCAAGCCGGTCAAACAAAATTTGCACAAAATGCATCCACAGATTGCACTACTTGTCAAGGCTGAACTAAAGAAGTTACTAGATGTTGAGTTCATAAGGTCAATAGACTACGCTAATTGGATATCCAACATTGTCCTTGTTACAAAGCCAAATGGACAAATTTGTATCTGCATGGATTTTAGAGATTTGAATAAGGCTTGCCCAAAGGATGACTTCCCATTACCAAATATAGACATGATTTTTGACCTCACAGTAGGGTATGAGATGCTATCCCTCATGGATGGTTTCTTGGGCTATAACCAAATCTGAATTGCAATAGAGAATTAGCATAAAAGGCATTCACTTACCCATGGGGACCATATTGTTGGAATGTCATAACTTTTGGCTTAAAGAATGCAGGTGCCGCATACCAAAGGGCTATGGAAACAATCTTTCATGACATGATGCATATCCTAACGGAAGATTATGTGGATGACCTATTGGCAAAATCTTTGACACGGAAAGAACATCTCAAAGTCTTGGATAAAAAATTTAGGCGGCTTGAGGATTACAAGGTTAGATTAACCCAAACAAATGTGTCTTTGGAGTGACTTCAAGCAAGCTATTGGGATACATAGTTCCGTGACGAGGCATTGAGGTTGACCCGAAAAAAGTAAAAGCAATTCTAGACATGACTCTCTCCAACTTCAGATGTAAGGTTCACCAAAGGTGAGGTCACACTTTCTTCATCCTCATGCACTAGTTTAATCTTCCTCTCTCCACCATAGGAACTTGAGCCTTGCTTTTCAAGGCACTTGAAGGCTAGATGTCCAGGTTGGTTACAAGTGTAGAATCTTCTTGAGAACTGGTAGGAGTCTCTTCCTCCACTAAATCTGCCCCTTGAACCTCTCCATCCACCCCTGGAATCAGATTGATCTTGGTCCTTCTTGTCATCTCCTTGAGTCTCATTGTTTGCCTTGAAATTAGGATTTAATCCTCTTCCTCTAGAAGTGTTGCCTCTTCCTCTTGTTGCTTTGTCTTGCCTTCTCTTCATTTTCTCCTCCACCCTGATTGCCATTTGATAACAGTCCTCTACAGTTCTAGGATTAGCCAAAACCAATTCATCTTTTATGTTTAACCTTAAACCATCAATATATCTAGAAATATTTTCATCTTCATTCTCATGATGACCAGATCTTAAACTCAATTTATAAAACTCCTCAGTATAAGACTTAATATCCATCTCCCTTTGTCTTAAATTTTGTAACCCCTTAAACAACTGAACTTGATGATCCTTGGGTAGAATTTACGTTTGAGTTTTGATATCATCATACCCCATGATATGATTTTAGACTTTCCTTGCTTCCTCCTCTCAGATTAAAAGTAATCCCACCATACCAAAGCATGACCCTACAACTTAGTTTTTGCAATCTTGAACCTTTATTCTTCAGAAACCTCATCCCATTCAAAATGGTTATCAATTGCAGAAATCCAATCCAATAGTTCTTCATCATTTAAACTACCACCGTACTTAGGAACATCAAGTGTTACCTTATGCTTGTCAGTCTTCACTACCTTTAGCAACCTTGCAATTCTTTGATCCTCTGGAGTAAGCTATTCTTCCACATATTCAAACTCCTCATCTTCCTCTTCTTCAGTCTCAGTCTCTTACACTTCCCTTATTTTATTTGTCTCCAAGGCTATGAATCTCTCTTCCAAATATCTAATTTCTCTTGCATGCCTATCTTTCATCTCCTTCATCTCTTTAGCCATATCATTCTTCTTTGGAGGCATCTTAGCAACCTTGCCTCTTCACCTTCTTCTTCAACCTGCAAAATGAAAATAGATCTACTTCCTGATGCTCTGATACCACTATAATGCAGAGCATCAATAACCAAACTCCTCAATACCATCATTTATTCAAGGGATTTTAATCCCAAACAGAATCAAGAGAAGATCAAATTAAACAAACAACTTGTTTACTAAACTTTTCATCAATTTCTCTTCAAACTCACTTCATCTCTTTAGTTCTATAAAACTCCAAGACAACATGTCAGTTTCCCAAATCACCAAAATCATATTCTAGACCATTATCAACATCTAATTGACTGATCTTAACAGAAAAATCTGGTCAAAGGCATTGAACCAACCAATACTTCAATATTCACCAAAACCTCCTTGATACAACTCACACTCCCCAAGGCTAATAGACATACATTCTTGCCTTCAAACTATTATTAGACTTAAAAGAGCCTCATAATCATCATGCTTCTAATGGAAACAAACCAATAACATATTCACATAACTCTGAGTTATCAGATTTACTGATTTTCACAGTCATAACACCATTCTTCATCAAGATTCCACCCTAGTCTAAACATCAAATCAACAACCTTAACCTTTAATATTTTCCCAAATCATTGAAATAACTTTGAGAACATTATTTAAGTAGTTACATCACAAATCTAATCACAAATACCATTGGCCTCTATTTTAACACTCATTTCATCAATTTCCTTGTAGGTTAGCAAAGCCCTAAATCGGGTGATACAACTCTACCATCTTTGTATCAACACAAGCTTGATATAGTCTTGGAGACCCATTACAAATTATTTAGACATATCACAAAAACATTGCAGCTTATTTTGAGAGAAACATCAGAGAACTGGTCCGATACGTTGCTCCTAGCCACAAATTAGGCCAAATTTGCAAGGTGACTACCAACAAATCATCTCCAAATCACTAACCTGTAGACACCTAAAAATGACTTAGGCTTGCGACCACTATTTTGCCACCTCTCGTCATAACATGATTAGAACCTTGTAATTATGTTTCTAACCCACATTCAACTATTAATTAAATAATTTATAATTATTTAATTAATTCATGATCTTTCATTCTTCATGATTATTAAATAAATAAATCTTATTTATTTATTTAATGTGTCACTAATTATCAAATTTTTCTTACAATTAAATAAAGTCTCATTTATTTAATTAATCCTTATCATTAATGTCTTGATTATTAAATAAGTATATTTTAATATATTTATTAAATATGTCACTAATTCCTAAATCCTCTCGTAATTAAATAGATTAATTAATCTATTTAATTAATTAACTACTTCTAAATTAAATAATTATTTTTAATTATTTAATTGTTGTATGTGACACTACTTTATTTATAAATAAAATAATTTATTTAAAAATGTCTCACATAGTTAACTGATTCTTCTTTTAGTAATTAATTTCAAAAATCAATTACTCATTATCTCACAAATCCATATTTTGAATTAATTTAATTCAAAATGGACAGATTCTGCTACAAATCAAGTAATTGCTAAAATTACTGATTTGCTAAAAATCTCATCTCCTTATCTCTTGAATTTTACTAATTTCATCTCAAGGTCACGTTTATTCTCCACCATTGATTTAATTTATCAAATTAAATCTTGCCCACACATTTGGGGATTGTTGCCCTTACCCTAATTGAGAGTTGTCACTTTGAATCTTGACCGTTGACTCTAGGGCATTTCTAAATCGCTCATCTCGTCCGTCCGTTCAAGATTGCATTTTCTATAAAATGACAATCTTGATCTCATTTTTCGGGATCAATTATTATTATCTCTTGTTATTTTTGTAATCTCATTATTATCATTATCATATCATCTTTTAGGCTTATTAATAACTTGCATAATAGAATTAAATTTCTAGTTTTGCATAGATTTTTCATACAAATCCTTCAAAGCTTTGTCTAAGGCTAGATATTTAGAGTTTTCTCACATAAACAATCTGAGGGCATCCATTATTACAGCAAAACCAAGGAGGTTCAATGGAAATCAATCATGGAGCATAGGAATGGGTGAGATCTTTCTAGTTTCTTTCATTTCTTGTTATTACTCCTTTAGCATTCGATTGCTTGATGATTTTATTAACTTGCATGTGTTACTAATCTAGTTTTGACCTTGCAGAAAATATACGTCATTATATAACCAACCTTAAATAGTGTTTTGGCATACCTCTAAACTCATAATTCCATCATTTTCAAGAGTTGTTAGATCCACTAAAAAATTTAAATATCAAAACCCTTGAATATAGGCTTTGCAAGCAAAAGAATGAGGGTTTCTTGGAATATCACCTTCCACATCTTCTACCAACATTCCATATCTTCCAACACCTTTAAATACACCTGAAAACATCGTCTATACTCTTCTCAAGCCATGGAAAACTCTATTTCTTCATTATGCATGACTGCAGGATCAAGTTTTGTGTGGAAACCTTCAATTTATGTGTATAACAACAAATTCATCTGAGCATTCTTGCATTAACCTATACCTACAATCATAAAAACATTCAAAACACCCTAACATCAACCTACTCCACCAATCTACTTTGCCTACATTGGTGGAGTAGTGATGAAATTCTCTATTAGACTCTCAAAACCACTGTAAAAAGAACTCTACCTGAGACACAGAAAATTGTCTTTTCTACTTTTGTTTCTTAAGAACTAACCTCCAAATTCTTTGAAAAGGAATTTAACTTCTTCCTAACATATATCACACCAAAAAACTCTCTTTGAATTCTTTACTATCAATACACAAGTGGAAATAAAGAAGAGAGTTTTACTAACAGAAAAACAAGAGTTTTTATTCAAAATTTGGTTACAAGAATACCGGCCCCCTTTTGCACACCTTACAATGCCTTTTATAACCTTTTCCCTCGTAGCAATTTCCTTTTCTAAATTCTCATCGGTGCAACTACCCTTTTAACTCTTCATCTTCCTTGATTTATGCTCTCTCTTGCTGCATAATTACATCATGATTACTTTTTAACAATATTATATTATTTGCATTTTTTATATTTTCACCTCCTAGTGACTTATTTTATGACTTGATTACATTCAAATTAGCCATTACAAGGCCTTGATACATCATTTTGGCTTGAACATACAAATTGGAAAAATTAGCCTTTTGAAGGCATTACAAGCCATAGACAAGGCAGTGAACTGTTTGAAAAAATGCCTCAAATAAATGCGGTCTCATGGTGATGGAATGCAATGACAATAATCACCATGAGACCACATTTCTTTCAGGCATTTTTTCAAACAATTCACTGCCTTGTCTATGCTACCACATTTTTCATACATGTCTACCAAAGCATTTTGTCAAACAATTCATTGCCTTGCTACTATGGCTAAAATCCTAAAACAAGTTCTTTCGAACAAGCTATGGATCTTGGAAAAAATATATTGAAGCATAATAGTAAGCAATAGCATAGACAAGGTAGTGAACAACTTGAAAACATGCCTTGAAGAAATGTGGTATAATGGTGATGGAATGCCATGACGAATGCCTATGGCTATGGATTGTCATGGAATTCCATCACCATGAGAGGGCATTTCTTTGAGGCATTTTTTCAAACAGTTCACTACCATGTCTATGCTACGACATTTTTCATACATGTCTACCAAAGCATTTTATCAAACAATTCACTGCCTTGTTGCTATAGCTAAAAGCCTAAAATAGATGCTTTCGAACAAGCTATGGATTCTTGGAAAAATTCTATCAAAGCATAATAGTAAGCAACAAGCTATGGTCTCATTGTTTTTTTTCACATGAAAATCAGCATGATTTTATTCGTGTTTTTTTGCAAGTTTTAAAAGCATTTTTTGCCAATTTTTTCATTTTTGGTGATCACCCGAGAAGTTTCTAAGTGTCACAGTGTCTGAGTAATTGCATGCTAAGGTTCATAGCCATTTTGCACTTTGGAACCTTAAAGGATCGATCTGGTTGAACGTAGCTCGAAGCGATTCCACGTATTTGGGTGCGAAAAAGGACCATTCCTAGCATAAACATACCTATTCAAACACGTTGGAATAGTTCATTTGGTCACACGAGCTGCAGAATGAAAGTTGCACCACTTTGCAACTTTCAACTACTTGCATTTGACAACTTCTTCCTCGAGTGAAAATTCGTCACCATAGGAAAAAACCTCTAAGATAGCAAAAATTGAGCAAGGTTATTGTAGAGGGGCCCAATGTGATCCTATAGGATCAGACGAGAATTTTCTAAGCGTCACGGTGTCCGAGTAATAGCCTACTGAATTTCGCAGCCATTTTGCACTTTGGACCCTTAAGGGATCGATTTGGTTGAACGAAGCTCAGAGCAATTTCATTTGTTTGGGTACGAAAGAGTACCATGCCTAGCATAAATGTACCCACCCGGACACGTTGGAATAGTTCTTTTGGTCACACAAGCTGCAAAATGAAAGTTGTACCACTTTGCAACTTTCAACTACTTACATTTGATAACTTTTTTCACGAGTGAAAATTGGCCACCACAAGAAAATGTCTCTAAGATAGAAAAATCCGAGAGAGGTTATTGTAGAGGGTCCCAACATAATCTCATAGAATTAGATGAGAAGTTTCTATGCATCATGGTGTCCAAGTAATAGAATGTTGAATTTTGCAGCCATTTTGCACTTTGGACCCTTAAGGGATTGATTTGGTTGAACGTAGCCCAAAGCGATTCCACATGTTTGTTAAAAAAGAGGACCATGCCTAGCATAAACATACCCACCTAGATGTTTTGGAACAATTTGTTTGGTCACACAACCTGCAGAACGAAAGTTGCACCACTTTGCAACTTTCAACTACTTGCATTTGACAATTTTTTCCCCGAATGAGAATTCGCCACCATAGAAAAATGCCTTTAAGATAGAAAAAACTGAGAGAGGTTATTGTAGAGTAGTCCAATGTGATCTCATAGGATTAGATGAGAAGTTTTTAAGTGTCATGGTGTTTGAGTAATAGCATGCTGAAGTTCATAGCCATTTTGCACTTTGGACCCTTAAGGGATCGATCCGGCTGAATGTAGCTCGAAGCCATTCCACATGTTTGGGTGCGAAAAAGGACCACTCTTGGCATAAACGTACCCACCCAGATGCATTGGAACAGTTCATTTAGTCACACGAGCTACAGAACAAAATTTGAACCACTTTGCAATTTTCAACTCGTTGCATTTGACAACTTTTTCTCCAAGTGAAAATTCGCCACCATAAGAAAATGCCTCCGAGATAGTGAAAACTGAGAAAGGTTATTGTAGAGGATCCCCAGATGATCTCATAGCATTAGATGAGAAGTTTCTAAGCATCACGATGTCCGAGTAATAGCATGTTGAATTTCGCAGTCATTTTGCACTTTGGACCTTTAAGGGATCGATCCAATTGAATGTAGCTCGGAGCGATTCTATGTGTTTGGGTGCAAAAGAAGACCATTCCTAGCATAAACGTACCCACTCGGATGCATTGGAACAGTTCATTTGGTCACATGAGCTAGAAAATGAAAGTAGAAAATGAAAGTTGCACCATTTTGCAACTTTCAACTACTTGCATTTGACAACTGTTTCCCTGAGTGAAAATTCACCACCATAGGAAAATGACTTCGAAATAGAAAAAACCAAGTAATTTTATTGTAGATTGTCCCAACATTATCTCATAGGATGAGACGAGAATTTTCTAAGCATCACGGTGTCTGAATAATAGCATGCTGAATTTCACAACCATTTTGCACTTTGGACCCTTAAGGGATCAATCTGGTTGAACATAGCTAGGAGTGATTCTGCATGTTTGGGTGCAAAAGAGGACCATGCTTGGCATAAACATACCCACTCAAATGCGTTGGAACAGTTTATTTGGTCACATGAGCTGCAGAACGAAAGTTGCACCACTTTGCAACTTTCAACTACTTGCATTTGACAACTTTTTCCTTGAGTGAAAATTCGCCACCACAGGAAAATGCCTCCGAGATAGGGAAAACCAAGTGATTTTATTGTAGAGGGTCCTAACGTGATCTCATAGGCTTAGACGATAATTTTATAAGCATCACGGTGTCCGAGTAATAGCATGTTGAATTTCACAACCATTTTGTACTTTGGACTCTTAAGGGATCGATCTGGTTGAACATAGCTCGGACCGATTCCGCGTGGTTGGGTGTGAAAGAGGACCTTTCCTAGCGTAAACCTACCCACCTGAATGCATTGGAATAGTTCGTATGATCACATGAGCTACAGAATGAAAGTTGCACCACTTTGCAACTTTCAACTACTTGCATTTGACAAATTTTTCCTCGAGTGAAAATTCACCACCACAGAAAAATGCCTTCGAGATAGCGAAAACCAAGTGAGGTTATTGTAGAGGGGACCAATGTGATCTTGTAGGATCAGATGATAATTTTATAAGCATCACGGTGTTTGAGTAATAGCATGTTGAATTTTGCATCCATTTTGCACTTTGGACCCTTAAGGGATCAATCCGGTTGAATGTAGCTCAGAGCGATTCTGCGTGTTTGGGTGTGAAAGAGGACCATGCCTAGCGTAAATGTACCCACCCAGATGCATTGGAACAGTTCGTTTGGTCACACGAGCTTCAGAATGAAAGTTACACCACTTTGCAACTTTCAACTACTTACATTTGACAACTTTTTCTCCGAGTGAAAATTCCCCACCACAGGAAAATGCCTCTAAGATAGTGAAAACCGAGCGAGGTTATTGTAGAGGGGCCAAATTTGATCTCATATTATTAGACAAGAATTGTATAAGCATCACGATGTCCAAGTAATAGCATGCTGAATTTTGTAGCCATTTTGCACTTTGGACCCTTAAGGGATCAATCTGGTTGAACGTAGCTCGAAGCGATTCTGCGTGTTTGGGTGCGAAAGAGGACCATTCCTAGTGTAAAGTACCCACCTAGATGTGTTGGAATAGTTCATTTGGTCACATGAGCTGCAGAACAAAATTTGCACCACTTTGCAACTTTCAACTACTTGCATTTGACAACTTTTTCCCTGAGTGAAAATTCGCCACCATAGGAAAATGCCTCTAAGATAGAAAAAATTGAGCTAGGATATTTTAGAGGGGCCCAACATGATCTTGTAGGTTCAAACAGAGATTTCGTAATCACCATGGTTTACGAGTAATAACTTGTCAAATATTGTTGCCCTTTTGCACTTTGCACCCTTAAGGGATCGAGTCGGTTGAACCATAGTTGTTTTTGTTGAATGTCTATGAGGCATACGCCACCCCTACCTTGTCAATCACTTGGAATCCATGTGAATCCCCCATGTTCTTAATGAATTGGAAACCCTTACACATTGAACTATTGGTAGGGTTGCTTTCTCTTTCTCATATTGGTACAACAATTTGGAGATGTCTTCCTCTATAACCTCTTTGTTTAGTTCTCCCCACTTGGAGAAAACCATGGGTTCAAATTTGATTATAGAAGAGGCTTTTTTCTATGTGTTATGGTTTTCCATATGTCTTAGGAGAATATGGGAGTTGTCCCACATAAAAATACCCTTTAAGACCATAGTCTCTACAACCCTTGTCTTGTCTTGTATTTGGACCTTAATATTTGGAAAGGATTTATGTGAGGTGGATGATGAGGCTAAAGTGGATGGATCAATATAGGATGATGAATGTGAGGCAATATCATTGTTAGGCACTTGGAGTAGTTTTTGATATTTTTCTTCAAAGTTATGATAATAATGGAAAGGCCAAGGGTGAAGGGCACACAATCAACTAAGAGGGGGGATGAATTGGTAGATCCAAATAATTACAATTGTTAGTCTATGTTCAATCCTTTAGGGTCAAAATAACCTTTTCTTTTAAAATTTGTAAGAGGTTAGTCTCTAATGCCTTGAATGAGTCAAATTCACATGCATGAGTAGGTTGTTTTTTTATTATTGAATTTAATAAAGACTGAGTTGAGATGTTAGGGTTTTGTTACCTTTTAGGTCTCTTCTACCAATTTTTCGAGCTTTCATGGTAGTCAAATGTGCTACAAGCTTGCAAATGGAAGATTACAAAGAATTTAATATCAGTTCTCACACTTATACAGTTAATTTCCATCATCAAAAGGGGTATTGCAATGTCCACACTCATTTCTTTCCAGTTTAAATTCCTTAGAAATATTGTTGTAGGGCAATTTCACGTGGAAATGCATATATGATGAGTAAAGGAAGATAAAAAGATAAAAGGATACCATACAGAGCAAATGAATAACAAAGATAAAAGGATACCATACAGAGCTTAGAGTTGATAAATGTTCAACAAAAAACTACCAAAGCCTTTGCGGTTTTATATTTACCTTTGTGGTTGCGCCTTCCTTTACAAATGCTCACTACCCTCAGAGCGCTCCACGTGGCTGCCTCTCAAAGCCTTTTCCATTTTGTATTGCTTCACTTTTTGCCGGTCTCCATCTGCATGCCACGTGGCTTTCTCTAGCTGCTTTCCGAGCTAGGCCCACCTGGTACTCAATATTGCTTGGAGCATTCCACATGGCTCCCTCTCAGAGCTTTTCGTTGGGTGTTTCTTCGACTTTCTGTCAAGTTCCGTCTGGGCAACACATGGTGGTTGTTGCTACGCCAATTACCTTGGAATTGTTGTTGGCCCCTTTTGTCCCCACCTGCTGCCGCATTTCTTGCTATGGAGTCACGTGTTCTCTCCTGTTGCTACATGGTTTTCTATTCTAGGTCATGGCTTCGATGGCATGCTCTTAGTTGATTGATGTTCGTTGTGGTGGCTTGAGGTGATCTAGGCCGTCGGTCTTTGCTCGCATTTTCTTTTCTCTTGGTGTGCTTTGTGGCGGTGGTCTGGCCTCTAATACGGACATGTTTCTTTTTATTAGGTTGTTGGTAAAGTTTTCAAAAAACTTTTGAGCACTGGGAAGAAAGCCTTTGTAATAGATTTATTGAATTTGAAGACTCCAAACTATGCCTAATAATTTCGGCCTTTCTATTTGTTTATGCATTTAATGAGACTATTGGTTTGTGTCGCTATCTTCTTTTATTGTATGAATGTCTATTCTTCAGCTTTTCTATAATTTTTCATAACTCAATAAATACAAACCATGTTTACTTCAACTCTTCTGTGTTAGCTAAAATTTATGCTAAAATTAGGTTATGCAAAATAGAAGGTAATCTTACGTTTCAAGTGCTTTTGAGAAAATTAGTTTAACTAACAACAATTTAGTGGTTCGGACCTTTGCATTTTGCACTGTGCTCTGATAAATTTGTCTAAGACTTTGGCGCATCACCTATAGTGCAAATTTTGCATTCCTACTATCTTCCTCACCTTTTACTCCCCCACTAAGCGAAGAGCTAGCTTCAGTAAAATCCCGAAGTTCACTTAGCTAGCACACAACGTCCCCCATTAGCTAAGTTTCCCATGAGACTGCTGCTACATACAAATTTCTACATCAACATGATGTATGTTTCTACATGATGTGATGATGTGATATAATGATTATGGATGCATTTTGTTTTTTGTATTTTTCTATTTGTTCTATGGTGAAGATGTATGGATGCAATTGTGCTATGCAAATGATTTTTATTATGGAATTAATGGTTCATGTGATGCATTATGACTGATGATAATATTTTCCCTATGTATGACATGTGATGGTTTCATTATGCATTATGATCTATGGATGTTGTGATGTGATAAAATGAATGCACTAATTTCTTAAGATGCTTAGAATAAAAAATCTCTATTATTATTCACAAATGATAGTATATGAAATACAATGATGTGATGTGGCTAATTTTCCTATATGATATGCAGTATGTGTTATGCTAATGATTTGTGGATGCAGGGCAGATGCATTGGTGATGCTTTTGATTAACTATCATGGTACCATGTTAGTGTGGAAAGAAGATAGAATAAAGGAGATCCAACAAGCCTTCATTATTAATGTCGATGATGATGATTTCTTACCAGGAGTTGGGATTTTAAAAGGGCCAATTACTTTATGTTTGATAACACATGTAGATGTGATGCATCAAGGTATAAAGAACTAGGATGGTAGTGTACCTAGTGTGATGGACCTTGACTCGACAATCAAATAGGAGTATTCCTTTTCACACTTGACATACGAAACCTTATTCAAAATATAGTTCAAATATTCTAAACATCTCAGACCAAAACATAGAAAATCAAGCCTTCCTATGTGGTCAACAAGACATCTAGAACACCCTCCCTTCAAACCAAACAAAGCACGCATGACAAAGTTATATTACAAGAACCTCTAACAAGAACAGTAGATAAAAACATAATGATCATTTCCCCATTCCTTTCTCTCTAAACCATTTTGATTAGGCATCATCGAGAGGTCCTTGGAATGAGCACAAAATAAGATAATTCAAAAAGACCAAGATAAAGTAAACAGACAAGCTAATGTTCTTTGTACTACTAGCCAAGACTAAATTATAGTGATGCCTAATTTTGATGTCCATTGTAGGAAGGATGCATCCTAGGACATGTTGTGATCAGGTGATGATGAGATTTACTGGATGATAAGCTATTGATACTCTGAATTGACTAACTTGCTGACTTACTAATCTAGATTTGAGACTTTCACGATTAGGTGTTCACTTTTTGAACCTGCTAGACTTGCATCTGACTAACTTACCAAAGGATGAAGATGATGATTTATTTATTGTGGATGAGAGCGATATGATATGGATGCACCATTTTGGGTTTTTTTGAATATTTGGATGTTTTTGGTATTTTGAAATATTTTGAGGCTATTTTGGGGATTTTGATATTTTTCAATGTTTTTGGTTTTTTTGAGATTTATGACCAAGATTCTAACTTAAAGACCTATCATAGGGGTCTTAGGATCTAATCAATAGATTAGCCTTGCCTACTTTATACATGTAGAGACCATGTAGTTCGACTGATGCAAACTTGATTATTGATGAGATAGATGGGCAAACGGATTGCCATTTTATTGTGACGGACGCCTAAAGGATTGACCTAAAATGTCTCAGGGGATGATCAAAGATCAAACTTGCCTACATTCAAGTTCAGAGATGACGTAGTTTGGTTGGATGACTCTATTTTTATTTTTTAATACGTTTTGTATTTTGATATGATTTGGACGATTTTGGATTATTTTATTTTTGAATGTTTTGGGATTTTTAGATTTTAAGGAAGATCATAAAATAATCATGAATTTTATTTGATGCAGGTATAGGAGTATGCCCCTAGTGTGGTGTGATAGAATACTTTGATACAGGCATGAAAAAGTGATATTATGAATATGCCAAGTAGTACTAGGGTGGATCCTGGTATGAACATGTACAAGATCAAGCTATGATACAGATGCAGATGGACAATGGAAGGACAAATGGAATGTAATGGATAAGTGAGTGTGAAGAATAAATCGTGAAGATCCTGGTGGATGGATAGTGCTTTATTTACCCTTGGCACCTATTTGCAAGGTTTTCACCAAGGTACTTGTCCAAAGCGCCACCAAAGTGGTTTTCACTAGAGGATGATTTTTTTCTTTACTGTTTTCAATCCTTTTTCTCATTGTTTTGGATTTTTATATTTTTATATTTTTTGTAGTCACCAAGGCCTATTTACTAGGTTTTCATTAGGGTGACCATTTTTTCAAGATATTTTTTGATTTTTTGTATTTTTTGTATTTTTTGGTTTTATACCTTGAAAGATTTTAGGCATAAAAATTTTGAGATGAGAGTTGTTCATGGGCTCCTACAAAGGCTCACCTTGTGGTGTTGATAATTGATATGCCCCTAATTTATAGCTTGTCATGATGATGAAAGTTCTGAACCAGTTGGAATCAAATTTTCCTTTTCTTTCTAGGTTTTGCATGTTCTTATGGTTCTCCTTTAGCACAAGTTTGCCGACTTGGAAGGTCTATCTCCTGATCTTCTTGTTATAACTCTACTTAATTTGATTTTGATATACTTTTAGATGGTTTAGGGCATCCAAACGCCGTTCATCCAATAACTCCAGCTCATTCATTCGTGAGACCCTGTATTCTTCATCTATGATGAGACTTTTCAGTGATATCCTTAGGGATGGGAGCTTGATCTCAATGGGTAGGATGGATTTTCATCTGTAGACCAAAGAGAATGGGGTGGCACCTATTGGTGTGAAAATTTTGGTGTGATAGGCCCATAAGGCAAGATTTAGCTGCAAATGCTAGTCACGACTAGTGTCATTGACTATTTTCTTAAGGATTTTCAAGATGGTTTTATTGGTGGCTTCTGCTTGGCCATTGCCTTGGGGGTAGTATGGAATGGAAAAGCGATGTTGGATATTGAATTTTTCACATAAGTCACAAACATCCTGATTTTTGAAAGGTGACCCATTATCTGAGATAATGGCTTGAGGGACACCATACCGACAAATGAGGTAGTTCAAGATGAACTTAGATATCTTCTTTCTAGTTATGTAGGTCATGGGAATGGCTTCGAACCACTTTATAAAGTACTCTATGGTGGTGATGATAAATTTGTGGCCATTGGATGAGGTGGGGGTGATTTTTTTGATGAGATCGAGCCCCCATTGTGAAAAGGGCCAAGGTGTAACAATGGGATGAAGCTCCTGAGCTGGTGCATGGATGAGGTCCCCATGTTGTTGACACTGCAAACATCTTCTGATAAAGTCATGTGCAAATTTTTCCATTGTGGGCCAATAGTATTTGGTCCTCAGCAACTTCTTAGCCAAATTCATACTGCTCGAGTGCGATCCACAAATTTTGATGTGTACCTCGGTTAAAGCAGACATGGCTTCCTCAGTATTTAGGCAATGCAAAAAGGTTCCTTCAATGCTCCTATGATAAAGGGTTTCTCCTACGATGAAAAAGTGGGTTGACTTCTTGATGAAGGCTCATTTAAGGTTTGAGGTTATATCAGTGGGCAAGAATCCTATTCTTAACTATGTGTAAATTTCATGATAGCAAGGATCACTGAGACCAATGAGTTCACACACAAATTCAGACTCTGGTACCTCGAATGCTGGTACGAGAAGTTTCTCTACAAGGAACTCTTGCTTTGGGATGTTGTGCGGGATTTCCAAGAGTGATCCAATTGTATCCATTGTGTCTAATGCTTTGTTGTTTGTTCTAGGTAGTTGTTCAAATGTGATATCAATCAATGACTCTTTGAGGCTCTCGACCAACTTCTTGTATGGAGTTAGTTTATCATCCTTTGTTTGATATTCATTGTTTAATTGATTGATTATGAGTTGAGAGTCTCCATATACCTTTAGATCCATAATGTGCCATTGTACTACAATCCTTAAGCCTATGAAAAGAGCCTCATATTCTACTGTGTTATGTGTGCATGGGAATGACAGCTTGTAAGATTTGGTTATGCAGTCTCCTTGGGGAGTTATGAAGAAAATTCCTACTACTGACCCATGTTGCATGTAAGATCCATCAAAATACATCTTCCAGTGGTCTGCTACACTTAGGCTGAAAATTGATTCATCCGGGAATTCTAAGATTAGTGGGTTTTCTACGTATATAGGTGCCTCTTCTAGTTGATCTATAATTGCTTGTCCCTTGATGGCCTTGTGATCCACATATTCAATGTCGTGTTCTGTCAATATCATGACCCACTTGGTTATCCATCCTATGAGAGTGGATTTAGAAAGTAGTTACTTGAGAGGATTTATCTTTGCAATTAGCTTGATCTGATGAGTCAGCATGTAGTGTTTGTATTTTTGAGCTACAAATACAACTGTCAAACAAGCTTTTTCAATAGGAGTATAGTTTAGCTCGTGTCCTACCATGGTCCTCCTTATATATTTGTATACACCTAAAAATGGTATGGATAACCTAATTAATTAAATACGATTTATTTGATTAATTACCCTTAAAATTCCTCTACTATAGAAATATATATTTATATAGTTCACATTTAAGTTCTTATTAAAATTCTTCTAATTATTTCATCTTAATTAAACAAACAAAATCAAATACTTTGTTTTATTTAATTATCAAATTCCCCTATTTATTCTATCTTAATTACATCATTCTATCTAAATTAAATAAACAGGTTCACATACTTTGTTTTATTTAATTATTCATTTTATTCCATATTTAATTTAATAAATAGACTTCTATAGTTTGTTTTATTAAATTTAATATCTTATTTATTTCTAAATTTGAATAAATCCAAAATATTCAAATTAAAAACATATTCTACAGCTAATCATATCTCACCTACCAAATTAGATATAAAATATCTAATTTAATTCAACTTCACCTTCACAAGCGAATTTGGAGACAAATTTATAGGCAAACCCTTCATCTTCTTCCACCGATTCTTCCTATCCTTTGGCCAAATTTTTTTATGGGGAGGAAAAATATCCATAATCAGCTCAAGCTTCCTTCACCATTCAATCCTCAAGATCAAATCCAAACCTTTTTTGTGTTGCCCCTTTGCAAAATTTGATGTCGTGAATCTATAAATACAACCCCATTTAACAAGAAACGGACCCCCGAATCTTTGTGCAAACTTACTCTGCAATAATAGAGAAATCAATCATTCAAGAAATTAAGTATATAGCAATAGAATCATATAGAAATTAGTAGAATCATAATCATGGCATTCCATTTAGATTCATCCTAGTTTACGATAGCTTCATTTGTCTGTTTCATGTCATTTTCATCAAAAGGATCACATCATATATTTTAGAAATCATTAGCAATCATAATATAGGATTAGTTTCTTGCATTTAGCATCATTCCATTCTCTAGATTGGCATTTTAATAGTCACAAGTGCTTACCAAATCTGTGAGCCCTCAGTGATTTAATAAATCTTTGGAGATAGGAAACAATGAGACGCTTTCAAGTTTTTTGTGCTTTAATTAGTTAATTGTTGATTGAATCTTGATATAATGTTTCATTAAGAAGTGTTTCTAGTTTGTTTTACTCATACTTACTTCACACTTACAATAGTATATTTCTCTTTCCCTTTCATTTTCATCGTGTTGGGCTAAGAGAGCACCGAGAGCTACTATTGTTGCTGAAATGTATAGGACTAGTAGTTTCCCTAGGATTGGCGGCATCAAAACTGGTGGTGTGAGTAAGTATTCTTTCATTTTATTAAATGCCTAGTTGCATTTTTCATCCCATTTGTATACTACCCTCTTGTGGAGTAGATGACAATATGGGATCTGTTTATCTACCAATTGTGTTATGAATCTACGGATGGATTGGAGCCTGCCTTATAGACCCCTTAGCTATTTTAGTGTCCTAGGTGCTTCCATTTCAAGGATCGCCTTGACTTTGGTGGGATCCACCTCGATTCCTCTCATTGACACAATATATCTTAGGAGCTTTCTTGATTGCACCCCAAAGACGTATTTCTTTGGGTTGAGGCAGACCTTATACTTTTCCAACCTATCAAAAATGGAGCTTAAGGTTGATATGTGGTCCCGTCTTTTTCGAGATTTAGCCAATATGTCATCTACATAGTCTTTCACTATCTTATGAATCATGTCATGAAAGATAACTGTCATGGCTCTTTGATAAGATGCACCTGCATTCTTCAACCTAAATGGCATCATATTCCAGCAGTCGGTCCCCCACAAACATTGGAATGCTATCTTGTGTTGATTGCTATCATGATTTGATTATATCCAAAAAAACTCATCCATTAGTGATAGCATCTTGATTTTGGTCGTCATATCCACTATCATGTCAATGTTGGGTAGTGGAAAGTCATCCTCAGGACACACTCTATTTAAGTCTCTAAAATCGGTGCAAATGTGGATACCCCCAGTGGGTTTTGAAATAGGTACCAGGTTGTACACCCACTTTGGATAGTCAATTGGGGGGATGAACCCTGCATCCGAGATTTTTTGCAATTCCACTTTGACTAGCAAGGCTATTTGGGGATGCATCTTTCTGAGCTTTTGTCTCATAGGTTTTTCTTCAGGATATACAACCAAGTTATGAACTACCCCCTCGAGATCAAGCCCTGGCATGTCACCATAAGTCCATGCAAAATTTACCTTTCTTTCTTTGAGGTTTGCAGCCAATATTTCATGCTCTTTCATTAGAAGTGATTCAACATAGAAGGTTATGTGTGGTAGCTCCTTTGTTCCCAGGTTGACAAGATTGCATTACTCTGCTAGGACCATTGATTTCTCTTGATGAAGTGCAGTGAGGGGAAGATTGAATCCTTCATCCTCTGACACCTCAAAGAGTTTTTCACCATTGGATGTGTCCTTTATTTTTACTATTTTAGGGTCAGAGAGTGCCACACTATGGTTTTCACTCAGGGACCTTGAGATTATTCTCAATTTATCACTTTTGTGACTGAAGGATTCAATTGTTTCCCCATAATAGGCCTGAGTGTCCAATGTGATGTCAAATCCAGCCTTATGATCTCCACATGGTACCATATCCCTTAGTCCCATGAATTCCGAGAGTGCCTCATCATTTTTTAACATGTCTAGAATTGGTGGCCCTCGTTGGTCATAATCAATGAGTTGGAGGTAGACCAAATTTATTTTGTGAGTTTGGTGGTCTAACTCAAAGGATAAGGTACTAATCATGAGTAGGAAGGAGTCTTCAAAAAGCATGGGTAAGCCGGTTATGGTATCCTCATCATCGCTACTACTATAGAGCTCAGTTGCATCAAAGGTGAAGTTATCTAAGGGTAGACCTGTAGATACTAGTAATTGAAGGGTGGTTGTCATCGACTGAGGGGGAGTCTTGACTGCTTTAACTAGGGGACGTCTACCATGTATGGTTACACTTGGCAGGGTACAACCAAGGCCAAGATTTTTCATTCATTTCTACATAATAATAGGTTACAATAGGTCGTTGTTGTTTTTTCCTAGACTTTCATTTTTGTTATAACCCATACCCAACATTAATTGGATTCCTTTGTTTGCATTGTGCATAGGAAGGGCTAGTATGGGTCTTTCATCTTGATAGAGGAGACTGGATATGTCTCTCTCATCCACCACTTCTTGGCCTAGATCTCCCCATCTCCAAAATCGGGAAGGATCTACCCTAAATGTTTGAGCTATTGTATTGGTGGGTTGCGGTTGTCCATGGGATCTAGGGGATTGAGGTAACTCCCCAACTCTAAAATTTCCCTTCTTCATTTTATATTCTCTACACCCATTATCTTGGATTATGATCTTGATGTCGGATATGTCAGGGATGGCGGGTGTCTTTGTCCTAGAAGTGGAGGAGATATTGGATGGGTCGGCATATGGAGTGGAGGGGCCTTCATCATTCTTCGACACTTGGGTAACTTTATAATACTTAGCTTCCATATTTTTATAATAGGCGAAGGGTTCAAGATCACCATAAATTGTGACCTCTTGGTTTTGATATGAAAACTTGACACATTGGTTGAAGGTCGGTGCAACTACTTGCATCCCATGGATCTACAGGCATCCCTGAAGGATGTTATATGGTAGGTCAAGGTCAAGCACCTGACATGTAGTTTCCATAGCAACTAGCTGTACTTGAATAGGGAATTGAATAGTGCCCTGGGACACTCTTTCTTGATCATTGTAACCTCTGATTGTGATACCTTTAGCCTTTCAATGGAATCTTCAGAGATTCTGAGATTCTTGATAAGCTTGAGTGAACAAATGTTGAGGCATGGACCTCCATCCACCAGGACCCTTTTCACTTTATTTTTATGAACAAAGACTTCAAGGTGGAGTGTGTGATTATGAGATGGTTGGGTGGGGAATTCCTAATCATAAAATGTGAGGAGGTTGGGAGTGGTAATGTTACCGACCATAGCTTGAAATTGCTTTGTATCAAGGTTGGGAGGGATGTTAGATGAAGCTAATTCTTTCTCAAGGATTTCTCTGTGGGTAGCCGAACTCTTCAGTAACTCCATGATATAGATCCAAGTGGGGGTTCTTTTTAACTGGTCAAGGACGTTGTAACCATTAGGGATGGATTTTTTATTGGACGTGGGGGTCTTAGTTGGTTGTGGTGCCTTGAAAATAGTGACCTTGTCGCTGCGTGTGGTGACTCCACAATCCTCTTTGGCTCCCTTAATGCTAACAATAGTGACCATTTCATCCAGTGAGGCGACAAATCCATTATACACATGATTTACATTTCCATACTTTTCATTCCCTTTTTTGTTCCCTTGGTTGTGATCAGGCATCAGATTCATGTATATTTTTAGATCTTAGTTACCAGTCGGTTGCTCCACATTTATGATTTTTTCGTCGATGAGATTCGGGATGATATTCTTCAATTTCATGCAGTTGGCAGTCGTATGTCCCTTGAGCTTATGATAATCACAAAGGAAATTTTTATTGTACTAGGGTGGTTTCACCTGGGGTTCTTGGTAATTATCATAGGTGGGGATTTTGATAAGGTTCTCATTGACCAAATTTTTCATGATGGATTCAATTGACTCTTCAAGGGCTGTGAATTTGCTCTTGGGGGGATACTTGTTTCGTGGAGGTGGTCCTCATTGATTAATGAGATTATTGATTTGATTATGGGGTGGTTGTTGGTTTACAACATTTTCTTGTGTGTTATTGCGATTATTATTCTATGGTTGATGATGTGTTTCATTATTTTTCTTGGGAGCATTGATGATGACCTTGGAATTGACCACCCCATTGTTAGTGACATTCTATTTTTTTCCCACGTGTGAGGTTTTTAATTGTAACTAGTAGATGGGTGACTGTCCTAATGTTCAAGATAGGTGGGCATCCCCCTTGTGTGATAAGGGCTCTTTCGATGTTAATCACCTTAGGGATCAAGTGGTCGTATGTGGTGATGTATTGCATATTTAGGTAGAATTCCAAGGTTTTGTCTAGATTCACAATGATGGTGTAGATTTGTTGCTCTTCTGGAATGACCCACTTGCTTCGATTGGCCTTGGATCGCCATCATTAGAGGAAGGAGGCAAATTATTCCCCCTTTCCCTATTTGAGTGCTGAAAGTTCCTCTAAACTAACATTCACACCAATTTTGAATGCATAGTTTTGGAGGAACGCATCTTTGATTTCCTGGAATGTTCTAATCCAGTAGACAAATGAGAGAACCACTCCATAGCAGGACCAACCAAGATTTGAGGAAACATCCGCATTAGATATGTGTCATTGTATGTGACTTCCATACGATGTACCTGGAACTCCTTGATGTGATCTTCAAGGTTTCCTATCCCATGATACTTGTAAAATTTGGGGATTTTGAATCCCTTTGGAAATAGTACCATTGCTAAGCTCCGATCGAAAGGATAAGGACACAAATTGCTGGACATGTCCTTGTTGTTTTTCCTGATTGAAGATCAAGCACTTTCTAGGAGAGCAGTCTAATTTGTGATGTCACATCACCTTATGGATCAAGAAGTGGGGTGAACATTTTTTGAGGTGTTGGATTGATGGGTGGGATGTTGGTGTGATCTTTTTGCAAGATTTTCTAATCGAGTAATGCTTGTGTTTGTTGCTGAGCCAACACCGCTTATTGTTGGTCATGCTGCCACTATGCCAACAATGCTTGTTGTTGGTCATGTTGTTGTTGTGCCAATAAGGCTTTTTTTTGTTCATGTTGTTTTTATTCCAACAATGCTTGTTGTTGGTCATGTTGTTGTTGTGCTAACAAGTATTGTTGTTGGTCATGTTTTTGTTGTGCCAACAAAGCTTGTTGTTGGGCTTGTTGTTGAGCCATCTATTGTTGTGCTTGATAATCTTTGAAAGCTTGTTTATATGTTGCTTTCTAGGATTCTTGCAATTGTGCTTAGTACTTTGCTTGTTCTTGCACTTGCTGAGCTTGATATTGGGCTTGGGCTTGAGCATGCACTTGTTGGACTACTTGAGAAACTTGAGTTGATTACATAGCTTGTACGGCTTGTGTAGCTTGTTGATTTTGGAGCGCCTTTTGATGGGTTGCTCATTGAGTAGCTTGCAACATGATGTTGAATGAATTTTCCATATTATGCTTTGGAGGTGGTGGTGGATTGGGAATGGTGTTGACTAGTGTGATGAGCGGAATGGTCATGTTGATGATTGGGGTTTGAGTTGTGGATGGTGTGATTGAGATGCTTGGTCCTTGGGAAACCATGCTTTGGGAGACTTGGGGAATGGTGGATGTGTTGATTTATGAGGTTGTTCGAATGGCTTCCATCTATTGTTGCAATGTCAATGGGAAGGCGGGTGGATTTAATATGGTGCTCTGATTTGATTGATTGATAGTGGGTAGAGGAGGAATACCCAACCCAAGGGGTGATGTGGATGTAAGTGGTAGGGGTGGAAATGGCAGAAATATGGGCAGTGCATTCCCTTGAAGTGATGATGAGGGTTCAAAGATTCCTCTGGCTCCAAACATATCACCCTCTACTTGTGAGGTAGGGAGAGAGGCTTGCGTGTCTAGAAGATAACTTGGTGTTGCATGAAAAGAGGTTGGATTGGTGGAATTATGGAATGTGAGCAAAACATATGAGTGCAATGGATTCACCAGGATAGAATGATTGGGTGTGGTGTTTGCATTCAATTCTCGGTTGCTCACAAGGGGATGTGTTTGAAGTGCATGAAGTAATGAGCTTCCCTTGCTAGCAATTGGCAGGGTTGGGGTGATGGATGATGTGATCTATGGGATACTTTGGGTGATTCTCTAAGATGGGGGCATCGGTGGGATGGGAGGCATGATCTCCAAAGTTTTATCCATAAGAGTTCTTATGTCATAGTTAGAAGGGATTTAGCCCCTTATTTTTCCAATTCCAACATGTATTGGGAGGGATACAACCTCATCATAGTGTTGACGATTCGATTATTTTCAAGATTTTGGACCATCTCAAGGATTTCATTTTGCGTCATCTCTAAGATGTTGTTAGTGATGTCCTCTACATGACCCTCTTCCTAAGGATCTTGTGATGATAGAGGGAAATTTCTTGGGGGATTGATCGATCCAACAGGATTCATTTCAGGAGCAGTTTGGCTTAGGTCACTTGAAGTTGATGTTTCCTTAGTGATTTCCATATTCTTCTTGTGTTTTGATCTTGTTTTCACCATAAAATAAGGATCAATTTTCAATATTGTGTGGTTCTTTAGATTGATCTAACCTTAGGCACAAGGGAAAATAACTTAGGATTGATTAAGGATCAAAATATGGGGATGAGATAAATAGAAAAGGTTGGATGATACGAATGATTGAACTCTTGAGAAATCTTGAGGAGGGCACTAGACTTTGGAGTTTTGATTTGATTCAATTGATTTGGAAAGTGAACTTGTAAAAGAGGTTGGATTTTTTCTTAGAGTAGATTCATGCACAAGATGATAATTTGATTAGAGGTGTAAATAAGGATTCATCAAGACACCCCTAACCAAACAAGATGATTTTAGATAATGGACTCCTAAACACCAAGATGTTGGATTTTATCAGGAGATAAATTTTTCCTCAAGGGTTTGATAATTTTATCAAATAGGTGGAGAAGGATTCATCCCCATATATCTAACCAAACAAGATGATTTTGATTTTCCAAATGTTTAGAATGGATGATGTTTTCAAGATTTTCAAGAGTTGTTGGTGAGGTGATTTTTAATTTTGATGGTTGAGAGACGAGTGAGAGTGATGATTTTGATCCTAGACCAAACCTAGGTAGAACTCCTTCTTACAAGACCTCGGGTTTTGAAGAACACGCTTGACCCTTCCTATGTGAGAAAATCAAATCTTTGAAAGATATCCGGATTTTGTTGACAATAGAACTCAGACAAATTAAGGTTGTTCTTTGAAGATTTTTTGTAAAAATTATAAACCAACCTTTCAATTACCTCAAGAAGTCTTGAAAGACTCTCTTCACGGTCTCTTGGACTAAGGATTTTGAACTTGGGTTTACGGATTTTGATTTTGTGGGAAATAATTTGGATGAACACATGTGTGGGGTCCAATTGTCCTTATCTTTGCTTAATGAGTTATTTTTACCACAAATACTTCTTTGATTTAAAGTTTCAAACTAGATTTCTAATGTCCTAACTCCTTCTCATCCCACAAAGTCTGTTATGTGGGAGTTAAATAAATCAAGGCAAAAGTTCCCTATTGTTGACTTTAGTAAAAGAAAATTGTGATTAAATCCAAATACTTAGATGCCTCTGGGAATAAAATTCCTAGGACAAGCATGAGCACTTGAATTCATCAAGGTTATTTTCTTTCCCTAAAGGGTTTGAAATTTTGAGGATCTTGTGAATGTTTGTTTCAAATGTTTTGAATCCAAGCAAAGTGTTTAACTAACTCAAAGATTGCACAATCCTATGATGGAAAAGAAAATATTTGTTGTATTCCCACTTGGACGAATCTAGCTATGCTTACTATTAGCGAATGATTAGATGCTTGACCACACTAGCTACCCTCCACTGCACACACTTCTTGGGTCAGCCAAGTATCTGTACCCATGAATATCCCATGGCATACTTCTCATTTCTACTAAGATTTGTAAGAATGTGGGATGACTTTGAAGGTCCGACCTCTTGACGTCAACAAATATTGGGATTTTTGGCCTCTAAACAAAATTTCATAGTAAGGGAATCCAGTATAGGGGACACAATGATAAAATCCTTGTGAGAGATCTCCCAACCCTTAAAACAAGGGCTTTACGCATCACAAGGATACTGGAGGAGATTTATCATGCACTATTTCCCATTGTTTACGATTTTCACCATGAACATAAATTTATATAGCAGTTTGGAAGAGCTTGGCTTTAGCCTGTTACTGTTTGAGTCATTCACTTGGGGTGAGTACTTTTTCCCACCAAGGTAGGCCCTCTAAGGTCAACAAAATTGAGTGAACATATCCATAGTTCGATCAATCTTTGTTGAGAAACAAAGAGAGAGCATAGATGATATGTTCCACTCACACTCGCAAGATTTATTCAATTTTTAAAACCCAATTTGAAATGTGAAGGCAATCACTTACATAATTTAAGATCACAAAAAATAATTTTTATTCTCAAGATCTCTATAAAGCATGAGAGAAGTGCATATTTCCTTTTAATGATATTACTTTGGGTAAGTAATTACAAAACAAAGAAGCACTTGTTCATTTTAAGTCCACAAAGCAATGATTTGATTCTTTTTAGTGCACCAAAATGAAATATGGAATTTTCCTTGTTCAATTGTTAATATTCAAACCAAATCTAGTGAGTTTGTCCTAAATTTATTTTTAAGCCCTTTTGTTTGCAAAATTGAAAGCTTTTGTAGTGTTCTTTTTAGAGCTCAAAACAAATTTAGTGTTTCCTAAAAGCATGAAGGTAATCAAATCCTTAAGAAGGGATTATAAGTTCTCCCAAAGTGTTTAAAAACACTTATTACAATAAAGATAATGATGTCATAATAAAATAGTCTTCTTTCCTCCCTCCTTGCCTCAACCTACAAACTGATCAAGACTGATAAAATCAGAGACAAAAAACAAACCAGGAGTTCTAAACGTCAGAAGCAAAAAAGCACATGTCAAAATGAATTTAATTTCAACTTTTTGCTCCACCCCAATGACGCAATTATCAAATGCAGCAGAGTTTATAAACTCCAATGACACAATATAGTGCTACTAATTACTGATAGCGGTGCTCTACAGTGAAACAGAGACCGCGATTGTGGCTTTGTTTGACTAGTGGCACCGTTTAGAATTTGGAAATTCAGCGATCAAGTTTTAAAATTTGAATTTTTAGGTTGGAGGACACCAGCGACAGAGTTTGGAGATTTAAGCAGTGCAATATAGTGCCACTTGACAGTCAACGACTGAGTTTTCTGGAACCTGCAAAAAATCACAAAAAGAATGGAATTTTCTAAAAGAATATGATTAAAACTTGAGATGTGCCCTCCCTCTAGCGCCAAAATGTGAACCCCAATCATAGACCTGCACAAACATGAGAAACAAACACATAATTAGATCCATATGCAAGTTAGAACAAGGATTCCCCATGAATTTCATTAGCAATGCTCAAAAATAGGAAAATGAAGAATAAAATATGGAAAGTAGATGAAATCCTAATTAAGCATGCAAATCCTTAATCCCATGGGAGAATTGGTGTCAATTATGTGTAGAAATCGACACTTTCTCAACTCCTTTGTAAGCTTGATGAAGATTGATCCACTTGATGATGAATAAAAATATGCTTCCTTGAAAAAATCTGCAATAACCTAGCTATGATGATGGAAAATGCTCATAAAGATGGATAAAATTTCTCTAAATATGAAGATAATAACTTTTCTCTCAATTTTGTGGATGAAAAGTGAGAAGGAAAGCCTCTTATTTATAGATGAATTTGAGAGGAGAAGAGGCAAAATGGATGAATGTGGGATCATTCAACATCCAATGACCAAGTTCCACTTGTCAAGATGTGAATGGAGGAAGGTTGTGCACATTTTGATGAATGAGCCAATAAATGTTATTAGGTGGATTTTCAAATTTATGAAATGACTTGTTGAAGAGGGAAATAAAATGACTTAAATGCCACTTGGCTCAATGCACAAGGACATGTAAGAGGAGAATGAATGCTTTGTTGGATGTACAAATCCACTTGGACGGATTTCAAATTTGGAGGAATATTCCCTAAATATGCCATGTTGAGAGAAAATGTTGATTTAATAAATCAATTAAATATATTTTCATGTGCAAGTGGAAAAATCTAGATAAATTAAGAGATTTGGATTAAATTGATTAATATTTGATCAATTCAATAAGAGATTAGATGGTGTGACAAATTTGATTTAGATTTTAGGATTTAAATAAATCAAAGTTGAGAGGAATGATTGATTTTATATTTAATTAAATAAAATTGATTTATTTAACTAAAAGGGGATGATGTTAGATTAAATTAAATAAGGTTTAATTTATTCAATTTAATAGGATGACTTTAGATATTTTAATTAAATATAATGAAATATTTAACTAAATAGAGACATGGGTTTAATTAAATTAAATTGATTAATTTAATCAACCACGAAGAATGACTTAATCAGATAAATAATGATTTATTCAATTAAGGGATGAAAGGTGATGACAAGCTAAGAAAGTGATCCAGGATGAAACGATGTTAGTAATCAGGATCAAGTGTGTCGATATATTTTCCATGTCTATAGTTCAAATGCAAGTTGAGAAGCAGGGAAAATGATCATCTCCCCTAAAAGATATATGTGCCCACTTGCAAATTGCTTACAATTGGAATTCATTGAAACTAAAAAATAAGGCTTTTGTTAGGCCTCAAAAATGTTGAAGACATGGGAATCAGATTCCTATGTGTTAAAGGGGATGTAGATTTGATCAGTGAGCCAATCAAAGGATATTTCCAAGTCAGAAAGGATTACCTACGACATTATAGAAAATGTTTTTGGAACTCAATCAATTGGTTTGAAGCATTCAACATCCTAAGGATGGATGGATATAAAACTAATGCCTCGGTGGTATCAGCTTCCCCTTTGCGTCATATTCTAACTTTTTTCAGAGTACCTTTTCTTGGGTATATGAAAAATTGAGAATCTTCATCCTAAAGGGATTGTCTCTTGCAATACCCATTAGAAGAGAAGTGAAGCCTTTTAGATAGTAGTCTCATTATAATCCATTCCTGCCACCACATAGTGGGCAGTTTCTAAATAACTTCATTTCTTTGGGGTTGGAGTGATTTTTTTTTTCTATTTTTCATAATGTGTTTCCCCTTTCCATAATGTGAATGCTATGTCATAATGTATTTCCTTGTTTCATAAAGATTTTTTCGTGTTTTAGGTGATTTTAGGAAAGTTCCAACTAATAGGTGGTTTAGAATTGATCGTGACTTTGGTGCCCAACTAATAAGACACTAGTCTATGCTTAAATATCTAAAGATTCTTGGTTCTTCTATGTCATAAGTATTCGATATGGTCCCCAAATAGAGCCAAATGTCATACCCAAACTTTAAAAAAATTCTTCATTAAGGAATTTTGGTAAAAATGGTCAAAATCTTGTAAAATGGTTGTCAAAAGTCAAAAAAGGTCAAAAAATTTTAAAATAGCAATTTTCTATTTTTAGAAATTTTTGAAAAATATACGAACCATTGGTTTTTTCTCAGTTTACTGTCAAAAGGATGCTCGTAAAATTTTGGAAAATTTTGCATGTCAGTCCCTATTTTTAAAGGAAAATGGCTAAAAAGAGAATCTTTGTAGAAAGGGCTCAAATTGATTTTGGTTGGTTGATTTTACATCACAATCACACTGATCCAATTAGAATTTTCAAAAGGTCAATTTTTCTTTGGTGGGTCTATTTCACTTTTTTAGAAGAAAAATTAGGACCTCTGAGGTTATTAATGGAGGATGGCTAAATGCCATGTGTCATAATCAAAGTCTCAAATGCTGCACAGATCGATCTACGAAAAAAGATGCTTGAAAAATGGCAAACAAAGGAGGGAGTTTTGAAAAGTTGAAAATTGCAAAAAATATTCTAACATTGGAAAAGAAAAGCCTTATTCCAAGGGAGGAGCCTGGCAATCAATTTCTTAGACAATTTTTTAGCTTTCGAATCTCACACATGCATGATGGTGAACATGGTCAATGTGTCAGCGACAACGATTGACGTGGTCAACAAAGGTGGTGAACGTGAAGCGTGAGAAGGTTGAAAATCATTAAAAAATGACTAAGTTTGGATTAAAAAAGTGCCCCTGCTAGCTAGGGCTACCTAAGATTTCAGGTAGTCAAAAGTGCTTTTTTGGGTTTGTAGCTTCAAATGAGTTATTTCCAAATTTGAGCAAGCTTTCCAATAAGTCCATCTTCTAATTCACGAGATCTATAAAACACCTAGAAATGAAGATCAAATGGAAAATGATGAAAGTCAAAGGGAAAGTTGAAATACAAAATAAAAACTAACTCTAGTGAAGAAAAGTGCCCCTGCAAGCATGGGGTGCCCAAAATTTAGGGCAATCAAAAACACTTGCTAGGGTTTGAAAAATTGACTACTCTTCTCAGAATTCTTCGAGCTTTCTAATAAACCTATCAGCCAGCTCAACGGATCCATCAAATGCCTGGAATTGTAGATCAAGTAGAAATGTCTCATCAAAGGGGCAAATTGCAAATCACAAGAATTGTCAAAAAATGGCTCTTTGGCAAAGAAAAGTGCCCCTGCATGCTAAGGGCACCTAAAAATTAAGGCATTCAAAAGTAGTTCTTAGGTTTAGCCACTTCCAAGAGATTCATCTTGGATTTAGTCTAGATTCGCAGTGAATCCATAAGCCAACTCAGAGGACCTATCAAACGTTGGCAATCAAAGATCAAATGGACACCAAAAATGAAGGAAAAGTTGAAAATCATGAAAAATCTTCTATGTCTACAGGCAGGCTTATGCTCCTTTTTTCAAGGAGGGCACCTTTTTCAATGCATTGTCCATTTTCCATTCTTCGCTCATCATGCATGTAAAATGAAGAACGTAGTTGTAGCCAACAAAGCACACAACATGGGAAATAGGAAAAATGAAAATCGAAAGATAAAAATTGAGATTGGTAAAGTCAGGTGCTCGTGTTAGCTAGGGACGCCTAGGGTTTCATACCTTAAAATATTTCTCACGTAGTTAAAAATGTGTTGAAACTTCTTCATCAACTTGACTCCTAATCTTGAGAATTAATCAAATACAATGATAGAGGCTGGAAAAGAGTACCATTCTTCTCATACTTTCCCAGGATTGCCAAATTGATAGACCTTTAGTCTTAGCTGTTCATAGATTATCGAGAAATGATGTCTGAATAGGGGGTACCAATCATCAGAGATGCAAAAACTCAAAAAAGTTGAGAATCAAGGAAAATTTTCTCACACTGGTGAGCTTAGTCGCCCTAGCTAGCCAGGGGTGCCCAAAGTCTCATGCCTTAGTCAAATTTTTATTCATACATTTATTTTTGGAGAAAAATGGCTATAAAGTAGGGATTTGCTTTGGTGAAGTAAATGAGGTCAAATTTTCTTGCAAATGAAGTTGGAGGAGCAAAAAAATTTCTATCTTCATGCATGGACTTCTAAATTTTAGGGTTTTGCATGCAAATTGATATTATCTCCAAAATAAATCCTTGGACATTCATTATTGCATTAAGGAGAGAGCTTGAAAGTGTCAAGGTTCAATTAGATAAAAGTCAAAAATTTGATCATAGCACTAATTTATTGAATGAGATGATTGGGAGACAAAAACATTTCAAGGATTCTACAAGAGTGGGATATGAAGTTGGAAAAATATTTGTAGAAGAATCTAAACATGAGACAATGTTTGCTATTGCAGATGGAAAGAAGTTTATAGCCAAGAAAACACCAAGAGTGAAGGTTGATATTGGTCACCATATTGTTGTTGCTCAGATAGAAGATAAGTGGGTTGATGAAAGGACAAAAATACCATCAAGATTTTTTGTTTATCAGGTATAACCACTCTCAATTTCATGGCTATTGCTATTGTTGTAATGTGTATGGACATAGAGAAATAAATTTTACAAGAAATTTTTGGATGAATAAAATTCATAATCATGTGAGAAGTGTCATGCCTAGAAGAAATTATTCTCTCTTGGGTCTAGACAACACTATTATATGTTATAGGTGTAATGGGTTTGGACATAAAGCGCAATGGTGTAAGAAAATTTTGATAAAGCCATCTAGGGACTACCAGTTCAAACAAAAGGAAAAGAATACCTTGAGTAAGGAGAAGAAAAAGCCTCTACAAGTATGCAGAAGAAAACAAGATTCAGGAGGTGAAAAACCAAAATCAAAAGATACTATCCAATGCATAAGAACTAGCTTAAAGTCAAGAGGAGATAATCACTATCTATCTTTTGACCCAAGGAGCTAATAATGATGATCTTGTTTGGCATTGTGTATCCTATGTCAATATTTGTGATGTGATATTTTGTCATGGGAGTTTGAAGACTCTTTATAGTCATATGGAATGGTCCTGATACATAAGACAAGATATCTTTTGAAACAACATAATAGTAGAAAAGACCTTTGACAAAACAATGAATAGAACAAAGAAAAAAGTGATTTGATGTCTGAATATTTGAGATCGTGTTTCATTCTTATGGAATTTTGATTAAGAATGGAAATGGTCTTCTTTTTCCTCATGAAATTGATTTTTTTGTCATAATGTTTCATGTTCATTTCTGACATCAATGTTTTGTCTCTTGCAAGGAGTTGACAGTATTAACAATGATCATCTAGTAGTAATGGACCTACTTTCATTATGTGATAAATTCATAAGACATAATCAAAAGGATAGATATCAGTGAAAGGTAAATACATATACATTTTATCTCTTAATAAATGGTAATGGGTGTTTAAAAAAAGAGGTTTTAGAACTTCAAGTGCAGAGCGTGGTGTACAGAGAGGTCATGAGACAGTCATGTTGTATATTCAATGAGTAAAGTCAGAGAGGATGCAATCTTAAAAATACATAGAAACATAAGGAGGCAATGGCATTGATTTGTTTCAGTCACATAAGATAATGCTTCATATTAGCTATTGACAGTGGTGTGTCAGCTATTGACAAAAAGTTTTTGTTCAAATGACATGGTGTATAAATCTTGTTGTTCAGTGGATGGTTTATAAACATAAGATGTCAAGATTTTTCCATTCATGGTAACTAATTATATTGGAACAAAAAATTTATATCACGACCATCTACTTATCATTGCATTCTTTATATATTATGTTAAGTGATTTGTTCTGATAACATGTTGTTGGTATATTATCCAATGGTTTCTATATTTGACGTTATGAAATGACATAAGCTTGGAAATGGGGATGTGTGTGGAGGCACACAAGTATTGAAGTGCAGACACCTTGCATTGGGGCTAGTCTACACTGTATTCGGGTTCATGATAACAAGATATAACTATTTTGTTTAACAGTGTGATTCCTTGGGATCAATAATTCTATGTCTATCTTACGAAGATTTTTTATTTGGTAACCAACATTTAATGGAAATACTAAGGAGTCAGGTTATGGTTTCTAAAACAATGAATCTTGAGCATTATAATGATGTTCTTAAGGCTTTATAGTGGTGTTGTTTTTTCCATACATAGTAAAATGGTTTTTGGAACTCTGCACTAGGGTCGTCCTTGGAACTTTGTTTGATGATAATGTATCACAACTGCTTCGTATATGAAAATAGTAGATTATTTTAGAAATTTCAATGTTACTTGTAGTCAATGAATATCCTACTACCTGGTGATAATAGTCCTTTCTTGTAACTTCTTTGACTTTATTATAAAAAGATGAGAAGGGCTCAGTTGCTAGGTATGGTATTAGTGATGATATGTGGAAGGTTACTTGAACATTATTGTGGCTTTGACCAAATTTTACTTGCAGGGGAACAAGTAATATCTCTGTGACAAAGGGAAAGATGAAACATTGATATTGGTTAACAATGATTTGTTTTCTAATATTGATACACAGGGACAGTTAGCCTTGGTTTGAGTTTTTGGATATGGATCTTTTGAAAGGTTGCTTGGATAGTGGCAGTATAGTGGAAGAGTCTGCTTGTTCTATCAATGACAATGCATATTATGAATCTCTCTCAGAGCTTTTCATGCTTAATATTACCCCTACTAATGTTGTTAGTATTATTGGGCAGGTTATGTGCATGGCTCAGTGACATTTTAGTGATGTGGTTTAAGGGGAGCAAGCCTACTTGGTGAACATTTATGCAGTTTTGTTACTGTGTTGGCTGGTTTCATATTCATGGTATCTCACATTCTCCTCTTTCATCCTTTGTCATTGAGGCAAAAAGGGGGAGAGAAATTATGTTTTTTTCCATCAAGGAAAAAGATGGAGCTTGTTCATTTGATGTGTGTGTGATGTTTTTCCTTGATGACAAAACTGGTTCTTATAATGGTTTTCTTTGATTGACATGGTTTGATGTGCAGACTAGTTTCGAGGATGAAATTGGATGCTCAAGATTAGTTTTTTGGCATTTGATCCAAGATGCATTTACTCATTGATTTTTAGGATTGATTAGTTCCCATGATATGCAGATGCTCAATTTCCTCATGCTCAATTTGTCTTTGAATGATTGGTTCCCATGATATGCATATGCTCAATTTTCTCATGCTCATATTTTTTTGAATTATATGTATCTTTGACATATGTTATGTCATTTGACATCATGGTAACACTGTGACAAAACTCCCTGGTCTAGGTAATATATATATGCACATGGTTTACACAGTTGGAGTGGTCTTATCTTGGTGGCATATGTGATATTCTTTCATTGCTTTGATTATGTTGGACTGACAGTGTTGATAAGGCATTGTACAGGTTATTCATAATTGATCATTTTCAGGATCATCTGAAGGCTCCATTTGAGGTTGCATGTCACAAGTTATTTGATCATATTTTGATTGATCATTTGCATGTTCAATTTGACAAAACAATCATTTCTCAGGTGACTAAAATAATTTGATCTTTCTTGTTACGTCTTAATGTGTTTGAATATACACATTTATATTGCATAACTCATGGCATTTCGATTTGACAATATCATTGTGTCAATGGTGCTTTGATGGGCATTATAAGGTGACTTCTCTATATGGGCCTTGCTATGATAATCAACATTGATGTATTCATTAGCAACCTTAGTTGGTTTCTTTTGGCACATTGGTGGTTATTTCATTTAACATTGGAGTTATATGATAGTGACATTAATAAGGTTTTGGGTTCATTCTAACAAGGCTTCAGTTTATCTTGATTGGTCATATATGGCTTCAAGCAACTTTTTTAGTATTTTATATTTGAAGCACAATGCTTAAGTGCTTAATCACATTGCATCAATGTTTGATGTGGTAATAAGGAGATTGATTTAAAGTTTATTTCCATTTGAAAAAGGTGATTAAACCATATCTTTTCTTGAATGAAACTCCTTGTAAAAAGCTTGTGTTTACTTTATACTCTTAATGAGTATTAGAGCATGTGATAAAAGAATTTGTTGAATGTTAATGAAATAGAATTTTTTTAAGTCTTAGCAAATGGTATTAAGAATCAAATTTTTTTTGAATCTAAATTGGGCTGCATGGGACTTCTATTAAGCAAAGAAAAAAAACCCTTGTTAGGAAGCATCATCTAAAGCCTTATATATGTTTTTAATCTAAAGGGATATCATTTGGCTTAAGTGGTTTTATCGACAATCATCATTGAAATATTATCATAATGTTTTCAGTTTTATTTGTTAACAGTAGTGGACTTAAAAAAAAAATCAATCATTGTATAATCTACCGGATTTCAAATGATTATTGTTTTTAAGGAAAGAAAAGTTTAGGGCAAAGTTATTATTGTGGAAAGCAAGTGAAACCCTAGCCGCCACCATGAAGATGTGTTAGCATATTTTCGAGCTTGACAATGGAAGAAGATAGAGTGTTGACTGAGGAATTTGGAAGGTAACAGATGGAGATCTTCAGTTTGGAAGTTTGGAATTGGTTCCTCTGGTTTTTATTTATTTTCTTTCCTCTTTAAATAGGTATTAAAGTAAAATCTCCTTTTAACGGGCTTTGAGACATTTTGCTTTAATTATTTTTTGTTAAGACAATAAGGTTTCAGTTGCAGAGGTTTATGACATTGTTTTACTTTGAAACACTTAACTATTATTTAGCAAACAGGTAAAGGTTTAATGTAGTCAGTTATCCTAAAGCAAAACAGTTATTACAATCAGTTTTCGGTGAAGATTCATGATCGTATATAAACAATGTGGTTGATCACTATTTGAGGGGTGTGTGAGATTATTTTTGAAGGATTAATGCACCAAATTTTGGAATGAAAATCTTGCAAATATGATGCAGAGTATTTAACTGATATATCTTTTATTTTAGAGATTCTAGATTGAATATTTAGTATATTTGATGTATTAGTATGGAAGGCTTGAGTGAGAAGAATATGAAGCTTCAGACACTTTCTGTAAATATTGTACTGCATTGAAAATATTTATTGTGATTCTCATATTATTGTATTTTAGGAAGATGTTTTCATTCTCATAAAACATTCTTCAATGTGCTTAATGAGAATATACATAGTCTTTTATTGAAATTCTAGAGTTGTGAAATCTGCACTTCTAGGGTTCCAATAGGATGCTATAATTGTAGTGCATTAAAAAAATTTGGTGCTTCTTGGAATGGGTGTTCCTAAGTTTGTAAGGAGTTGGTGCTTTTTGGAATGGGTGTTCCTAAATCTGTAAGGGGTTGGTGCTCTAAATTATGCCTATAAGGCATTATAAACAGTGGTTTTATTTAAGCTAGTAAGGCATCATTTTGGAGTGGTTTTTCTACCCCAAGAGGGTTTTCCACTCGTCAAATTCATAGTTTCATAGTGTCATTGCTTTTTTATGATAGTATTGCAAGATTGTGATGTTTGCCCTTATCAGTTCATTTTTGAATGGTTGACTTTACATTTCTACAGATGTTTATACTGAAGCTATCATGTAAACGTTATGAACTTTCATTCAAGGAAAAACACAAATAGTTCATTTAAGTCTATTCATATCAATTTCTTATTCGTATGCTTAGTTGATACACAATCCAAGTTTGCTTCACAAACTGTCATTTGTTTTCTTGGTTTAAAAGTGAACACTAAACTCAAAAAAATTGTGTGTTTTTATAAATCACTAATTCACCCCACCCCCCCCTCTCAGTGATTTAAGTCTTCCAACAACATAGGTCATCACTCCAGTTGCAGAGCCACCAAAGTTACCAATCAGTGAATTGCCAGTTGAAGCATGGAAATATTTCCAATAATATACCTCAAGTGAATGGCAAGAGTTAACTTGATTCCTTTTCCAAGTTAACTAGTTCTTCTCTTTCATGCATATTTATTCCTTGGAAATATCAATTATGAAGTTGGAGCCTTTCTTTTAGTTGAGTCAGTTAATTGATGTTAGCAGATAAATAATCATTGTTATCTTTTGTTTAGTCTTAGAAATAAATCTTGCAGGTTGGAAATACTAGTTGTAAACACAAGGAGATTTTAGGGTTCCGTACTCCATTTTTGTGTATAAATAAGGGCAGCCTTGCCCATTTATTTTTTAACCGTGCTTGTGATAACAAAACTATTGAGCCTACTTTTTCTTGCAAGTTTGCTATTCAATATATGTTTAACTTTGTCAATGTAATTTGGTTTGATCGCATGATGTAAGCCTACATTTGCTACAATTTTTTGTCCCGAAAGTTTATGATTTTTTGGAAATTTGAGAATAGGAAATCTCACACCCATTTTGTTTTGATCTACTGTCTCAATCTTTTCAATACATTGTTTTTGTTGACACAAGGATTTGCATCTGATGCAAAGTTGAAAAAATCCTAAATCTCATGCAACATGGGACTACTCTTAGGTTGTGGGTATCCTATGATGAGGGTAGACCTCCAGATTATGGGTTGGCTCCCTTTGAATATTTCTTTAAAAAAATAATTGATTCATATTGGAAAAGGGTAAGAAGGATGATGCAAAAAATTGAAAAAGTAAACTAAGGGGTGATTCACCAACTGATAAATGACTTGAAATATATTTTAAACCTCACAAGATATCTCAACAAATGAAACTAATAAGATTCACTACTTAATATAGTATGTTTTGCATAAATATTTCATCCTAAAGGCTCCTATGATTGAAGCTTTTTGAAAGAAAACAATAATGTTTTCATAACAAACATTCAACAAATGAAAGAAACGTAGTCAATGACCTGCACTATAACATATTGGACTTGAACAATACACTAAAGAAATCAGATAAAAAGAAGGATTTCATGGAAATCATAAAATTCTAATCAAAAGGATTCACACACAATGCTTGCACAAGATAGATCTGAGAAGGATTTGGTATTCTTTATTGAAAACTAGGAGACATCTACATTACAAATTTGTAGAACTCATAAGAAATGAGTTACAAAGAATGAATAGTCTGAAATAGCAGCCACCAAACTCAGAACTAGTGAAAGAAATGAGAAGAAAAGAAGACTTATACAAATGGCTCCAAAAATTCAAATTTTGAATTTTGGCTCCAAGAAAATATGTGATGTCCTTCCTCTCCCTCAAATTAGGCATGTAACTGAAAGATACTCCTCCAAGAATGTATAAAGAGTTGTGAATCTCAAAACAACCTCATGGGTCGTATGCAACTGAAAAACCCTCCAAAATAGGGTTGTAACTAAATGAAATGAGGAGTTATATGCTTGATATTGTTCCTTGATTGAAAATTCATCAATCTAGATCTCTTAACTGAAACTAAACTCTTGATTTAGCTCCAAACTTCTTATTTCACTCCACATGTTGGCTAATTTTCCTCAATCGCTTCCATGACTTAAACAAAATATTTTCAAGCTCATTTATAACTCTTTTTTCAAATCCATCATTTGAAAGAATATAATTAAGACATTTAATTTTGCATTTCAAAATATCATTTATTTAATTGATTTATAATTATCACTTTAAATAAAGAGATTCACATTTTTTAATTAAATGCAAAAGATAAAAAGAGTTTTAACTAAGTCGAATACAAGACTAAGTCTCTTATGAAATATTTAGAAGACTTGTTCAAAATAAAGTAATTGGCATAAAAGCCACATGCTAAACCAAAAGAATAAAGTTTTTTGAAAAACTTCAAGGAAAAAATGCCTCTTCTTTCCCATCAAACTTTTTAGGGTTCTCATACCCTAAAAAGAATGAAAGACTTTCATTTTATTATTCTTATCTTACTCTGCCCTGAGATAGCGCCGCCATTAGCAAACCCTGGTTTGAGATTTTTAGCTTGGAAACTCTATACTTGATGCCATTTCTAAAGGTTTTTGGAAGATCTAATGCTGAAATCTGAAGGTAAATTTGATTTTGCATTGAAGCTGGCTTTTATTTTTTAGTTTTGAAGCCAAAAATGAGCTCATTTGGTCATGGCCTCTGTGTTACTTTGAATTTATTTCTATGAAAATGTGCTTATGTCAAATTTTTCTCTTTGTTGGTGTTTACTTTGGCCACCTTCATGAACTTCATTTCGAGTCATTTAAGATTTGCATTATATATCGTTTCTTTGATGATTCTCCTAGAGGTATCAAGAAAAAATAGAGAAGGTAAGCCATATCAGCACTTTCAGATTTGAAAGAATCATTATTTTGAAAATATTTTGAAAGACTAAATGGCCTCTAAGGCCATGACCTTTCTGTTCTTTTAATGTATGTTCATTGTGAAAAAATCCTTGTGGCCACCATTGAAAGCCCTAGGCCGAGTTTTCTACTTGAAATATCTATACCTAGGTATTTGATTCTTTCAGGTCGAGCTCCTTACTTCTCTGTATTTTTTTTACGGAAACTTTCTCATGAAGACCGCGGGCTTTTGCTTACATTTTTCAGTTTCTCTTCAAACAAAAACTTCATCATTCATGACGGTTTCTACACATTTCTCTCATTTTATGTATTGATTATCCTAAATAAGTCACAACCGTAGTAGATTCCCAATCTGGGTATTTGATTTTTAGAATATGAATTTTGTAGAAATTTCATGGCCTCATGACATTTGTATAGGTCTTTCATTTTCCAATTTCACCATTTGAGTCTTCTTCAGGAGGGTTAAAACCCTAGCTCAAAGCTTTCACCCATAGTCATAGACCTATCACAATTTAAATTCTAGCTTCATGAGGCCCAATTTGTAATTTTGTGTTGAATATTGGCTTTCTCTATGCACCTATTTCAATTTGTAAAGAAGGGCCATTTGGGTCTCATGAAATGAAAACCCACTGTGCTGATGTGAGAATCCTCTGTGGTGTGAACAAATGATGAAATCAACATTTTTGTAGTATTTCTCTTTTGACTTTGTTTCACATGTTGATATTGATCATGCTCTCTTTTATTTTGGCTTATTCACTCTTTGATAATGAATTTATCATATCTTGTAGCTTCATCATTTTCAGCAAAATAACAGAGATATTAGTTCAAATTCAGATTTATAAGGTAGATTCTTTATTTTTTTCTTCAAAATGTTTTGCTAAAATCTTTTTCTGTGGCTTCCTTCCTTCACTTGATATTCAATTTCATGTACCTTCCTTACATTGTCTGAGAAATTATCATGGTTGTCCTCCATTACATTTTGTACAGTTATGTTCAAGTAACAAAAGTTCTGCAAATAATGTATTGTTTCCCTTCATAGAATGATATGTAAATGAAACAAAGATGAAACATTATTTCAACAAAGGTAAAACATTACTTTGTTTTTTTTCATCATAATCAATACCTTTTGATAATACTCTTATGAAAGTACATGAATTTACTTAGCTGCCTTCTTTGTATGACTATCATTATTTTTTGCTCCTAATGACTGAGCATTGTAATCTCCACTGACATCAACTTACACTTGTTCAATAAAGTAAATAATTTTCTCCTTCATTCTGCAATGTAATATTGTATGCACTTAGAATATACATAAAAGTTTGTGCATAGGTTATGAAGATACAATCATTTCCCTGATATGGGACTTTTTTCTAGTACTTCTACGAAACACAATATTGAACTCATGATATTTATATTGTTTATACCATTGTTATGAGCTGGGATCAACCCTTGTGGGAGCCACATTTTCTACCACTCATGTTATAATCTAATGAACAACAACATTACTTTTCCTATATCTGCACATGAAGCAAACAAGTTTTTTTGTATTAAATATAGAGGGAACAAAAAATAATTACAATCAGATTACAAAGCAATATTACTGCATAACTTACAATA
This sequence comes from Sequoiadendron giganteum, assembly GCA_007115665.2. Classification (NCBI taxonomy): domain Eukaryota; kingdom Viridiplantae; phylum Streptophyta; class Pinopsida; order Cupressales; family Cupressaceae; genus Sequoiadendron; species Sequoiadendron giganteum. The sequence continues at coordinate 57,215,043 of CM021101.1, read as the reverse complement.
TTGTTGTCCTTTCACTTCTTTACATAAGTAGTACTGTTGCCTAAATTTTCTTACAGTATCATTCGTGTTAGTCCTTGAACTGTATGTTTTGGCATCTCATTACCTATATATTTCAGCATTTTATAGTTGGTAAAAGTTGCAGTCTGCCCCTATGGCATTATCATGCCTTTACTAGCCAAAAAATATTATCATATAGAAAAAGGATATAAACTCGGTATTCAATATTATGCATTGTTATGTTTATTGCCACCCTATTTTGTGCCTTTCCTGCCCAAGAGAGCTTCATCTGTTGCAACTTCCTCCGTGGTGAATTCCTCAATTTTGAATTCCTTAACTATGAGTGTCCTTGTGTCAACTATGCTAGAGCTTGCCTCTTCAATCTTCTCATTGAAATATTTTTGAAAGATATCCAAAGCTTTCAAGAAGACCTCTAAATTCGATTGAAGCAAACAAGTTAGAAAAAATTGTGAATTCAATAATTTATCTTGATGATTTGATCTAGCAGTTTTCTATTTATCTCTTAGATAATGATTAAGTTGGTTTAGTTTAATAATAGCTGAAAATTATGTGTTTTTTGATGAACATGTAATTGGATCTCATGAATTGAGCTCTAACAAAAAAAAATCAATCAATTGGAGGTGCATCTAGAACTCAGGAGAAAAGGAGCTAAGGACTGAAGATATTGAAGATCAAGTTGGACTTGAAGAATCAACCCTACATTAACCCTTAAGGAAATGATGGACATGACCTCCTTTATATGTTTTTCTTCTTTTAGTTGATCTTCAGATATATAGTTTGTACTTATTATTGAATTAAATCAACTTATTCCTCCCACGCTTGTGTGGGATTACATAAACATTTCTTTTAATAAATGAGTTATTTCATTAGATGTAATGACTTGTATTTTAGTTTGAACTTTTTTTCAATTACATAATCTGAAACAACTTAAAATGAATATGTTCAAAGGATATGTTTTGTAATCAAATGAAGTCATAATTTTTGCATAATCTTCAAAACTTGCAACTCTTCTCTAATAATCAACAATGATACATATTGCAGAAGAATAATTTATCTTTTCATAATAGACCTTTGAATGTTTGTTTTCCAAATGAAACTTGTTTGTTGCTTTGTTTGAATTGTCCAATAGTTTCAATCAGACTTATTGAATGATTTTGATAAATCAATTCTAAACCTTTCATTCAAAATTCAAATGTTCAAAGAATGTCTAAACATCAAAAAAAATTATACCCCATGAAGAAACTATCTTCTAAAACCTCACTAATTTGTGTAGAAAGCAAAAAATTAGTAATAGATTTATGTTTTGCTTTCATAATCTTAATTTTCAACTTACATCTAAAAGTACAATGAGTCTTTAGATGTGTTTTGGAAACAAGTTTGTTTAAGTTTTGTGTTAATCAAATATTCCCTATTTACTTCTAATTCTCTTGCTCTGAATTTACTTGATAAGTTAGAAGTGCCATTATAATAGGCTTAGTTGTAGTTGAAGTTATGAAAATAGAGAAAACCTTAGCTATGACGCAAAAAGTTTTATAACCTTGTGCTCTCAGTTGAGATAAAAATATTGGAAATTAGTTTAGTATTTATTTTTACAGATAATTGGCAAAGAGGGAGCATTCGCTCCTAATTTGAAGAGTAGTCTAACTGCGCATAGATACCCATTTCCAATCCACACTCCAAAGGTGTGAATTTAAATTAAAACAACATTCCCACCTAGATCAGTGGCAACATCATGACTAGCAGACTTTCTATTTCCCCTATGGGTACCATTTCTTCATCAGTCTTGGTAGGACCTAAGGTTGTAGATTTTTCATTTGTTGTAATTCTAGAGTTTGACTTGTTCATGACACTGGCTATAAACTATTGGTGTCACATGCGGAATTTTCTCTAGATCACTTTTGGCCTACCCCAGTTGAACCCCTCCCTCCAAGGGGATATTTTTTGTATCGAGCTTATGTTAAATATAAGACTAGGGGATCAACATTGAAAGTTATTTTTTCTATGTATTCATATGTTTTTTCTATGAAGGCTTCTATGATAGTGCAGTAGAAAGCTATCTCTTCAACCCCATCAAAAGGGAAGGAGAAGCTTGATCTTGCTTTGAAGCCTTCCCCTTTTGTATCTCTTGTTCCATCTGCTTCTTCTTCCCAACCCATGGTGGCATCTTTGATTCCTACTCCTATGCCTTGCATGGAAGTGGAATGGTTCCCATGTGGTGGAAGGAAAAGCGTTAGGCCTTTCAATTGCTTGTTTTTCCCATGGTTCCCAACCCACCCTATATGAAAAGCGGAAGTGTTCCTGTGGGGTTGTTTTTGCATCTTGGCCTCCGTGACTTCTGATTGTTCCTCCACTTTCTCCTCAAGTAGTGAATGGGAAGAGGCTCGCTGCTAAGGCTCTTGTGTATGTTTCTCCTTTTATCATTATTTCTACTCCTATGCCTCCTCCTCGTGCTCTCACTCAAGATACCACCCTTCCATTGAAAATAGTTGTGAAGGATGCTCTCGTAGTGGAGCAACAGTCTCTGGACTCTTCTCAGGCCACATCCTCCAAAGCTTGTAACTGACATAATTGGCTTGTGCATGAATACAAGCATGGAAAAAAGGCTCTAGTTTCAGAGCACGTTGCCTCGTAGAAGACCAAGGAGGAGTTTGGTGGTTGTGCTCCTATCTGCTTTATTTCTCCATTTGTTTCTATTGTTTATGATTTAGTTCCCACCAATTTTGTCTTACTTTCAACTTCCCTTATAGGTCTTGATGTCCCTCACCCAAAAAGTGTGTAGGTCTTTATCGCTCCCTTAGTGGAGCCTTCGCTTCTCATGTCCCTTCCGAATATTCCTTATTTTTTGTAGCTAGACAATATGCTTAATACTATAGTGGTTTCCTTTGCGGCTTTGTCTTCTTCCTCCTCCACTTCCACTTCTTGTGTGGGGATCTCACATCCTTTGATGAAGCCTAAGTTGGACGATGACCTCACCATGAGTGATGTTCATAAGAAGGGTTATACTTCCATGGAGTCTAGTTATGTTTTGGATTTCATCATCCTTGTGATGGAGGCAACTTCTTCCCTAAAGTTGGTCACTGTCCCTCTTCTTGAGGCCAACAATGACTCTTGGGTGGTATATCTTTCTCTTGCTAAATTGACATAGGGCACTCTTGAGAAGTGCATATTCAACTTGATGGATGATATCCCAACTATGTCCTTGATTTTTTATGAAATTGATGACCTTTGCTTCACAAGAACTCGGTGAAGAAGACCTTGAGGGGTCTTCTTCATTGGCTCTTGTTGTAGGAGATTCGAAGGATACTACCCTTGCTATCCCTCTCTTGCAAGATCATCCTCCCTCCCCTTATAATGATCTAGGTTGGGAGCAGGACAACTTGTTGATTGACGAGGACTAGGGTGGTGCCTCTTCTATATCTATAGATTAGATTTGTGTGTGTTTTTGTTTGTATTCCCTAGTGCTTGTCATTTTATGTTTATAATATTTCCTATAGGGCCCTTGCTACCATTTTAGGTACTTCGATACATGCACGCAAATCTATTGTACACTTCTTTTATTTGCGTCATCATTCTTCTATGTATTGTCATATTACTTTTTGATATTGAGGATGATGCAAAGTGTTGGGGGCATTTAGGCCCTCTTCCGTGTTGACCCAATTTTTATTTTACTTTGTCTTTATGTGCTCTTCTTCATGTTTTGAGAAATTTAAAGATTGATGATAGTTCATACGTATGCTGTATTTTATCTATGTATATTTATGGATAGTTCTGACCCTGAATTCTTAGATCCCCATGTCTCTTGATTTCTTCATCTCTACTTGTCTACTTTATGAAGTTGTGGTTTCAATGTGTTGTCCCTCATGTGTGTGACAACATACCATAGATACATCTCACTATGTGTTTTGTTCCACAAGGTCTCTTGTCTATTCTTTCTCTCCTTAGGACGCCATATTCTCCTCTATGTAATATACACCATCCTAAGGGGGGTTATCATAATTGTCTAATTTTCAACATGGAGAGTTATTTCAAAAGGATTCCTTGGTGTCATATTTATTTACAATGAATTACTTGAAAAAATAATCCATTTTTGAAAACCCTCATTTTCCAAAATGAAATATTTGTTGGACTCAAGGGAACACTAAGAGGGGGGGTGAATCATTTTTCTACAAATCTGAACTTTATTAATCTGATATTTAAACCATTTCAACATTAAACCAAAAGAAAGATTCAAACACACAAAGGAATCATCCACAACACCATAACACAAGTCTTTTTTCCTTGGAAACCCTATAAGGGGAAAAACCACAGTGGAGGTCAATCCACAATTTGAGTACTCAAATATAATTTTTACAAAAAGGAATGCACTTGCATTCAGGATCACTGCCTAGAGCTAATTGCGGGAATTAGAAAGGCTCACTTCCTTAAAAAATATTCAATTTAAGACCATTTTAAGGTTTGAACTGAAGTAATAACATCTACTCATGTCAAGTTATAGTTCTGGTTAGGCTTATAGATTAGATTCTGGACCTTTTGTCTGATTTTGCACTTCGCTCTGCTCTGCTCTTCTCTGCTCTTCACATGACAAATCCATGTACAGATGATTTTGCATTATTATCCTTCTAAATTTTAAATCACACACTAGCATACTTTGCATCTCATACATTCACCTATCCAAAATGATACAACTGATCTCATATATATATCCACTATCAAAGATTTGATCATTCATATGTCAGCTTTTATAAAACATAGAATAATTTTTAATTTTCGGCTAAATCCTCAACTAATTATTAATGTGCACCATCCATAGTCAGCCATACTATAGTAAGGATCCAAATAAACATGTTCGAGCACAAAAAAAATTAAACAATTACACCTTAATAATCTGCAATGGCTATATCTGCCAAGTCGGCCTTTTAGCACAAATAACCAAAAGATCAATGCACCAGATCTCCTATATCATACACCAAAAAATGTGCACCTCGATACTTTTTGAATAAGATAGTAAAAACATAAACACGCCTTTCTCTAAGATCCACAACTCAAAATAATAGTCTGGTGAATTATATAGATCGACAGGTTTGACTATAATCAGATACCCTATTCTTCACTCTATTTGTCGGTATGAACCAATACTAAACTGTGGACCAAATGAATGACTTAGGTTACCATCAATGACAAAACTAGAAGTCATATTCCAACAATCTACCCCTTTGGAATTGATGGCAACACTTAGTGAAAAATGACTAAGTGTCAAGACCAATTATGAGTACGCTACCAAACTTCAAAATTTCAAAACATAGCTCCCCTAAGATTGATGAGGTATTTTTCACTACTCTCTCTCCCCCTTTGACATCAACGAAAAATACGTATTCAATCTCCCCCTTTTAAATATGATCAAAATTTAAAAACTAATTTCACAAAAAGAATAACTGCTACTTGAGTTACAAAATTATCTTGTGATTTTCTTTCATCTCCAGAAGAAATTTCTTCCATGCTTCTATTGCAATCCCAATGATTATGATCATGGAATTATTCTTAGATGTCTTGTTGACAATCTTGATGATGGATTCTAGGATTGTGATGGTATCCTCTAATTTCTCACTTTTCCTCACTATCTCAACCAACTATTCTAGTCTGCATTCAGTTAGGTTCTTCACTTTCCAAAAACTATCAATGAATGTATTTTTAGAGAATTGAATTTTTGTGTGCTCAAACTATAGCTCTTGAATCTTTTTCTTGATTGTACCATCCTGATCCTGAAACATATCAAAAAAATTCCAATCCCATTTAATTTTGTTTCAATAAGCTCCAACTTCTCTTTGCACTTCCCAACTACATGAGGCCAATGAATGCAATAGTTATAGATGTTATTTGTTGCACTTATGCATTGCCTTAGCTTATTCATTTTATTTTTTAACTTGGTAAGTATAGCCTGAACTGCTCCTTCAAATGTAAGATTACTTCTCCTTCTTTGTTTTGAGACTCATATTTCATAGTTTCCTTAATGCATTCAATCGTTTCTTTAGGTAAAATATTTTGTAAACTTTCCAATTTGATCTAGTTGTGCACAACATGAGAATTTAGTACACTTAAGATCATATCCTAATCATATGAGGGTATGATAGACCATAATGTAGCAATTTTTTGCATTCCACCTTCCTTATGAATAAGCTGCAGTAGCTTCTCTTTTGTTAATTCATCTTCTTCTTCACTTTCTTCTGTCATTTCCTCTTCTTGTTTTGGTTCAGTTGATTCCAGTTCTTTTCCTTGTGTGTCCTCGGTCTCTTTTTTAGATTCCTCATCTGGTATATCCATGACTTCTTGTTCCTTTCCTTTTCCTTCAATTTTTGGAATCTTGCATTTCAAAGGAGTACAAACAACAGTTTCTTTTTCTCTTTTCTTCTTTCTCTTCATCTCATCGAAAGAGGAACCAACTTCAAGTGCTCTTATCGGAAGAGAAATACCAACTGAACCAAACTTTCCTAGAAAATTCTTAGAGTAATTTCCAAATTCTTGATCATAGTTATCCAAACTCTTTGAGTGTGTGTAGATTTGTTTGCACACCGGTTCATTTTCTTTCCAAACCACATTGTTCTTCATTGATAAACAATTCAAAAAGTAAATCACTAGACATATGACCAGAGTACCAAACCTGAAAGGGTAATTTGTCATCTTTGTTAGTTGCACATTCTCCATCAGTTGATCCTTTAGCAATCCACACAGGTCAAATTCCTGACCTTCCATTATCATTTTGTGAGAGATGTAAACTGCACCACCCGAGGTTGCTCCTTCTTTGTTTCTGAAAAATATTTTATATGATACTTTGTGCGCAATGTACCTTGTCACAGGGTTTTTGATTGTTGAGATTATCAATGCCTTTTGATCTCCAATAACTTCGGTTAGGGTTGCAACTTCTTTATTCTGGATGGATTTCTTTCTCAGTATATCCCCGACTTTGCATAATCCAGTCAAATTTCTGGTTACTTCCTTCGAAATGATGTAGGGTTTATCCATAATCAAGGTGTTGTCATTCAATCTGCTCAAAATGAATTTAATGATTTATGTGTTCTCAAAATGGGGAAACTCATTCCAAATGTCCAAATTCTTGTGTTTGGCTTCTCTCACCCATTTCAATTCATCAGGTGACAATAGATTTCTTATGGTTCTAATATTCTCACTCTTGTATTCATCTCAATTTAGTGTCCCTTTGATTTGTTCCATTTTTCCTTTTATACTTATGTTCATCAACCACACACCAAATTATATGGAAATTCCAAAAACAACTGAAGTACCTGATGGATTTAGAGATTCACTGTCGAATTATCTTCACTCCTTCGAAATTATTCTACCAAGTTCTCTTCTTCTTCTCTTCTTCGATGCAAAGTGACAAATGAGAGTTTCAACTTTCCTTTTATAGCTTGTACACTTGTAATAAATGCCTTTTCCCTAGGTTTTCCGGATACCCTATTTTCTTAGACAGTGAGAGAAAAATTATTCCACGGACCTATGATTCCTTGAATTTCCTTTTGAATCTTTTCAAAAACCTCTGTAGATCATTGATACAACTATTTGACAAACATTTTCATTCTGGTACTAGTTGTGGATAGGGGAAATGGATTTTCTTGAAATACTTCCCCTACGCCAATGGCCTGAGATCAGTTCTTGGAGGAATTACCGGAAGCAGGTTTTGGTGTAGAACCATTTCTAGAATCAAACTCATTCTTCCTTACCCATGTCTTCTTCATCTGATCTCTTATTTCATCCACAATAATTTTTCCTTTTTCCTTATTGTCATTTTGTGTATTTCTTCTTTTGTATACTGAACCTCTTCTATCCATATTTTTGTTTCTGCAAAATCTTGCAATGTGACCATATTTGTTACAATTGTAGCACATGGTATTTCCTTGTCCAAACCAATCATTCCATTGATTTATTTTTTATCTAAATTGATTATCAATATGCCCAAGTCTTCCATAGGTATAACATTCAACATTCCTTCTACTAACCAAGTAGTTTGACACATTTATGCATTCAATTGATTTATGACCAAACTTTTTGTAATTGAAACACTGATCGAAAAATGATGAATCTCTTGATTTAATTTTACTTCTACATTGGGCTACCATACGACCAAATTTATTGCACAAAAAACATTATCCATTAAAATTTTGAGCATTCGATTGTCTTACTAGATACCTTCCACCTTTGTTCATCTATTTATCTTGTTTGAAATTATTTTGTCCAGATCCAGAGCTTTCTCCTTTTTCATATCCAAGACCTCGCTTGTCATTTCCACTCTTCTGAATTTGAGTCATCTCATCAAGCTTAACTGAGCTAATCTTAAACTTCTCCTTGTATTATGTTGCAGTAATAAGTTCATTCTTGAGAATAACAATATGTTTTTCAAGTTCTTCTTCATTGTTTCTGGATTATTGCAATTCACTCTCCAATTGAATGAATTCTCCATTTACTCTTCTGCATTCATCAGATTTTTATTTTAGGGACTGAGAAAATTTATCCTCATTCTTCTTCCTTTCTTAAATCTCCTTAATCAGCTTCATCACCATAGATTCCATCTCATTTTTTAGGGTAGCATTGTCTCTGGCAGGCTTTTCACATTCTTCAATTATTTCCTTCAATGTTTGATTTAGGTGAACATCATCCATACTTCTGCTCTCTTTTTTCTTGATCTGATCACAAAGATCCTTTCTCTTCTCCCTGGATTTAACAATCTGATCCTTCAATTTCTAAATGAATTTCTTAGCATCCCTAAGATTTTCTTTCAATTTCAGGACTTCTGCTTTAAACTGGTCAAGTTCATCAAGTGCCACCAAAAGTTGTTGTTGAAGACTATCATAGTCCATTACATTCCAAGATCCACCTCAAGCTGCTAAACTCCTTCCAAGGAACTAGGCTCTGATACCAATTGTTGGTTTCAAGGGAACACTAAGAGGGGGGGTGAATCAGTGTTCTGCAAATCTGAACTTTATTAATTTGATATTTAAACCATTTCAACATTAAACCAAAGGAAAGATGAAAACACAAAAAGTAATCATCCACAACATCATAACACAAGGAGTTTTATATGGAAGCCCTGTTAGGGGAAAAACCATGGTGGAGGTCAATCCACAATTTGAGTACTCAAATATAAATTTTATAAAAAGAAATACACTTGCATTCAAACTCACTGCCTAGAGCTCACTACTCAAAGTAGAAAGGATCGTTGCCTTACAAAATATTTAGATTAAGAACATCTAAAGGTTTGAACTAAAGTAATAGCATCTACTCATGCCAGGTTACATTTTTTGGTTAGGCTCATATATCAGATTCTAGACCTTTTGTCTCATTTTGCACTTCGCTCTGCTCTGCTCTGCTCTTCTCTTCTCTGCTCTTCACATCAAAAATCCATGTGTAGATGATTTTGCATTATTATCCTTCTGAATTTTGCATCACACACTAGCATACTTTGCATCTCATACATTCACCTATCCAAAATGATACAACCGATCTCATATATATATCCACTATCAAAGATTTGATCATTCATATGTTGACTTTTATAAAACATAGAATACTTTTCAATTGTCGGCTAAATCCTCAACTAATTCTTAATGCACACCATCCATAGTCGGCCATAGCATAGTAAGGATCCAAATAAACATGTTTGAATATAAAAACATTTAAGAAATTGCACCTTAAATATCCGCAACAACTATATCCACCAAGTTGGCCTTTTAGCACAGATAACTAGAATATCAATGCACCAGATCTCCTAAGATCGTACATCAATAAATGTGTGCCTCGATACTTCTTGAATAAGATAGTACGAGCATCAACATACCTTTCTCTGATATACACAACTCAAAATAATAGTCTGGTGAAGTATATAGATCAACAAATTTGACTGTAACCGGATACCTTGTTCTTCACTTTGTCTACCAGTATGAACCATTACTAAACTATGGACCGGATGAATGACTTAGGTTGCCATCAATGACAACACTAGAAGCCATATTCCAAAAATAGTCTCTTGAAAAGGACTCGATGAAAAATTCTTTTGAAAGGATTCCATAGCAAAAGAGTTTAAAAATTTTCCTTTCGCAAAAAGGAGTATTCTTTCTAAAGAAAAAGTCTAAAAACTTTCTTACATCAAGGAACATTGAAGATGTTATGTTTTCAGCCACTCAGTGAATGTAACATCCTTCTTCAAATTTTGACCACCTAAGAATGACCTTTTACCTCCAAATTATCCATTTTAACTTCACTCCTTCATTCTACCAACTCATTCTCACTCTCTCTAGCTTCTATCACTTCATTTTTCACTCTCTTGCTAACTCCACTTCACTTTTACACCATTTTTTTCCTTGATGCCATTTTTATTGAAGATTGTCTAAGATCTACTCCATTGGTGTGGCAGTTTTATTCTTCTCTTTCCTCTCTCGACTTCACAAGCTCGCAAAAAGGGGGGTAATGTTGGTTTATTTTCTTATTTGCATTATCTTACTTGTATAGTAGCATCCAAGTTACATTTTCACTATACTATCTTGTGTCTATTCTCTCTGTTTATTTATCACTTTTCTACATCTTGTGGTCTATTGGTTGTCCTTGGAGGTGGGAACACCAAAAAAGGGGTTTGACTGAGGCAAACCTCAAAACACAACCAGAACAATTTTTTGTTATTGTGTGTGTAGGTGTAATTCGATCATGTGGATCTTGTTGGATAACTAAACATTCAGTGATTTGTCATTCTTCTTGTTTCTTCCTTTTCATTTTCATTATTAAGATAGTTTATATTTATAAGTTAAAGTATTCTTCTTGCTATTTTCTGCATTTTTGAGTGTTTCTTTTAAACTATCAAACCTGACATGTTTCACTCTACAAACTCAACCCTCTATTTGTACAAGATGCCAACACACACTTGAGACTCCAAGGGAAACATTCCCTAGCGGTTTCTCAAGGGTAGCGCCCCTAAAAGAAAATTTGTATTTATATTTTATTATTATAAATCTAGAACATTCATCATTATGTCTCATCTCTGATGGTCGATATTTTATTAGCTTGAATTTCCCTATAAGGAAACCCTCTTTTATGAGGGAATTGTATTATAGTTGTGTACTGTGATGTATTCTAAGAGTTTGATAGAAGTCATGTTGCCTCTGAATCTTTGGTTGGTGATACTCCTGTGAGAATCTTGCTTTGCAAGTATATTGTAATCTTTGTGATTTCTGAATAATATATTGGGTGGATTTTGGAGTGTGGATTTTTTCTCCCGAAAGGGTTTTCCCCATGTAAACCATTGTGTTGTGGTTTACATGATATTTGTGTTTATTTTTGTTTAAGTTTCTATAACTATTTAAGATTTGTAAAAGTTTTACATTATTCTCCTCTCAAGATTAGTGTAGGAAGTTGTTCCACTACTTTAGATTCCTTACAAAATATTTTAACCATATTCTTCTCCATCCTCTAACCCATTTTGTTGTTCTTCCAAATGTGCATCTTCCTTATTTTCAATCTTTATCTCAAAGTGCATTATTTTTGTCTTATCTTTCTCTTTTGGTTGTTCTTCACCCAAGTAAGCTCTAAACTCTCTGAAAATCACATCTCTAGAGAAAACCATTTTACATGTTAGTGGATTCCAAATATTATAACCTTTCACATTCTCACTCTAACCAACAAAGATGCATTTATGTTCTTTTGGATCCAACTTAGAAAACTCCTCTTGATGCACATGAACAAAAGCCTCACAACCAAAGAACCTTAAATCTTAAAAAAAAAAGATTTCCACCCGTCCACACTTCATAATGAGTTTTATCAACAAGAGTTGAACAAAGAGATATATTAACTAAATAAAATTAAATACTTACAATTTTTTCCAAAAACATCTATCAAGCTTAGTACCACTCAACATGCTCCTAGATCTTTCCATCGAGGTTCAACTCATTTTTCAGCTACCCCATTTTTTTGAGGTGTATATGGTGTGGTATTTCTCCAAATAATACCTGCATGCTTACATAACTCATCAAATTCTCTAGAATATTATTCACCCCCATTTTCATATCTCAACACCCTTATCTTATAATCTATTTTCTTCTTAATGAAGGCTTTAAATTCCTTAAACTTAGTGAAAACCTTATATTTTGCATGCATAAAATAAATTCAAGTGTATTTGGACACATCATCAATGAAAGTAACATAATAATAAAATTTTCCAAAAGAGTCAACATCCATTGGTACAAACAAATCTAATAAATGATCTCTAATAATATCTTAGCTTTATTAATCCCATTAGGAAATGATGATCTATTATTTTTACCAAACACACAATGCTCACAAAAATCATTTTTACCAACAAAATAATTAGAAATGGCGTCAATTTTTTTTTATTCAAAATAATTTTAAGACCCTTTTCACTTATGTTACTCAATATATGGTGCCACAAAATACATGCATTTTTAGTGCCAGTTACATTGGCAGAGTTACAAAAAGTGGTGGCATTAAGCCTAAACAAAGTCCCTATCCGAGATCCTTTAGCTATCACCAAACTCCCACTTGCCAACCTGCAACTAGACTTGTGAAATGTCACATGCACTCCAAAATCATTCAACTTGGATATTGAAAGTAAATTTCTCACAAGTCCTGAAATATGTAAAACATGATCAAGGGTTTTAACCCTCCCATCACTAAAATACAACATTACCTTTCCCTTACCAACAATTTTCTTCATGTTATTATCCCCAAGGAAAACTTATCTCCATCATAAGATGAATATGAAGTAAAACACTCCTTGTGAGGAGTCATATGGTAGGATCAACTTGAATCAATAAGCCAAGCATCATCACTAATAGTGTTAGCATAAATTAAAAAAAGCATCAGAATCACCATCTTTTGAGTACTTTTCCATGGAAGCATCTAAACTATTTTTCTTGTTTCTACACTCCTTCAATTCCCTCTCTTACCACAATTCCAAAACTTTACTCTACTCTTCCTGAGGGTTTTAGAACGCCCTTTAGACTTTTCTCTCATTTTTTCCCCTTTAGGCCCTCCTTTTTCTTTGGACCTTCCTCACACATGCAAGGCATATTGGGAGCATGCATTCATGGACTTTCTCCTCATCTCTTTTGAAATAAGTATTGCAATGAGACTATCCATCTTCAATTTTGTACCACCAACACTTATGACAAAAATTAGATTTTCCCAAGAATCAGGTAAAGACCAAAGTAACAAAATACATTTATCTTCCTCTTATATCTTAACATCTAGATATGCAAGCTAAATTATAATCATATTAAAAGAATTTAAATATTTTACAATGGAATCACCACCCTTGATTTTCAAAGAATACAAATGTATTTTGAGATACAAATTATTATTTAAACTTTTAGTTTGATATATTTTACCTATCCTCCATAACTTGAATGTGGTAGATTCTTCTAAAAAATTTAGGAGGTCAGAATCTGCAAGACACAACCAAATGGTTCCTCATGCTTTCTTGTCCATTTTGCTCCAATCTCCATCAGACATTTTTTCTAGTTTCTTTTCACTTGAAACTACCAACCATTGATATCTCTCTTCAAGGAGATCCGCCATATTCAATTTCCACATCTTGTAGCCAATGCCATTGAACTTCTCAATATCTAAATTTTCGGTAGAAGCCATGGTTTTCAATCTTCTTCACAAATATGTAAGAGCCACAATGCACAAGCTCCCACTACAGCCAGAAAATCTTCAAGACTCAAAAGAAAGGTGTCCCTCTCTTAATAGAACCATTATATTTGATACCAAATGTTGGAAATCAAGGCACTTGTAGCAATATGAACTTATTAAAGTGGTTGCAAATCTAAAATTATATAAATTCATGATTACCATAGAAATGTTAAGTGATTGAAAATTGCAACAATGAAAGAAAATCTACAATACCACAAGTCATCAAACACAAGTGACAAAAAATATACTTGGAGACACCCTTTGGGGGAAAAAATCCACACCCAAAGAAATCAAATGGTTGTATTAATCTTCAAGTAAGTACATAAATACAACAATCCTCTCTATAATCTAACACTTTGTTTCTCTAACAACCTGTAAACAAACTCTTACAAACCACCATCTGAAGAATCCAATATATAGAAGTTTGTGGGAGAGAATACCACAAATGGTATCCCAAAACAACAAGAAAAAAAACTTGGAAAAACACACACCCCCTTAGTGGAAAACCCATAAAACATGACATAAAATATCAAATTATCACATGGGAACCTAACCCATAGCCAATAAGAATTGGTCAAACTCAAGTGCTCCATAACTCTTTGACGGCTATAACAGCTTCATGCAAGATCATGCAATATCATGCACCAAGATGAAAACCTAGGTGCCCAACCATGCAAGAGCATGCAAAACATGCACACCAAAGTGGTCCCCACTCAAAAAGTTGGACACCCAAGAGGAATATTCTCTTGAGATGCTCTATAACCGCCACCGTAATGTGCACCTCTTTGAATGCAATTACAATTTATCATAGGAAAATAAATAATAAATATTTTGTCCCTCATGTCCCCTAAATCACTTTCCAAAGAACATGGAGACACATAAATCAACTTAGGATAGCAATTATAATGTCACCTATCCTAACAACAAATTAGAATTCTATATTAGATGTTTCTTTGGGATTTAAATTTGGGTCTCTATAATAAAAACCTAATATTTAACCACTTGGACTAAACCTCTAGAATTTGCAAATTAGGGATTTCACTATGAATTTAAATGCCTTAGCTTCCAACTAAATTTCCTTCAAATAGACCTTGATTGCAACACTATGTAGGATGTGATCCTCAATAAAATCCTATCTTATTTCCCCAATATGTATAGTATTTTTTGTAGTTGGTCTCTAAAAGTTTTCATATCTATTGAAGATGTTAACTAGGATTGATCAAACCACTCTATTTATTGTGGGGTCCTCCACTATTCCACTAGCTTTCCATATTTTAATTGTGTTAAAATTTGGTGTGTAATAGCCTATTGTAGCAACTATTGTGATATTTTAATGGGGGATTTCCTATTTGTAACTAGTCAAGTCTTTGGTTTTTAATAGGTTTTTATTTGGTTTGACATAGTTTTTTAGTCTAGAAGATTACTATAAAATTTGTTGATCAACCCTATGATAGGTTAGGGGTCACCTACAGCCAAAAAAACCTTCCACACAAGAGAAGAGATGAACAAAATAAATTCATTAGATATAAAAGGACAAAACCCTAGGATAGGCTAATATCATGACAAGTTCCTTAATCCTATTATATGAGAAACATAAATTAAATGAACTAAGTAAGCTTAAGTATCTAGGTTTGAATAGTTCCTAAAGTGAGACTAGTTAGGTAATATATCATGTTTACACCAAAAAATGATAAACAATATAGGGTTGATCGAAGTTCAAAAGTATTAGAGATGGTGATGGAGTTGAGCAATACTATTCTTTTTCCTTCAATTATTCTAAGGTGTTTTATATTTTGCATAAGCATATCTATTTTTAATTATTTTGAATCAAGCAAATCAGATTGTACATTTTATTTGAATAACCTAAACATGTCTTTTTCCTTATTTAATTTCTTTATCTCATATTTTTTACTACTTATAGTCTTGAGAATGAATCATAAGAATAGTCTTATGGAAAGTTGATGTGTATGGAAGTTTATATGTTTTCCTTATGCTAATGTTGGATAATAAAATGACATGTAATCCAACACTTAGGAAACAAAACCATGACTTATTTCTTCAAACGAGATTAATAATCTCCTCAAGGTATCTAAGGTTTTGATTTTTAATTTTATAGGTTGAGTGAAATGAGATAGAATATTATTTGATAAAGGGCTTGGTAGGAATTTATTCAAAAAAAAAAAGGTTAGGTAAAGCTTATTTTAGAGGATATTTACAAGTTATAATACTTATTAGATGAACAATGCATTACAAAACACACATGAAACACTTACATTGAACTAGACTATATTTTATCTAACTACTAATTAAAGAAGACAAAACAGATAAAGGTTAGAGAGATAAAGCTTGAGATTCCAAGAAATATTATTGTGTTGTAAGATGAAGAAACAAATGGTTAGCCAAGATTTTTCCCAATTTATAGTTACATAACTAAAACATGAATTGGTGCTATCTTTAAAGGAATGTTCAATCACCCTTTTATATGCCAATAGTGGCATGGTTTGGTGGTTAAATTATTGTGTTGTTATTCTTTCCATCAAGGTTCAAACCCCATTGAGGTGTAATTGTTGAGAATTTATATCGAGGATGAGGTCCCCCATTTGTGACCTCAAAATTTCATAGCTCTGGGTCAAAAGAGTTTACCCCTCTTAATAAAAAAAGGAATGTTCAATCACAAGAGCTCAAAACCATCATACACCATTTTCATGCATAGTATCTTGAGGAATTGAGAACTAGAAATTAATAATATTAATAGGATTTTATTTGTATTCATTACAACTTGTGACATAAGGAAAAACATTGAAATTAATAAGACTCCAATGGAATCCTAACCTAAACGTAAAAGAAAAAGTTTTAGAATTAAAACTACTTCTATCTCCTATGTTATTCTATATTCTTACGGATGCAATTTTTTCTTACTTAAATTCGATTAATGGAGGATGCATCCTCATCAATTACAACTTGTGCAATAGACCACAATTTTTTTAATTCATGTTTTAAAAAAATAAAATTTTATAGTCATAGACAAATCCCACATGCAAATATACTAATTTTGTACTTAGAAATCTATGAGAGCAAGATTGGAGAAAGTAAAATTTCCCTAGGAGTATAAATCATATATGGTGTTTAGGAAAAATGTTGTTGAGTCAATGGTGATATTCCTCTCTTCCTACATTAGAGATCCCTAAAGAATTGTAGGCCATGCCTACTCCATTTGTCGTTGAATCCTACATAAATAAAAATTAGAGGATCAAAATCATGTAATATTTTCAAAACATAACAGTCCATTAAAATCCATAAGTTAAGTTGCAACAAGGTTTACATGTGCCAAAGGCCATGATTGTACATCGGTTAGGTCAAATAGGAGATTAGACAAGAAAATTTGTAATGTCCCCATTTTTAATAATATTGATTTGTGAGCTTTTGTCTAGTTTTCCTTGATTTATCTTGTAAGTAGCTTGGTGTGCATTGTGAGAACTACAAACTTCTTAGAGTGCTCTAGGTTAGTTAGCAGTGACTTTGGTTCTTGGAAATGAGCTCAATAGGAATTATGGATTAGTATCACTTTCAAAATTGAATCTTAACTTTAGATGGCTTCTCCAAACTTCTTGGTGAGACCATCTATTTTTAGTAAGTCATCTAGTTGACTCTGATCGTCATCCCAAGTCCTCATAATCATGTTGGTATGATCAAAGCTTGATTTTGATGATTTCCATAAGTTGGGTGAGTTATTAATCAATATTTCACATGTTGTTTGATGTTTAGTAATAATAAAAAGACAAGTTAGTGTAATAGCTTGTTGGAAAGATGATATTACTATTTTAAAAGTTGGACACCTAGATAAGGGGGCCTTTGCACATGAAATTTTATTATTTCAAAAAATTCTTTGTGAGGGAAATAAAGTAAACTATTATATTTTTAAAATTGTATAATTCCCTCCAAAAAACTATATAAGGAGGTATTGGGGCTCATATTGAAGGAGATTTTTGAAAGATATTGTTATGTTATTAGAATGAACCTAGAGTTCTTCCAAATCTTTTATGGATAAAAACCCTCTTAATACTTTTAGTTTCAAATTTGTAAGATAATTCCTAGCTAGAGTAGTGTGATTCCATCTAGGGATCACCATTTCTACAAATCAAACTTCAAGTTTTGTGTTGCATCATGAATGAGTTTGATGTGTTTTAGAGCTTCAAATTTTCTAGAGTTGTTAAAGATCTTTGAGGGTGATTGAAGAAGTTGTTTTTGGGCCATATAGTTTGTACTTTCAGGGTGTTCCATTCTTGTTGATCACCTCTTGCGAGTAATTTGTTGAGCATTTCATTTTATATAGATTCTTGTTTGAAGTTTTCTATATTCTCTAACTTGCAAACCATACAACATTGTGGGAATTTATTGCCAATTAAGATAATCATACTTTGGTACTTGTTGGTTGTACTACTTCTTGGAGGGGCATGAGACTTTTTTGGAACAAAGCATCTAGGGTGTTTATCTTTTATCATGTTGATAAGAGGTGCCAAGTATTGCTAGTTAATTTCTAAGGAGTTAGGTGTTGGGATTTTGAGTTCTTTATGATATGATGATATGATGATATGATGATATGATGATATGATGAGTATCATATACTTATACCCGCCATTATAGAATTACAATATGTTGTTGTAGATTAGTTTGAATCCATTTTTGGTATTGATTCACCTTGTTATCCTCTATAGTGATTTTTTATGAGTTGAATAAACTTGGAGGTGTATTTCATTGTATTTGAATGAGTTTGGAATGGTTACTTGATTTTGGTTGAAGTTTACCATTTTTGCAAATTTGTATTAGACTTATACTAACAATTTATCAACAAGCAAGGATTTATTTTAAACCTGTACAAGACTTCCCTATTCATTCATTCAATATTTATTTACATCCATTCTAAAGTGTAACATTGGATGATAGTACCATTAGTAGGATTATTCTTGATTATTTTTTATTCTTACCCCACTAAATAAGTGGTAATATTGTAATTTCTCCCACTGCATAAGTGGTAGAAGCTTATTTTTCATCTTTCGATATTGTATAATCTCTCCCACTAAAAAGTGGAAGTGTCGTCGTAATTTCAATTGAATAAGTGAGTGATTATTCCTTTCAGTATTGCTTATACATCCCACCAAAAAATGGATTTTGTTGGCTTTTCACCTAATGCTTATTAATTGTAATCCTGACAACATATTCTCTCACCTTTCCCACTCTAGGATTTGTGTGATAAAAAAGTGGAATGGAAATTGCATTGTAAATTCATTTCTAGTTGCATTGTTTTAAATAAAAAATCTAGGGTGGTTAATATAAATTTGTCCTTCTACAATGCCATAGATGGGTATGTGATCATAATTTTTGGATTGGGTTGACCATAGATGCAAAACTCATTGAGTACTCATGAGATAGATTACCAAGTGAGTTACTCACCCAATAATTGGCTGACAAGTTTTTGTAAAACTCACAAAGATTTTTCCTTGTAAAACTCATGATCGAATGGAAAAATTGTGATTGTTTGGTTAATAACTTGTCCATTTCCTACTTGTAGTTAAAAATGTGATTTTCACTTTATTTTCACATGTAATTGGAAACTTATGGCATGATGACATGGAGATTGGAAATGATGGTTTTTATGGTTTCAAAGGTGTTTCTCCTTGACCCTATTGGGTGTGTCGCCCCAAACCCCCACAAAGGGTGCCACCCCTTGAACTCATTGGGGGTGTTTCCCCCAAACCCCCATAAGGGGTATTTCCCCTCAACACCATTGGAATCTCCACTCCCAAATCCCCATTAGTTATTGGGATCTCTTGTTAGATTATAAACTTGTTTACAATGAGAGGGTGACATGGAATTGAGATATAACTCTTGAGTGTGCTAACCAAGACATTATTATCACCAAAATTACCAAAAATATCCTTAGATGAGGTAACTTCTACATATGAAAAGGCTAGTGAAAGTGGCATTGTAACTCATTTAGAGGTTGAACTTGTTTTTTGGTCAATTGTATGCATTAAACTCTAATTTTGTTTTATACATGATAGAAAGTCATACTATGCTCTACAAATTTAATAATTTGTGATTTTGAAGAATATTTTTTTTATGTAATTTAAAATGTTCGATAAAACTACTGAGTTATTGTCGAGATTTTTCCAATCTTTTATGAGTCCCAAGTTTTTAAATTTTCTAGGCTAGTCAAGAAATTGTTATTTGTTCAAGTTTTTCAACTATAGGGTTGACCATCAATTTTAAGTGTAAGACAAATTTCTCTCATTTGATTTGATTGTGTTCATTATAGGGCATGTGTCATGGAGGGATTGACTAATGGAGTATGACTAGCAAGAGGATGAGGCTTCAAAGGTTTTAATGCTAGGAGGGTACAACAGTCTATAGATCAAGTTACTAAGATGATGAAGGATGTGAGCTTCCATAGGCATGATGGTATAAGAACCTAGAGGTCCACAAATAATGCATGCTAAGAGAAGTCAAGGTTTTAGAAAAGTCACTACTAAACTACCTTGATATTGAAGGGACATGACAAGTTTACTCTACTAGAAAGGACCAAGGATTGGGAACACATGATGTTAGGTAGATAACTAGACAAAATTCAATGGGACCAAGAAGAAATAAATGACAAGATAGTGGGAATCAAGGTTTGAAGATGTTGAGTGCTAGAGGGAGGGAGGTAGAAGAAGTTTTGAAGGTTCAATGGGGAAAAAGGAGTGGGAGCAAGAAAGTGAAAGTTGAGATGCATGCATGTTTAGGAACAAAACTTGGAGAAGGATAGATCGACAAATGAAACCTAAAAGTTTGAGTGTGGAAATTCAAGATTGAGGATTTGAAATACTTGATCCTTGAAAGAAGTGGGAATTGGGCCTTTTTGAATGATCAATGCTAAAATAAATAAGGCATAAAACATCCCAAATCTTTGAAAAGGTTGGTGCTTGTTATCACAGAATCTAGCAGCACTCGATTCATGGATAACCCCCCTACAAAACTAGTTTTTTTCCTAGGATCGTGTGTTTCAAGCACGTAAAACGAGGAAAACTTATTTTATGAGGTCTATAATCTTACCTAGTCCGGGTAGGTGACGATAGGCTCGAGTTTCGAGTTTAAAGTTTGACTCCTTGAGAACCCAGGAGTTAAGTCATTTTTTTATTTTTGGTGCTCCAATGGTGAAAATCACCGTCGTTGCACCTTTTTACTCTAACTGTTTTTGGTGCTCGGGCAGTGATTTTCACCGTCATTGCACCTAACAAAAATTTCAACTCTTGGTGCTCGGGCAATGAAAATCACCGCCATTGCACCTTAAGTTTTATTTATGAGTTGGTGCTCGAGCGATGGTTTTCACCACCCGAGCACCTATTTGTGAGTTAAGTCGAGTTCTCCTGGCCACATTCAATGTGTGCAACTTAAGTTGATTTTTAGGTTTTATTAACTCCAATGTGAGTTATTTCCTCACTTTCGCTAAGCGACTCCTCTCTACACTTCACTCCGATGCTTTTCCAAGTTACTCCATTGAGATTGAACCTTGGTGTTGTCCTCTGACGCGTGGTTTTTCACTATCATCTCCGCCATAGCTATCACTGGTATGTTCACATGTGGCTTTCCTTCTAGTTGTTAGTTTTCTTTAGATTTGAATACTCTCGTATTTCTCGTCAGTCTTTGGCTTTCTTCTACCATTGTTCCTGTCGCTTAGTCTTTTAAATTTTCTTTGCTTCTCCCTCGTGTCTTTTTCGTTAATTTTTACTGTCGTTTTTTCCTCTTCATCTTTTGCACTGTCATGGCAAATTTCTCCCTGCCTTCATATGCGTCAATCTTTGTTTTTCACCATCGGTGTGTAGGTGAGGTTTTTCAATGCCTTCGCACGAAAGTGTTAAGTCACACTGGTGTCTTGGCGGTGATTTTCACCACCATGACACCCACTTACAAGAAGTATCTAGGTGTCGAGGCAGTAAAAATCACCGCCATGACACCAAACAGTTTTGACATGTTGGTGTTCAAGCGGTGATTTTCACCGCCTCGACACCAACATTTTTCGTCCCTCGAATTTCCCTAAGTCCCAGACTTTGGTGCTCGAGCGATGATTTTCACCACCTCAACACCAAACCAAAATATCACTTCGGTGCTCGAGCGGTGATTTTCACCGCCTGAGCACCAAAATCTACATTTTTCACATAACACTCTAAAATGTGTTTTCTCTCCATCTTCGCCTCCACGCTCATTTTCACACCTCATTTTCCGTACCATATGGCCAAAACACAATGACTCCATATCGCCTTGTTCATTTCACGTTTCCCCATACGACATGTATTTCCTAACAATCATTGAATCCACCATTCTTGCAGTTTATTTCCAAAGTTCCACCAAAAGATCCTCAGAGATAAGAAATAAATCAGTCTCTGCTCCCCTAAATGTCAGCTAAAAGGCCATCACCATCTCCTAAAGCAAAAGGTAAGATGAATTATAAGTACCAAGGCATTTTCCCTCGGACTGTGGTGTTGTCTAAGGTGGATGAGATGAAGGATACCCAGATCAGTCATCAACATCTGGCAGAGTTCGTGAAGAGAATCCAACAAAGGCCATGGGATGAGAATCTGAAGGCCATTGTGCATAGCAATCTTCATATGGTATCTACTTTCCCGACTTCAGCTCATCACACAGAGTTCGTACTTCAGGTTGCTGCTCACTATATCCAAGAAGACAAAACTGTGAGAAATTCTGCAGGTCAGGTAGTAATGAGCCTTGATGGTGAATTATTTGACATAGTCTTCAAAGTTCCACAGATGGAAAAATACACTCCCATCATGATCCAGAAGGCTCAAGAGATATTTGACAATGATTCGGTCAAGGCCAAGACATTGATCAACTCACAATGGTTGAAGACTCCCCGACATGTTGTTTCTAGGTGGCCTAAGGGACTCCCCAGGAGTGACTTCAAAGAAGATGTGAGAGACATGATTACCTTGTTAAGCCAAGTTAAGGGCTTGCCTAAATCCTCTCATTTTCAAGATTGGATGTATGAATACATCCAGATCATCCGAAGGAGGAAAGTACACATTGATTGGGGAGCACAGATCAGTGACGAAATCCATGAGCAGCTGATCAAGGTGCCCACCACCTTGAAATTTTATATGACTTCTTTCTTGGTGTACGCAGCAGCGGTAATGAGGCAGTTTCCAGGTTTATCTACCAAGGGTAATAGACATTCTACCCCTATCTATGATTACTATTACCAATTGAACCTGAGAGAAAGCTTCCACCACTTCAAGAGAGTCACAGATGCTTTCTTCGCTCCTTTGTTGTTCACCTTTGACCTGAGACTAGAGAATAATAGGATTTCAGATGAAGCCTACAAGGCGGTCAACAAGGTTGGATGTGTTTTTCTACAATTCCCAACCTTTACTTACATAAGGGTAGGTTGTTTCACGGGATGACCTTACATGCTTCCCAGATACCCTTTAGACAAATGGATTCTTATGGAGTTGTGCAGGCAATCAATTTTAGTGCACAAAGAATGACAAAAGAATCATAAGCCAGGTTTTAAGTTTCCATTAACCATTGGTAGATACACGATCAGAAGTGTGCAGAAGGCCAAGGACGTTTCAGCAAAGATGCACATAATGACTATCAAAACCTATATCAAGACCTATAGGTATAGGCATGACTTTGACTTCAGAGATGTGAAAAAGAAACTCAAGAAAGGTCACAACCATGTTTACCATTTTGAAGACATATGGGCAGAATATAGAGATGAGGAGGATGTACATAAAATGGATTTCTACAGGTTGACAGTTGAACAAATAAGAGCCCTCCACATAGTTGATTTGCCTGAAGATTTTACAGATCCAGGAGACATCCTCAGTTCTGCCTAAGATAAGGACAACATCCCCAGAAACCTTTGCCTCCAGTACAATGGTCCAAAAAAGAATGTACTTACATGCGAGAAAGGTTAGCCCCTATCCTACACAACACAACATAATGGCTTCACAAGCATGGCTATTATATGAAAGCCTTCAAGACAGAATCTAAAGGTGAGCTTCCCAAAGAAAAACCTAGTCCGTTGTCGGAATTCCGTGCCAAAGAAAAAAAGGCAGCGATTCCCTCTTCATCCCGGAAAGGGCCAAGGATCAAGTTCACTATGGGGCAAAATACTCCACAAACCACTAAAATACAAGAAACAAGGGCTACCACATCTCATGTAGAAGAGAGGGAGCTTGTTTCTGAAGAATTATCTTCAGATGAAGAAGGAGGAGATACAAAGTTTGAATCCGAAGAATCAGATGATGAAGACTTTGGAGAGACTGAATTAAATGAAGAGGAAGAACAATCTGCAGAAGAGGTTGAGGAATACCAAGAGGATGAGCAGATTTTGTCCCCTCCTCGGGGTAAAATCGAACAAGTCCCAGTGTCTTCACCTCTTCACAATCCTTCAATTCCTAAATCTCTTGTTCCACCCATTCCTTCTTCTCCTCTTCCTACCACGGTTATAGGAGTAGAAGATGTTTCTTCCCCACCAGTAGTGTCAACGGTGTTGGTTTCTTTTGTAGTTGACCGAGCACAAAATATCAATGACCTATCTAGTTCACGAGTTTCTCTCCCCAATTTGTCATCTCCATCTTTTGACATTTCTTCGGAGGCTAAATTTAACAGATTCATGAATTAATATTTGTAGAGTCAGCTTGGCATATAGACAACTGGGCCCATAATGACTACAACGATGCCCATAGTTACTATTTCAGCTATTCCTCAAGGAGCCCCTGCAGCTTAGGAATTAGCGATAACAAGAGATGTATATACTTCTTCCCTCCCTCCTTGGTTGGTGTCGCACGTTCCTAAGTGCAAAAAGCAGATGATCTCCCCCGATGAGCTGGACCTAGAAGAAATACCTGCCCCCAAGAACAAGGAAAATAAAAAGGCTAAGGTGCTGTCAAGGCTCCATGTTGATAAAGCTGGCCAAAATTTTGTTGATGTAGGTTTTCCTCCACAACCAGAGGGAGATGTAAGTATGGAAGATTATACTGTACAAAGAATACAACTTAGGATGGTAACCAATGAAAGTGCAAAAGAAGATGCCCAAGTAGTATTAGATGCTCTTGCAGGAAGGCTTGACAAGATGGAGCAAGCTAAGAATATATACAAGGAGAAAGTTGAACGCTATGCGAACATCTTGAGAAACATAGCGGGATCTTCAATGGGTGATGCCCAATCTATGACATTGGTGAATGTCGAAGAACCAACTGTTCAAAAGGTAGAAAAGCTTGCAGCCAAGGGCAAAGTCTTAAATGAGTTCATTGAAGAGATCATAGATTATGGGACACAGGTCATCACCACCACAAGTGAGAAGAAAATACAATTAGCCCAGCTACAAACTGAGCTTAATAAAGAGGAAGGATCACTTGTGAAGGATCTACATGAGATGGAAAGGACTTTATCATCATGGCTGAAAATGAAAGAATCCAAGATCAGAAAATTGGTAAAGAATGGAGTAATACCTGACAAGGAGAAATATGTGGAGGTGAAAGAATAACTCAAACATAAAATCTAGGTATTAAAGTTTTTGATTGATGACATTCACCAGGTACCTCATGTAGAAGGTTATCAAGTTCTTCTGGTAAATGGAATGGAAGAGTTGTCGGGTGATCTCCTTGATGACGAGCACACCTTCCTTCCCCTCAGTGAGATAATTCAAGTGTATAAAGAGGCCTTAATGAAGCTGGTGGATGATAAAGGTTTTACCAGAAACACCATGCACATTGTATGTGATCTACGCCTTTCACTTGATTGTTTCAAGGCTCATCTTCAAAGGTGTAAAAAGGTTTCTTCATCTGCAAAGAAGATGATCACCAAAATACACACGTTGGTGGATTATACAGTTGGGCCAGATGAAAAGTTCCTACGAGAGACGTCAAAGAAATATGAAGATTACAGCGCCCAATGCAAAGAACAATAGTCTTCTTTTTGTCTCCAATGTTCGCCATTTTTGGTGTCCCCTACTTTGCACATTGTAAATAGTTTTTGACACTTTAGGTGTCTTTTTGTAAAACGTAATTGCACCAAAATATGAGGTGCAATTACGTAGAAATAAATTACACTTAGTTAGATTAGGGTTTCCTATTTTTACTCATCTGATTCCCTAATTTTGCTCTTCCCTCCTTTCTATAAATAAGAGGGATTTCTTTTGTAATAATTACCTTTTGATATTTTGCAACGAAGTGTTGTTCTTTTGAAACACGCATTGAGACTTTGTGTTCAATATTGTGAATTCAGATCTAATCAATAAAGAAGAGGATTGCATGCTAGACTTTGTGTTGGAATCGATTGTCTTGTGTGTTGATTATATCAATAGTGATTTGTGTATGAGATTGAAAGGGCTTCAAGTGGTTGATGTAAACTTTGTGTTACATTTATCATTTGGATTTGTTTATGTTTGAAGGTTTTTGTTGAAGGATCTACAAGACTTTGTGCTTGTAATCATTCATTTTGTTCGAGGAATCGCTATGTCTAAGAAGACTTTGTGCTTCTAATACAACGAATGATTCTATTACAGGATTCAACATTGAAAAGGCTACGGAGTGACTTTGTGCCTTCATTAGCCTTCCCTTTTCCTTTTACCTTTTGTTATTACAAATCATACCTAGTATTTCTAAGCTTTGCTTTGTCAAGATAGAAATATTGGCATTACTATTGTTGTTTTAGTTTAAGTTATTAAATCTAAAGCTTTTCATCGTGAAGCATTGTAAACATCTTCTCTGAAAAAAAAAAGAATTATGAATGTAACACACCCCCCCCATTTCATGAGTACAGTGTACATTTTGTAAATATTCCTTTAAGTTTACTTTAGCTTCTAATTAGCAGTAAGAAGGGTGCCTCCCCTTTCTGAGAGGAGAGATTATATCTCACATAGTTGTGGTTGAAGTCTAGATGGCGTAATCTATTGAAAAGTTGATTACACTATTTTCACCCAACAGTGCTAAGAGAGGTTGGGATTTCAAGGATTGTGGAAATAGAATTTACTCAAGAACTCAATGATGATGGGAACAAAATCTCATCTTATGGAAGGTATGGAAGGAAGGAAAAAAATCCAAAAATAGACAAAAATAAAGGGGCAAGATAATGTGGGGAATTGAGGATCAAGATACCAATCAAGAATCAAGGATTGCAGATATAAGATACTTTATACTTTAAGGTGAGGTGCAAAATAAAATTTTGGGGGTCCATTACAATAGAGGTCAAGACTCTAGGAAATTGAGCCTTAGGGATAAGAGCAAACAAAAGTATGATTGACCAAAAGGGAGATAATGTAGGAAATTAGGGTATGGGAGAGTCATTTATGCAATAAATAGTTATTTAAAACGTTGAAGTTTTAGACCCAAAAAATAAGAGTGGCAAAACATGGGTTTAAGAACTATAGAATACATTGTGATTGAGTGGACATGTAGATCAAAGTCGAAACCTACGAGATAGAGAAACAAACAAAAAAGTGGGAAATACAATGAGTAGCAAACAGGTAGGAAGACACCTAGAGGCTCAAAAAATAATATCATTGATAAAGGAGCCATGGGATGAAGGGAATTAGGAGACTTCCTAACAAAGTACCTTGGTAAGCAAAAACTTGGAAACTTGAAAGATACAAAGGACTTGGAGAAAACTTAGGAATATGGGGAAGCGAGGATCAGAGGAAAAATATGGCAACAAAAAAAAACCTAAATAGCCACCCTAGGAAGAAAACTAAACTTAACACCCTCATACTTGAAAAAATTGAGAATTTTGGCAATTTGGGCACATGACCAAGACATGAAGGAAGGTAAAAGGATGACATTAAGCATAAATTTTATTGTTTAGATGGTGGCTAATTTCATAATTCTTCTTCAATTGATGATTTTTTAATGTTTTGCACATAAGAGTTTTAATCTTCACATGACAACCATACAATAATTGTTTATCACTTGATTATAGATCCAAAAATTCCATAACAAGAGTTGGTTGGAAGTTTGTTTTAGAAGTTTAAATGCAAATATATTAGATAAGACATTCACAACATATTGAAGCTAAATTTAGGACTACTAGAGATAACATTTGATAATTTATAATGATTACATCACTATAGAGGGATTTTTTGATGAACCAAATGATATAACTTAGAAAGTGAACTTTTAAAATGATGAGGCTATCCCATAATGACATCAAAAAGTAGTTCTATTGAAAAATATTTCTTTAATAATTCTATATAAATTGTTGATGACAAAAGAATACGTAATTGACAAGCCTTATTAAAATAGCTATCTCATACATATTACTAAAACATTCAATCTTGTTTGATTTGATATTTCATAACATTCCTTTAACCCCTAGTTCATATTTGTGTGGTCATCCTTTATTGATTTTTTTATATTATAGATATGATTACATATACAAGCATGGGGAAAGTGCTCATAATTGTTGATGACAAAGGAGCAAAATGTAGTGGAAGATATCTCACAATTTTAATTAATATCACAAAGGAAAATTATTTTGTGATGACATATTAAGAAATTTCATAAGAAAGTCATTAGTACATTCACTAATTGCCACTGTTGATACACTTGGTAGGGATATTTAATGTACTTATTGAATGAATGATAAACAAACACTTGTTTGTGCATTAGGGAAGTGGTACTCTCAAACATATACCAAAATCTTTATAAGATCCAACAAATTTCTAATTTCATTTGATGGTTAGCCATAAACTTGCTTGTCAGCTCTCCTTATGTACATAATCCCATTACAATTATCATTCATTATTTTCGATCATTCATCATTTTCATCATCAACATGTTGGAAAGGGAGTGGTACTGATTTAAATGCTCTGTATTTCCCAACATTGTTGAGGTGCTCATTTTCCAGCCTGTTCAATAGATCGAATAAAAATCATATATTACTATTAGTAGATGCATAGTTTGCATACATCAATGAATTAATTGTGTAACTTTAATTAAATAAATAATGAAATAATAGTTAAAGGAGGCATTTGAGAAACCTGAAGAAATTCCATATCCCACGTCGAATGATTTCTAGACATGCAAATATTGCAGTTGTTGCATTTAGATGGAGGCTTTTTATATTGAAATTCATAACTGATTGGACCCAAGCAAACCTGAGAAGTACATTTAAAATCTGTAGTTTTGCACACTAGTTAGATAGGTGTATGTTTTAACTTTCTGAAAAACTCAAAATCTTTAAAGACAAACATAATGAAACCTAATCCATTAATGCATAGGCTCTGAAATCAGTTATAAACATGTCTATGAACACAATTTACAGGAAAGAAACGAATTTATTCGCTGCAGATATTCAGAAAAATAGGCTAGAATTTATTTAGAAGGCTACCAGTAACTTATTTTATTAAATTTTTGAGATGTACTTAATATCATATGCATAGAATTGTTATATTCAGAAAAACATAGGCTTCACTTATGTGTTGTTACAAGTGTTTGTTCTTTATATTTGATCATTATATTTTGGAACAGTTTCTTGTCGCGCCTGTTAACGAGGCATGGCAAATGCATAAAAAGGGATGAATGGGATGCTTTTGTTGATTCATGTTAGAAACATTGATGCACTTCAAAGTTCACAGGTTTATGGTTATTATTGGGCATAGAGGTCATAAGTTTGGAGTTTATTTAAGCTTGGATACTAGGTAGTGAGAATAGCTGGGTAAAGAATTAACGTAGCCACAAAATGGAGACAATTTGAGGGAAGTGCTTCATTTAATCCAGCTATCAAATTTATTACTGAGAGAGTAAGCAACAAATATCTTATTCTTGATATATGGTCGATACTAAGATTACCAAATAACATGGATATTAGGGATTTCTTTCCCTTCTTTTCGTTTTACCATAGAAAAACGCTTCTAAAGAGTAAAGAATATGCTAAAATCTGTTATATTTCTTTTTTTTTTAAATGCCCAGAAAACAAATACATATTTCAATCTAACTTTTGATGTGGCCATGGATATGCATTGAAAGGGGATGGATGGGTTTTATGGAAATGAGGAATTCATTCTGAAGACATCGATATCCATTGTGAGTAGATATTCTTTGTATCATGGGATGAATGAACGAATGAAGACTTTTAATAACATCCACGAGACCAAACAACCTATGGGACCCACGGATCACCAACACAACAGAACACCACAACAGACGGGGACAAAACTAACCACCACCCACCAATTACTTGGGCTCCCTTTCCTTTTGCATCTTAGATCATCTGCTATGTATTTTAATCAAGTATTCAGCACTTTTGTTATTTTCTCTACTTCAAGTAGGCTACACAAGATGTCCACATTTGCAATCTCGATATAATTGACCTGAATATCCATATAAGCTGGACATTCCATGATATAATGCCATTCTGTCTCCAGTAGCTCTAAAGTATAAAACTTGCATATCCTATTTGCCCACTCTCCTTTAGGTGTTGTCCACCTTCCAGTTTCACATCATACTTGGTGTGAACTAGTTCTTAGCTGAGCTATTAGCATTTTTGCTTTCCATTTTATTTCCTCTCCTATATAATTCTTTTGAGTATGGTTATATGAAGAATTGAAGTGCTTGATGTAATATTCTCTTTTTCTTGATAACTCCCTTGCCCACATTCTTTCTTTAACTTTTTCTTATATGTACATTTTGATTGCACTATTATTATTTGGGCAGTCTTTTATGCTGCTACCCCATTTACTCACCCACTTGTTATTTTGCTTCATCCACATGCTCTTCCTTCTATTTAATTTCTCTTCTGCTGCCATTTTGGGCCAATGGAACATCTCCATGTTCTCTAGTGTCTTTAAATAACTTAGTAATCGAATCATAACTGATGACTCCACAGGTAAGGCCCCAGCTTCAGCTAGAAAGTGTTTTCATTATAAAAATGTATCTTGATTCCATCCAAATTACATTGTCTATTGTGAACTCATCTCCCTACTTATATGCATATCCATATATACCTGTATTTCTGTTTTCTGGTTTATATGCTTTGCGCAGTTGTTTAGCATATGATTATATGTTACATGTGTGTAGACAGGTCAAACATTTCTGTGATGATTGAATGTATTACCAGAAATTATAGGTGAAACATGAAAGATGCAATATAGCCTGACAACAACTGAAAGAAGATTTCAGAACTTTGCATTAAGTCTTGAGACCTCTAAAACTATGCTATCTGATTTAAATCCGCATCTTATACTCTAATTTCAGTGGCTGCTTAGGTGAAGCTTTTGAATCCCGTTCTGCATTTCTGGAGGGAAGAAGATCTTACCAGGGTCCAGAATTGACAATTGTTTAGGAAAATTTATTTTCATTGCTACCCATTTTTGCTTAAGAACTGTCTCCACATGTTCCTGATTATGTGCAGAAATTGATCTCAATAACAGTTTGCCAAAGAAATAACTCTGTAGAGTTCAAAAGTCAATACAAGCATCAACCTTTTGATTATGCCAAAGTCACTTCTAGACGTATGAATCGTAAATGTTATGGTTGTTTCTGAAGGGAAGAAAATCTTACCATGATTCACAATTGTCTAGAATTTTTTTTTCTATTGTGGCCAGTTTTTAGTAAAGAATTGTCTCAACATGTTCCTGATTATGTGCAGATATTAATTGATATTAATCTTGTTTACTGCCCAATTCTACTTGCTTCAATATCACAAAGAAACAGTACAATAAATGCCATAAGTTATAAGATTTCATAACAGAAATTACACAATGATTTCTTGATATATTTCATTCATGATTATACAAGTTTGTTCAGGGAGATTCCATACATGCGGTCTCCCATGCTCGTTTACAATAGTAGTTTATAAACTGGCCAACGATTGCTGAGAACTACCAACTGTCGGCAATTTTCAACCATTTACATCTGATCACTATGCCAACTATAATTAAAACTAATAGAATTATTTTACTAACTGTAACTCTCACTAACAGTTTGCTAGAGAAATAACTCTAGTGTTCAATGGCCAGTACTATTATCAATCTTTTGATTATGCCAATGTTACTTCTAGATGTAGGAATTGTAAATTTTATGGGCACATAGCAACAATATGTCCTACCCAGGTCTAGGGGTTCAGACCCAAAAAACCAAAATACGCAGAAGTATTTGAAAAAGACCAATTTAAAATATATACAGGAACGGGTGGAAATATAGATTAATCTTATTCCTACCCAACATAAGCAGACTGATGAGGCCAGTTGACCTATTTGTTATCCATTTTATATTATGTAATTGTAAGATCAATCTATTGATCCTGCTGTCCTTTTTCAAGTATTCTGCCTTGCTTGATCTCTTGGGTTGTTATTGTGATGTATTTATCCCCCACCTGTGGGATCAATTTGGAGATGGTAGTTGAGACTATGTATGGTCTTATTCTCATCCATAAATAATGGAGATTATTGATACTTTTGTATATAGTGTTGTAGATCTATTTTGGGGTTGTGAATATGGTTGTGGATCCAAATATGGACTTGTATCATGATGTGAGAAAGAGGATAATCAGAGTGGAAGAAAAAATAAGACAAAGGTAGAGGCGAAGCTAACAAAGGACCAGCAATATGAGTAGAAAAAAATTAGAGTATGAGTTGGAGTAGTTATGGTGGCTGTTGGAGGAATATGAAACATGCAATAAAAAGAAAGCAAAGTGAAAGAAAGCTATAGCGAAGTCATTGAAGAGTTGTGAGAAGGTAAAAAAGAATGGTGAGGATAAATACTCACATTGTGAGCAAGAGGTCTATTTAGAGAGAAAAGCCATAGGGTCAAGGATTAGCAGGATAGAACTGTTAGAACATGGAAAGATTAAATCCCTTGAAGGGTTGGCAAAATGATTAGTGGAAAAAGACCCTTAAATGTGATCTTCCAAGAGTTTCAATGAGAAAAGATAGATTAATGGGATGAAGATAAAGAAGATGAGTGTGATGAAGATAAAGAGGATGAGTGGGATGGAGTCGTACTATGTTACCTCAAAGAAGTGGAAGGTATTGAAACTTATAATACAAGAGGAGAAGAGTTTAAAGACTACAATGAAGAGGAATGAAACCTATTAAAAGAGGACTACCAAGATATTGTAGTGGTGGAAACAATCCACATTAAAGATGAAGCTGCAATAGAGGTGGAGATCTCTAGGAGCCCAATATGTGATGAATTCTTTTGGTTTTAGAGAACAAAACCAGCAATAAGTAGTTAGAGGAATGTCTAGAGAATCCCATCATTGATGAAAAGGGAGTAGAAGATCATCACCTCTTGGAGAAGGAATGAGAATGATTGAGAGAAATAACAGAGGAATCTATATTTTTTATGCAATAAAGGAAGATTGTAATATCCCCATTTTTAGCCATATGCTCTTCTATGCTCTTCAGCCTATTCCGGAAGCCGTAGGCTCATTGAGGTGAAATCAGGGTTTCTTTGTTTAGAGGTTTTTTTGGTATTTCCCGGAATTTACTATTTTTAGTAAATTCTATTATTGGTAGTGAACAGTTGTCAGCACTTCAGTAAGTCATCTTCAGTTGGAGTAGTTGCTGAGGTTTGATTTTTTGGCTTTTTAAAAGCATTTTGGTGAAATAATATATTTCAAGGCATTAATGTTTTAATTTCAAGTTGACCCCTTGGCCTAGCACATTAACTTTAAGTTGTGTTTAAAAGGTGGCCATGAAGGGGGATGCCTTCGTGAAGGAAATATTAAACATTTAATAAAGTTCATTTATGCCTTGAAGTGGGCGCCATTCTAAGAGGGATTTATTATTTATGAATTTTAAAATATTTCAAAAAGGGAACTTTTGGCATCCCATTCTTGGAGGAGTTTTGGGAATTTGAAAAGTCACCTCTTTTACTATAAAAGAGAAGTTTTGCTCCAGCTCTTATCATCCATGAACTTATGTTAATGTTATACTGTCAAAATGACAACTTGGTTTTCACTTCGAGGGATGCTTACCTCCTAGTTCCAATCCAATTTCGTGTTTGAAAGATAACACCTAGTTGGTCTTACTGTTGCTTCTCATCCATACTAGCAGATTGAGTTTCATAGATTGAAGATTTTTGAGTTTTTTCCAGATTTTGAGTTGCTGGTGCAGCCATGGCTGAAGATCGATTTTACTTGCAACTCTTTTATTGCATTTATTTCTGATATGGGTATTCTACCTATGTGTTCCTAAGCCTTGGGCGACCCTCTCCAAGAGGTTTCAGATTTTATTAATGTGTTTTTGAAATTGTCCCTCTTGAAGGCTGTACTTTCTAGAATGACATTGGGATGTGTGCATTATTAAATGTGGAGACTTTGGTGCAGTTTGTGTGTTTGAATAGGGGTGCCTTTACTCCTAGAAGCTGCTGCAAGTGATTCCATGTCAATTGGTGATGATATGATGAAGTTATGAACATTTTGGTGTGCTACAGTTTGCTGGTAATTCATTTTCAGTTTGCTGATTTTTATATCAGACTTGTTTAGTTTGAGTTTTCAGTTCTCTCTTCAATAAGTTGTATAGATATCTAACGTGGGATCATCTAGTTTCAATGTGCTTCATAGCTACTGTAATTCTAATGTAATTTTGCAATTTTTCCAGTCCCTTATTGCTGCAATTATTTCATTTAATTCACATTAAGCACCCCTGGATGGTATACCGCCAGTGTGGAGAATGAATGTTTTAAATTATCTTGTACCCATTGTCAAGTGGTGAATCCCCACTCCTTAGTGGATGCTCGCCGCAGCGGATGAATTGTTTATTTGTATTTTCTTTCCCCCCACTGTTTTGGTGGAAGAGTGAAAATTCTCTCATGGCTGGTTATCCACCTAAGTTCTTTTCAATTTGTAATGAGAACTCTGCCGTATGTTAGCACCTCGCCTTCTAAAGGATCTTGTGTTTAATTCCTCTCATTCAATTGTAATCATTTCAGTTATTGATTAAGTAGATCCTAGGGATCCTCTGACCATATGCCTGCCCCTCCTCCTTAAGTGGTTTTAGGATGCATTCTTGGTTAGAGTTATTTTCCGCATCCTTTTGGTTTGAAGCTAACCTTAATGGGTACGTGATTACATTGTAATTGTCATTGAAAATCAAGAAAAAATTGAGAGGGTATCTTTCAAAGATGGTGCAAAGAAAGAATTGTCTTGTGGCCAATCAAAGCTTTCTAGACATCACATAGAGTCAAGAAACAAAGACCTCATAAAAGAGAAAATGGAAAGCATGCTTGAATGGCATAATGCAAAGGAGGAAGCACCTACGGGAATTTTTTATTCCATTAACTTGATTTTTTTAATGGTTTATGTATAGGTGCAATAGGAGGTATGAGTGATGGAAAGAGCTATGACAATTTCCAATGGAGGAGGATGACTAAACCTTCAAGGAGTTGGGAGGAGAGGAATAGAACTAATTAGTAGAGGAGGATCTTTGTTCCAACAAGAGGCCATAAGTGAATGAAGAAAATATGTGATAATTTGCAGATGTACTCGATTTGGTGGAAGGGAATTGTAATGTCACCTTCTCGAATATGATTAGTTTGTGGATAATTAACCTATTTTTTGAGTTCTCCCATAGGCTAATTGGTGAGTAAGGGAGAAATCCAGCATTCTTGGAGCGCGTAGGATTAATCAAACTATAGTGTTGTTTTTGGAAGCGAGTTCAATCGGTCTTGGTGAACCTCTTGGTGCTTTCAAAATTGATTTTTGGCTTTTTGGGAGCTCTCCAAACTTCTTGGAGAAGTTTGTTATTTTTAGAAAGTCACCCAATTGCTTCAGTTCATCGTCCTATGACTTCAAGGACAATTTATTGTTGTTAGAATTGTATTTTTGTATCATTTTGATACTTTCCATAACTTGGGTAAATTATTGAGTTATTAAATAATTATTCATTTAAGTTGTCGAATGTTGAAAATATTAAAAAACAACTTCGTGTAATAATTGGCAGAGCATAGGATAATTTGCAAATGTAAGAAAATATGTGATAATTTGTAGATGTACCCAATTTGGTGGAAGGGAATTGCAATGTCACCTTCTCGAGTATGATCGTTTGTGGATAATTAGCCTATTTTTTGAGATCTCCCATAGGCTAATTGGTGAGTAAGGGAGAAATCCAAAGTTCTTGGAGAGCATAGGATTAATCAAACTATAGTGTTGTCCTTGGCAGTGAGTTCAATTGGTCTTGGTGAACCTCTTGGTGCTTTCAAAATTGATTTCAGGCTTTTTGGGAGCTCTTTTTATTTTTAGAAAGTCACCCAATTGCTTCAGTTCATCGTCCAATGACTTCAAGGGCAATTCAGTATTGTCAGAATTGTATTTTTGTATCATTTTAATACTTTCCACAACTCGAGTAAATTATTGAGTTATTAAATAATTATTCATTTAAGTTGGTTAATGTTGAAAATATTAAAAAACAACTTAGTGTAATAATTTATTAAAAGGGTGTTATAAATTTTGTTTCAAATTGGATGCCTACAAATGGGAGTCTTTTTGCTGCTCTTTATACATGGATCCTGCTATATACGGTAAACCACCTTTAGGTCTTCATGCATACATTATTCCAAATGAAGGTGTTATCACTCATGGATCCATGACTAGCAATGATTCTAGATGAGGTTTATCTTCTTCCAAATAAGCTAGCTAGTATGGTAGAGGATTCTCCATTTTACAAAAGTTTCATTATATTAGAAAAGGTTTGGGATTGAAACAAGTAGCCATATTATAACCCATCCAACCATCAGTAAAGCATAACACTACTGGGTTATTCTCTTACTATGTAATGTCCCCACTTTAGCAGTTGACCAAGTGTGTGTGCGTTAGCCTTGTTCTACATGGTCCCGAGGGCTAACAAAGGGTTTAAGGGGATCCTAGAGTGTTTTGGCCTAGTCATTTCCAGTTTGGGCCAAAACGAAGTTGATTTACTTAGTTTCAGGCATACTTACTATTTTTAGTAAGTCAGTAGGACACAGTGGAGACCAATTTTGGTGATTGGATTTGATACTCCTCGGTGAGAGCTTTCCGACGAGCTATCACTCGCATTATTCGGGGTCCGATTGCTAATACATTTTAATGCCTGAAGTTTTATTAAAGTAACATTTAATTTAATTGTAAAATATTAAAGTGTTACTTTAATATTTATTTTATGGGGATGTGTACCCAAGGGAGACATAAGGGGATATTTTAATATATGTTTTATATTGCACATCTTTTATCCCACATTGCCCATGAGAGTTGAGTCGACCCTTGGAAATAGAATAAAAGGAAGCGTTTGTGGCTTCATTACATATGTTGAATATGAGAAGAAATTGGTGTGTGAGTTGCAGATCCGTTCTTGGCATTAGAGGACGTCTATCCTCTCTTGTGACATTTTAGACGTCATTCCCTTGGGGTTTGGCCTTTCGAATCTATTGCTATCAGCTCCATTAACAGGCATATTGGGTGCATTTTCAGCTACGGGCAGATTGGGGGTTTCGTTCTTATCTTCCTCTCTACTTGTCCGATGCTTATGTCACTTTAAGGGAATGATTTCAAGAAGATATTGAACCGTTTGAGGGCAATTTATAACAGTACTGTAGTGCAACACTATTCATGTACTGTAGCACGGCACTATTCATGCTACTGTAGCGTGACACTATTCATGGCACTATTCATGGGTACTATTCATACCACTGTAGCAGCAGATTTTGTAAACATTTGATGAAACATTATAATGCTGTAGAAATTCGTGAATTGATAACTTGCCATGTATTTGCTTCTTATTGAAATAATATTTTACTAGCAGTAGTCAATTTCCAGATTGCATATTATTGTAGTTTCCTTCTTGTTCATGTTGTGTGTTTTCAAGTTTATGCCAAAACATAAAACAAACAAACAAATGTCTCATTTCCGGAAGTCATAAGGGAATTAAACATTAAACGGAGAAATAAGAAGTTGGATGCAAACTGTTTGTCAAAATTCCTTTCAGCAGTTGGTTAGTCTTTTGGGCGTTCAGGGGTGTCCATTACAGTGGTATCAGAGCAATAAGTCCTGCCATCCTGTGGAGGTCTTATAGGGAATTTGGAACAGCCAGATAGAGGGAAAAGTGTTTGACGAAATGTCAAAACACTAAAATCAGAAATTAAAAACAGGTTAAGCATTTATGTTTGAGCATGCGACAAGGGCCTTATAATCTCCGCAATACCAGAGTAAGACAAAATAGGATTTCGGACTCGCAGTCTAGTTCATCCGTGCAGGTGGACATAGAATCCAATCATACAGACACAGAGGAGATATTCTTTGATCAAGACAACAATATGGGTGACCGAGATGACATGAACACAAGATTAGGCGGAGGCAGGAATACTAGTCTAGATGAGGGGGAGGTAATGTTCAGACAGTTACTAGATACATTAGAGCAGGGGCAGCGTATGCAGTAGGAACATAATAGGCGAATGGACATGATGTTGCAGCTTATGGCTAGATAGATGGGCGTCAATATTAATCCAGGTGATGCCAACAATGGAAACAATAACAATGGGGGAAACGATAACAATAGGGGCAATGATAATGATGGAGGCCGAGGCAACAATAATGGTCCTGAGAATAACATTAATGGTAACAATGGACTTGGCAACAATGGGAATGAGGCGGATAACTTTAGACACGTTGCACGCCTGGCTCGAACAACGAGCTCGAGACCTCTTCTACCCACCTTCCCACCTAGAGATCCGGTTCAACCAGTGAACGAACCGCAGATTACTGAGTTACAAGGTCAATTCAGGAGGGACTGGGAGGCCAGTGGACCCAAGTTTCAGGCAGATATTTCCCTCAAAGGTTATATGGACTTGAGGATGAGACATATGCCTAGATCAGGAGGGAGGAATCAAAATTTTGAGCTGAGAAAGAAAGTTGGAAAACTTTCCTTGCCTTATTATGATGCTTCAGGGAAGATGACCGCACGAGCTTGGGTGCAGAAGGTAGATACATACTTGCAGCTGAATCCTATGCCTGAGGAGGAGGCTATCAAGTATGCGGCTATGCACTTGGACGGCGTTGCGCATGAATGGTGGCATCATGGCATGGTGACTCTGGGGCATAATCAGATTACATCCTATGAGGAATTCACAGAAAGATTGATTGAGAGATTTGACAATAGGGATCCCGAGTTACATTTCAAGGAGCTAGCACAGTTAAAACAGTCAGGTTCTGTGGATGCTTACATTGCCGAGTTTCAGCGTTTGTCGGTACTTGTTATTGATATCTCTCCTAGGAGATTGGTGGTGTTATTTTGTGATGGGCTTGCTGATCCATTACGAGGTTGGGTGAAGGGACATGATCCACTCACCTTAGCTGAAGCAACTAAAAAGGCACGAGATTTAGCCCCTTCGGTATACAAAGGAAAATACCATTCAATAGATTCTTCCTACCGCAAGGACAAAGACAAAAAACCATTTCAGAAAGAGTATAACAAACCCAAAGAAGGATCAAAAGGACTAGACAGTGAAACCTTGAATGAACTTCGAAAGAAGAAACTGTGCTTCCAGTGTAGAGAGCCTTGGGACTTATCTCATAAATGCCTTCTCAAGGCTAAGGCAAATCAAATGGAGTATTTTTCAGCAGAAGAGTCAGAGTCAGAGGGGGAGGATCAGCACTTCGATTCAGATGAGAGTAACACTATAGAGGAGAGCAACATTCCTAAGGATGATAGATCGTTGGCACGCTTGACAGGGGCCCAGAAGGCAATCACATTTAAGGTCAGGGGTGCTGGATCCAGGGGCAGAAAGTGATATATCTCATTGACACTGGGGCTACACATAACTTCATAGATGCACAGTTGGTAGCCAGGAGAGGGTTATAGACCGAGGAGCATGATGGATTTAGAGTCATGGTGGCTAACGGTGACAAATTATTATGCACTCAGAAGATATCTAATCTTCGCATTAGGTTTGGAGATGGCTATGAGTGGGAGGATGAGTTCTATGTCGTGGACATGGGAGATTATGATGTCATCCTCAGCATGACATGGATGGCTTCGCTAGTTGAGTTCACACTCAACCTAGCGAAATTGGAGATGAGATTCCAGCACAAGGGCAGAACTGTGGTACTTAGGGGACTTTCGAATGGAGGCTGCAGAGTAGTGTCCTTGAGGAGAATGCAGAAACTTTTTCGTCATGATGACATAGAGTGGGTAGCAGAGTGCTACATTATGCCAGCTCCACCAGAGCCACTGGTAAAGAGTCATCCACCAGATATCCAGAAGATACTTGAAAGACACACTAAAGTATTTGGCGATATTCCTCATGGGGTTCCTCCTGACAGGGGGATGGAGCATGTTATTGAGCTCGAGGAGGGAGCCAAACCAGTTATGATTACCCCTTATCGTCATCCTAAGAAACACAAGGATGAGATAGAGAAGGCAATTAAGGAGTTGTTGGAGATGGGGCACATTAGGCCTAGCAAAAGCCCATTTGCTTCAGCAGTAGTACTGGTGAAGAAGAAGGATGGGACGATGCGCATGTGCATCGATTACGGGGCACTAAATAAGAAAACAATTAAAAACAAGTATCCCATTCCTAGGATTGATGAGCTGGTTGATGAGTTGCATGAGGCATGCTTCTTCACCAAAATTGATTTGCGATCCGGATACCATCAGATCAAGATGAGAGCAGAGGACATTGAGAAAACAGCCTTCCGATGTCACTATGGCCACTTTGAGTTTATGGTTATGCCATTTGGACTAACCAATGCACCCGCTACATTTCAGAGTTGTATGAACCAAGTATTCAGGGAGCAGTTGAGGAGATTTGTCTTGATTTTCTTTGATGACATCTTGGTCTTCAGTAAGACCTGGGAGGAACATTCATAGCATTTGGAGGAGGTGTTATCTATCCTAGAGAGAGAGTCGTTGTATGCCAAGGAGTCTAAGTGTGAGTTTGGTATGACAGAATTACTATACCTTGGGCATATTATTAGTGCAGATGGAGTTCAAGTAGACCCTGCAAAGATTAGAGCTATAGTTGATTGGCCTACTCCTACGAACCTCACACAGCTTAAGGGGTTCTTTGGTCTTTGCAGATTTTATAGAAGGTTTGTTAAGGGTTTTTCACAGACGGCAACGCCTTTGACAGATCTCACCAAGAAGGGGCCCTTCATGTGGACAGGGGCAGCACAGAGGTGTTTTGAGCATTTCAAGCAGGTAATGTCTTCATGTCTAGTTCTAGCTCTACCGGATTTCATGAAGCCTTTTGAGCTTCATTGTGATGCATCGGGTGATGGGATTGGAGCAGTATTGATGCAGGAGAAGCATCCCATTGCATTCGAGAATAGGAAGCTCCGGGGAGTTGAGAGGAGTTATTCTATCTATGATCGGGAGATGTTGGCCATAATGCATGCATTGGCCAAATTCTGATCATATTTGGTAGGTGGGCGTTTTGTGATCAAGACTGATCACAACAGTATTAAATACTTCATGAGCCGGCATGATCTTAATGACCGGCAACAGAAATGGGTTACTAAATTGCAGGCTTATGACTTTGACATAGAGTTTGTCAAAGGGAAGAAAAACGTGGTGGTTGATGCCTTATCTCGGAGACCTCACTTATGTGCTCTAGCAGAAATTTCAGGAGATTGGAGAGATCGGATTATAGCAGAGTATGTCGGAGATGCTTGGGCTTCTGGATTGATTTCAGGTACTATACAGGATGATCGCTATGAGGTGATAGATGGATTGATCAGAGTTCAGGACAGGGTTTATTTAATTCCGTCATCACATTTGAGAGAGGCGATACTGAAGGCATTTCATGATGCACCCACAGTTGGGCATCCGGGGGTCTTCAAGACCTATAGGCAGATCCGAGAGCGGTTTTCATGGAGAGGGCTCAAGGATGATGTTCAGAGGTATGTCAAGGAGTGTGCGGTTTGTCAACAGAATAAGGGAGAGCACACCTTTCCTGCAGGTTTATTACAGCTCTTGCCCATCCCTGATAGGAAATGGGAAAGTATTTCGATGGACTTCATCACTAGTTTACCACGAGTGCAGGGAAGGGATTGCATCTATGTGGTGGTGGACCGCTTGACGAAGTTCGCTCACTTCTTCGCTATTTCGTCCACTTACACAGCAGCACAGGTGGCAGATCTTTTCTTTAGAGAGATATTCAAGTTACATGGGCTGCCCAGATTCATTGTCAGTGACCGGGTTAGTAAGTTTATGAGTGTTTTTTGGCAAGAGTTGTTTAGGTTGTGTGGTACAGATCTTACACCTAGCACTAGTTATCATCCGCAGACAAATGGGCAAACAGAGATTGTGAATAAATGGGTGGAGGGATATTTGAGGAACTATGTAACTGCACAACAAAAGGCTTGGGTCAGATGGTTGCATATGGGAGAGTATTGTTATAACACCACTTATCATATGTCCATCAGGATGACTCCTTTCATGGCACTCTACTATTATGAAGCACCTAGCTTCATGGATTTAGTTTTGGGGGACAGCAGAGTGCCCAAAGCCAAAAACTTATTGCGGGATAGTCAGGACATCCTGAAAGTGCTCAAGGAGAATATACAACAGGCCCAGAATCAACAGAAATTGTACGCTGATCAGCACAGAATAGAGCGCAGTTTCGAGGTAGAGGATATGGTTTACTTGAGGCTACAACCATATAGACAGTCATCGCTCAAGAAGAGCGGAGCTGAAAAGTTGAAGCCTAGATTTTATGGTCCCTAAAGGGTGATTCGCAAAGTGGGCGAAGTCGCCTATGAGCTTGAGCTTCCAGAGGGCAGTCGGGTGCACAATGTGTTTCATGTGTCTAGGCTTAAGAAAGCCATTGGTCAGAGTGTAGTGCCTTTTGCAGATTTACCCCCTTTGGATGAGGAGGGGAAGCTTGTGCTAATACCCGAAGCTATTCTGGACACCAGAGAGAGGAAGCTTAGAAACAGGATAGTGAAGGAGTATTTGGTCAGATGGAGAGACCTACCGGAGGAGGATTCTACATGGGAAAGTGAGCAGGTTATTCAACAGGCTGGACCGAGATTGCTTGAGGACAAGCAATTTCAAGGGGGGCAGACTGTAATGTCCCCACTTTAGCAGTTGACCAAGTGTGTGTGTGTTAGCCTTGTTCTACATGGTCCCGAAGGCTAACGAAGGGTTTAAGGGGATCCTAGAGTGTTTTCGCCTAGTCATTTCCAGTTTGGGCCA
Source organism: Sequoiadendron giganteum (assembly GCA_007115665.2). Lineage (NCBI taxonomy): Eukaryota > Viridiplantae > Streptophyta > Pinopsida > Cupressales > Cupressaceae > Sequoiadendron > Sequoiadendron giganteum. The sequence goes on along the minus strand of CM021101.1, from coordinate 57,172,151 downwards.
AAACGAAGTTGATTTACTTAGTTTCAGGCATACTTACTATTTTTAGTAAGTCAGTAGGACACAGTGGAGACCAATTTTGGTGATTGGATTTGATACTCCTCGGTGAGAGCTTTCTGACGAGCTATCACTCGCATTATTCGGGGTCCGATTGCTAATACATTTTAATGCCTGAAGTTTTATTAAAGTAACATTTAATTTAATTGTAAAATATTAAAGTGTTACTTTAATATTTATTTTATGGGGACGTGTACCCAAGGGAGACATAAGGGGATATTTTAATATATGTTTTATATTGCACATCTTTTATCCCACATTGCCCATGAAAGTTGAGTCGACCCTTGGAAATAGAATAAAAGGAAGCGCTTGTGGCTTCATTACATATGTTGAATATGAGAAGAAATTGGTGTGTGAGTTGCAGATCCGTTCTTGGCATTAGAGGACGTCTATCCTCTCTTGTGACATTCTAGACATCATTCCCTTGGGGTTTGGCCTTTGGAATCTATTGCTATCAGCTCCATTAACAGGCAGATTGGGTGCATTTTCAGCTACGGGCAGATTGGGGGTTTCGTTCTTATCTTCCTCTCTACTTGTCCGATGCTTATGTCACTTTGAGGGAATGATTTCAAGAAGATATTGAACCGTTTGAGGGAAAATTATAACAATACTATAGCGCAGCACTATTCATGTACTGTAGCACAGCACTATTCACGCTACTATAGTGCGACACTATTCACAGCACTATTCACGGGTACTATTCATACCACTGTAGCAACAGATTTTGTAAACATTTGATGAAACATTATAATGCTGTAGAAATTCGTGAGTTGATAACTTGCCATGTATTTGCTTCTTATTGAAATAATATTTTACCAGCAGTAGTCAGTTTCTAGATTGCATATTATTGTAGTTTCCTTCTTGTTCATGTTGTGTGTTTTCAAGTTTATGCCAAAACATAAAACAAACAAACAAATGTCTCATTTCCGGAAGTCATAAGGGAATTAAACATTAAACGGAGAAATAAGAAGTTGGATGTAAACTGTTTGTCAAAATTCCTTTCAACAGTTGGTTAGTCTTTTGGGCATTCAGGGGTGTCCATTACATACTAAAGATAAGAATCGAAAAAGTACACAAGAAACAATATTTCAATCTAAGTTTGCAATTAACAATGACAAAGACTTACCATTGCTCCACCTTGAGTTGACTTCTATGAGCTTGCTGGATACTCCTTTAAATACTTCTGCTAACAACAAATTTATTGCCGAATTCTTGGAAGTTTATGAGGATTTACCTAAGTTCCAGCATGATAGAGGTTTCCCATATGTTGAGGTTTATTCTTAATTTGAGGAAACCTCTCCTTCTCTAGGTAATCCTCCAAACTCATCTAATGCTTAACTTGATAAACCCTTTATCGAAGAAAGAGATGCATTTACTATTGATGGTTCTTTTGATGTTGAAATCCAAACAAAACTAACAAAGAAAAAGTATCGAAAATTGATGAATGTTTAAACATCTTTTAGCAACATAATATTCGGTTGTATCCATCAAAAATTGATAATTGATGACTGTTTAAACATTGGACTTTTTTGTGACAGTTTTTCTGCTCATATTCATGGCTGCTATAGAAAAAGGCTTGGAATTGTAATAGAGAGTTGTAATTGATTCTGGGAGAGTCGTTTAGTGTTGTGCAGTGTTCTTGAGTAAGTCTAAAGACTGCTATCAATTGTAACAAAGCCAGTTTGGAGTGAGTGTACCTCACATTTATGGTGGAGTTTAACCCACAAAGGGGTTTCTCCACATTACTTTCTTGTCTTCTTTTATTGGTAGTATCTAATTTCTTATTTGATGCTACATATCTCATTCTTGTTTTAAGAATTCAGTCATTTATTTGTTTTCATAGTCTAACTCTTTTCATTTGATAATTTGGAGACTACATTTGAGGAGTATCCTCCCAAGTTTAGGGATCAACTAGTTAGTGACTTTGGGCAATAGGTTGAGGAATCTTGTTCTGCTAAGGGTTATACCAATGATATTATTAAGTGCAGACTGTAACATTGTCTGCTACATATAAATTAATAATAAAGAAGTTGACTATTAGAAATCAAGTATTAGACTCTAGTTAATGTAAACTATATATCTACAATATAAAATAAATTATCAAAAAATGGTAAGTTCAACACCTTTCAATGGTTAAATAAAATTAACAGGGCCCGAGTAATTATATAACATTTTCATAAAGTAAATAAACAGTGGAAAGGGGATAGAATTAATTAAATTGTATAGGGTTCAAGCTTTGCTCACCATGGCTATAAAATATATGCTTTTCTGTTCTATAATGAGCTTGTCCCTCAACCAGGGGTTTTGTGAGCTGCGTTGTAAGAGTCCCCAATCAATAACAATGTCCCAATATATACTAACAATGGTTGTAATTGATGACATGAAGAAAGACATTATTCTCCAGCCTTCATGTTTTGTCTGGCTATATGCCGTTCTCATTACAACAGCCACAATTGTTGAAAAGTACTTTAAAGCATTATATCCTTGCATTGCATCCCTTTCTTCAACCAAGCGCCTAACACACTGAAAGACATACTTGAAACCATAAGTGGCTTCCATGCTGTAAATTAATTGCTCATTGACCGCCACATTTTGCTTAGAATGAAATACATTGAAATGGCACCTAGCACTTAAATTACTTCCAAAAATAATGTCATGCCATAAAAATAAGCATGTGTGCTGTTAGAAAAGAGAAATATTTCTCTAGAGGAAGAACCTGAAGAAATCGAATCCAATAAGGGATCACTGCTAGAATAAAATAGAAGGTGGTATATGCATTATTTGCATTGACCGTGCATGCTTCATTTGAGCTTCTTTTGAAGTCTCCTGAGCTGTAGTAGCATACAAAGTACTCAAACATCCTTATTGCCTGTACCTGAAGGACATGAAAGCTGGAATAATTATAACTTTTTTTTCAGATGAAAGGTCAATTATATTATTGAAAGGGAATACTAAAAGAATCCTTTGTCCACTAGAAGCAAAAAAGCCCAAGGATCAATGGAAGTTAGTTACATCAGACTTCCAAATGGAAGCATTATAAAGCATATTCCAGAAAGGCATATATAAAACCAAACAACAGAGAACTACCATAGCAAATATAGGATGTCCTTATAGTAGATCAAAACAAAATAGAAAACATAAAAAACTAGTTCCTTAAGTAATTAAGCATATAAAAATTTAGGCATCCAGCGATAGTCCTCTTAGCTTTTTTATTTGTTTTTTACAAGAAAACAATAAACATAACAGTGTGTATGGATAAACCTCTCTTCAAATAATGAGGGGAAGCTCCTTGAGACCTAAACTAAAAACTCTAAGCTAAACTTACTCTAGGAATAAAACTATAGACAAGATATACAAATATCGACAGTACAATATTTTTTGAGGGTTTACATTATGAAATTGATTATTTGCATAGGGTTTTGCCTTGGATACAAGCAACAAATTGTTATGTCATGTCCCATCCCTAATTGAGTTGGAAAAAATGTAATTTTAAGACCCAATTATTGTTCTATTTGGGTGCTCAAATAAAGTACTTTTCTATTATGTAATTAAATAACTTTAAGTTACTTTTTATATTATTTTAATTTTAGGAGGGGAAAAAAATTAAATTAAGTGCCCAAAATTTAATGCTTCTAAAGGAAAATCTATTGCCCTCATTTTGTATCTGAATTATGAAGGACGATGTTGCCGTCATCATAAAGAAATTGCACTTAATCAAAGTGCCACAAAGGAGTCAAAACAATAAAAGTGCACTTATTATGAAACTATATCACATTTGAAAAGTGTCGATCAACATGAAAAAATGTGCCTAGGACAAATTCATAACCTTGTGAATATTTTTGTGAAGTTTTTTTATTGTTGAACATCCAGAATACTGAGAGGAAGGGGGGGTAAATCAGTATTCCATAAAACCATTCACATAAAATCCATCTAAGCATTATCACAAATCTGACTGAATTACCAGAAGAAGACATGAAATCAAGACAAAGCATCAACACACATGAACACCGGTATTTTTATGTGGAAAACCCAAATTGGGAAAAACCACAGTGAGGATTAGCTCACAATATAATATATCCGGATATAGAATATTATAGGGAAAACTCCCAAGACTCACTATCCTTGAAAGTCTCACAGCCAAAGAAAAACAATATGGCTCACTGCCAAGATACAAAAGAGTATGGCTTACTGCCAAAAGTGTAAATTGATAAAGAATGCACCTACCCAGTGTTGGAGTTCAAATACTTGAGTAACTCACTCAGCTGCTCATCTATACAATTCACACATAAACATTTTCAACTCTATCTTCAAGTATCTTTCACATGCGCACACTCTTCTTTCTCTAGCACATCGCACATACTCCCTCTCAAAAATGTCTTACATATATACATATATATATCCATGTTTCTTAAGTAGGTCGGCCTAATTAGGGAAACCTTGATTCAAAACCTAAGATAGATCCCTTTATTATTCACAGCACGCCTCAATATGAATATATAATTAGGTCGGCCAGAGTTAAACCAAAACTCCAAACATATGTAAACTCCATCAAACGTGTAGCACAAAAAATTGTTAACACATTAAATTCTAAAATTATTGTTTTTGGATTTGACTGTGTATGAGAATTTTGCATCAACATTTCGCATCACACTCTGTGATCCATCCTCAGGATAAAAGAGAGCTAGAGGAGAAGAATGATTATCTGCATACCAGAGCTAGCTTAAAAAGGAAGTGGGAAGAGGAGGAAAGGTGGCACGGGGTTCAAGGACCATGAAAAAGGCCCAAAAATGCAAATAAGGAAGGGAGAAAGGTAAGGCTAAAGGAATGACCATAACAAACAAGTGTAGAAAAATGCCTAAACAAATAAATACAAGCGAAAGATAAGAAAACAAATTAAGAAAAGAGGAAGAGACAAATAATTAAGAAGAAGAAAGAAATTAATGAAGACCAAATAATATAAAGACATATGTTGCCACTAACCTTCAAAATAAAATATTTAGAGAATAAAAAATGAAATAAGAAAAAGGCTAAAAAGAAGACAACACAAAATTTAAAGAAGGTTAGTGGCAAACATACGTCTTTATATTATTTGGTCTTCATTAATTTCTTTCTTCTTAATTATTTGTCTCTTCCTCTTTTCTTAATTTGTTTTCTTATCTTTCGCTTGTATTTACTTGTTTAGGCATTTTTCTACAATTGTTTGTTATGGTCATTCCTTTAGCCTTACCTTTCTCCCTCCCTTATTTGCATTTTTGGGCCTTTTTCTTGGTCCTTGAACCCCGTGCCACCTTTCCTCCTCTTCCCCCCTCCTTTTTAAGCTAGCTCTGGTCTGCAAACAATCATTCTTCTCCTCTAGCTCTCTTTTATTCTGATGATGGATCACGGAGTGTGATCCGAAACATTGATGCAAAAATCTCATACACAATCAAATCCAGAAACAATAATTTCTAACTATATGGATTGTGGAAACTTGATATCACTAACATGAAATTCTCCCATGCATGACATCAAACTACTTATCTTCAACACTGCACAATATGATAATCAATTATGAGAAAATGCAGAGTTTCCCACAATAGTGTGTTGTATGAAAACTTACTGAGGTTTGCAGAACAGAATACTATCATTCATATCTTCCAAATAGTTTGTAGAGGTGAGGAGACAAGAGAAAGAGCCTATTCATGTGTTTAATAATAGATTTCAAAAGGCTCTCACAAGGTTACGAACTCCTTACACTATCATGGATGTTAGAGAAAACTACTATGCCGCCTTGGATCCATTAACTGCAATGTTCGTGAGAGAAGCTCACCCCGCACCAGCCAATATGAACTTAGCTTATTCTAAGGCAATTGAAGTAAGTCAAAACATGGGACAAAATACAACTAGTCCTTCATTATACACCAGCTTGAGTTCTACAACCGGTCAAATACAAACCTGGAATCAGCAAGTTCCAGCATTGAATCCACTTCCACAACCAGCTTACCAGGCAGCTGTGCCATCCAATCAGTTGGTTCTCCATCCTGGAGCACCATTGTCTCAAGCGCCGGCAACACAACCTGTTTATCTGCAGAACACGGTGCCACCGACAAAGGCTCAGGAAGAAAGAGATGAAATAAAAGAGTTGGTGGAACAAGTGAAGAAGTTGTCAACTGAGGTGACATACCTTAGGAATCAAAACAATCAGATACAATCCATGCAACGGAATAATCAAGCACACCAAGGTGCTAATCGAGGATATCACAATAATCCTCCGAATCACCATCAAGACACCCATCAAGGATATAGTCACGAGAACAGTCATGGGTATAGAAACAATAATCAGGGATTCCAGAAGAGATCCTGGAATACGGGGTCCAATAATGGAGGTGTCCCTACACCACTAGATAATCCGCCACCTATCGAGAACCGTCCCGTGGACAAAGTATATTTGGCGGAGGCCGCATTATCAAGATGGTGTAGACTACATAACATTAGTCAACACTCGGAGTTACAATGCCATGAGTTCCAAGTAGCTACCGACATGTTTAGAGAAGTGAAGAATACAGAACCTGCGGAGAATCCTCCAATCACGAGGTATGAAATAGTCCCAACACCCCGGTATGATCAGGCCTTGATCTTGGAAGACTTCAAGTTTCCACCCGAATTCCAAAGTTATACACCGCTGCCAGTTAATTAAAAGTTCCCGCTGGCTTCAGAAAATGGTCTCGTGGGGACGCCAGAAGCTCAAGCACCTTCAAAAGCTCATGCCACATACTCATCACCAGATGAACCCCTAAGCAGAGACGGTTACAATTTTCCGCCTCTTAACAACAGTGTCTTGGTGGAAGGAGTCAGAGAAGTACAGGCTCTCCAGACAGCTGGAAATGGCCCCCCTAAAGTGTATCAAAGAAGTTATCCCCGACATGAGCCGTTGACCTCGTCAACGCCTCCGAACAACTTTACAACACCACCGCATCCCAATGCGAGCAACGTGCCGGTTACACTGAAGGACTCTCCCGGGTATAGACAACAGGGGCCCACACAAGCGAGATCGAATGGACCACAAATGCCTCAATAGCCTATCTACCAGGCTGAACAGAGACAAAAGGGGAATCCTCCTAGGGAGGATATAAAGAAGATGAGCTCCTATGTGTTGGAAGAGTTCAAGAAGATGAAAGTAAGTCTACCACTTTATGAGCTAATGAGAGTTCAGGTAGTAAGATACACCCTTTTAGGGGCATTGATTGAAAACCCCTCCGCAAGAAACACTTCACAAGAGGCACCCAATGTGCCAAGAAATTCCCAGATTCTCATGCAGCCCCGTCCTGCACATAACACAAATGTGCTGCAAAGTGTGCCACAAACGTCCTATACTTCTTGGGAAGCGCAACAACCTCAGAACTTTGAGGGCATGGTTTTGAATTCCTCAGGAACTCCTGTGAAGACCGAGACTGAGAGAGGTTCTCAGCCTGATGATGCCGTGAAGCAGAAACATAATACAAGAGATGAGACTCAGGGTAGACAAGTTCAGCCGGACAAGAAAGATGAAAAGCGAAATGATGTAGCGGATGAAAGAAGAAAACCAGTAGTGTTTTATCAGGGGAAAGATGAACCAGCCCCATTCTTAGTTTCAGTCAAAATATTTGGAAAAATGCTACACAACTGTTTGATTGATTCCGGAGCTTCAAGCAACGTCATGCCTTTAAACGTATGTGAAAGGTTAGGTTTAATCCCACTTCATACAAACAAGAAGGTGACCCAGCTAGATAAAACTAAAGTTCCCGTTGTTGGGGAGCTAAATGACATACACATGCAGCTAGCCGCAGATCCTAGGATCCAAAGTCGCATTGATATCTCCGTTGTGGATATACCAGACAGATATGGCATGCTGCTCAGCAGAGATTGGTCCCGAAGATTGAACGGGTATATCGCCACCGACTTTTCTCACATGTGGTTGCCTTGGAGAGGAATTCCTAATCAAATAAGAGTGGAGAGCACACCTCGGCTCAGGTTGATGATCACCGAGTATGGTGATAACAATGAAGTCTTGTTTGTAGAAACTGATCTGGGCTCTTACAAGCCAGTCAAGCAAGAGGTCCTCATGCTGCAAAGTGTGATTGAGGAAAAACCCTTGGAAAGCACATCCTCCTCTACTGAAGTATTGATTGAAGATGACTCAGGCAAGAGTGAAGGGATGTTTGAAAATTTTAGAAATTTTGTGCTAAAGAATGTCAAGCAAAGAATAGAATCAAGAAAGGATGCTTCCATCAGCAGTATGCTAATGCCCAATTGGTGTAGGATCCATGAGGCATTCCATCCGGAGTTTACATGCGCCATGTGCAAAATGGCCATAGAACAAGTTTCAAAAAGGGTTCCACATGTCTCTTTGGTAGAAGAACTAGAAGAATTAAATGAGAGAAAGGACTCCCTGATGAAGGAGTGGATAGAAAGTGGGAAAATCGAACCCGCAGTGGAAAAGGATGATCCCAATACCCGTAGAGGTCACATAGGAGATCAAGTATGGACTTTGAGATTTGATGGGTCAAAGTCGAAGAAAGGGAATGGAGCAGGGTTTGAAATTATTAGCCCCAAGGGAGAAGCATATCTAGGTGCTTGCAGGCTCCAGTTCCCTTGCACCAACAACATTACTGAATATGAATCTTTGATTCATGGGTTAAACCTGGCAATAGAGAAAGTTGCCAAAATTGTGCATGCCATTGGGGATTCTAACATAGTGGTCCGCCAGGTAAGAAAACAGTATGCTTGTCATGACAAGAGATTGGGCCACTATCGAAACAGAGTATGGGACCTGATCGAGAGCTTTGATGCCTTTAACATCAAGCAGGTGTATAGGTCTAGAAATCCAGTGGCAAATTCTCTTGCACAGGCGGCTAGTTCGCTGGAACCATTGGCCATGGAGGGCCTGAAAAAGTTCACAATAGAGTTAATCTCTACACCCTCAGTTCTAGACAACATAAAGAATTTCCAAGTATTCGACAATGATAAACAGATTTTGGAATTCTTGACCAGCTCTGGAGTATTTGAAGCACAAATTATAGATGAAGAAGAGATTGAGGAAGCAGAATTCGACATCAAAGGATTCTTAAATTTGAAGACGAATGTCATTCCTAAAGGAATGGTCGAGTTAGAAAGGCTCTTTGACCCTGACAAACTAAGTAGAAATCAGGGCACTCAAGGAAATGAGTGTGAAACAATCAACTTGGGAACAGATGAGCAAGTAAAGAATGTATTTGTGGGTAAGGTTTGTACCCCAAAAGAAAGGGAAGGAATAGTGCAAGCATTGAGAGAGTTCTCCAATGTGGTAGCCTGATGCTACGAGGACTTGAAGACATACGACACCACCTTGATCACGCATACAATCCCGTTAAAACTGGGAAATAAACCATTCAGACAAAGGCAGAGGCTGGTGAACCCGCTGCTAGAACCTTTGATATATTAGGAGGTTAAGAAGCTCCTCTCGGCCAGAATTATCTTCCCAGTAAGGCACTCAACATGGGTCGCCAATCTGGTACCCGTTAGGAAGAAGAATGGAGAGATAAGGTTGTGTGTTGACTTCCGCAACCTAAACAAAGCGTCTGAGAAAGATAACTACCCCTTGCCCTCACTGGATGAGGTGTTGCAAATTGTCAATGTTTCCCAAATGATGTCCTTCTTGGACGGTTATTCAGGATACAACCAAGTGATGGTTGAAGAAGCAGATAGATTAAAAACAGCTTTCACCACCAAGTGGGGGACTTTTGCCTACAGGAGAATGCCTTTTGGCTTAATCAACGCCGGGGCCACATTTCAACGGGCCATGGACATCGCCTTCCGAGACTTAGTCGGAAAATGCATTATTATATACATGGACGACTTGACCGTGTTTTCCAAGAAAAGAGAAGACCACATTGAAGATTTGAGGAAGATCTTCCAGAGGTGCAGAAGATTTGGCATTTCTCTCAATTCCAAGAAGTGCGTGTTCGGAGTCACTGAAGGGAAATTGTTAGGACATGTCCTTTCAGAACAGGGCATATCGATTGACCCAGACCATATTGAGGCGATTTCAAGGATTGACATGCCAGGAAGTCAGAAAGAGTTGAGGTCGTTCTTCGGAAAGATTAATTTTGTGAGAAAGTTTATAACTGGATTTGTTGAGATTGTCAGACCGTTGAATGAGATGTTAAAAAAGGATGCGAAGAGAGAGTGGACCCCTCAAACTAGGAAAGCATTTGAGGAAATCAAACAAGCAATAGTGGATGCTCCGGTGCTAGTCAGTCCAGATTATTCAAAGTCGTTCTACCTATACTCGTTCGCTTCATAACACACTTGTGCGGCAGTATTAACCCAGAGAACGGAGGAAAAGGTCGAACATCCAATTGCTTTTATGAGTGCACCATTAAAGGAAGCAGAATTAAGATATGCCAACGTGGAAAAGCAAGCTTATGCTCTAGTGAAAGCAGCTAAGAAATTCAGGCACTACATCTTGAGGAGCAAGGTCTATGCAATAGTTCTAGACGCCACGGTGAAGACACTACTGATGCAAAATGAATTAGGAGAAAGAATTGGCAAGTGGGTCGCCACTTTGCAAGAGTATGATATGGAAATGCAGCCTATGAAGTTAGTCCGAGGACAAGCTTTGGCACAAACAATTGCTATGGCAGGACCTGGATTGGTGCAGCAGACCTATGTGTTACAAGAAGTGTCCCCAGGGGAATGGTACGATGAAACTGTTTATTATCTGTTGAATCATAGATGCCCTTCACATTTGAATCCAGTACAGAGAAGAGCTTTAAGAATGAAAAGCCAAAGATTTATGCTACAAGGATCAGTACTCTATAGAAGAAATCACGAGGGAATTTATTTAAGATGTGTAGGAAAAAGAGAAGCTAAACAGCTAATGTAACACTTCCATGAGAAATTTGGAACAAGTCATGGAGGTGGTTTGGCCATAGCACATCAGATTTCAACAGCTGGATATTATTGGCCCACGCTTTTTAAAGATGCTTACAAACATGTAAAGACTTGCCACATTTGCCAAACAACCACATACAGAGAGAAGAATCCGGCTATGCCCTTATAGCCAGTAATTGAAGTCAGGCCATTTGCAAAATGGGGATTGGATTTTATTGGAATGATTAATCCACCTTCCTCGGCGCAGCACAGGTACATACTAACAGCTACAAATTATTGCACCAAATGGATAGAGGCTCAAGCTCTCAAGCTTTGCACGACAGATGTAGTGATTAAGTTCCTTGAAGAGAATATCATTACCAGATTTGGGTGTCCTCACGCATTGGTATGCAACAATGGCCCTGCTTTTTCATCATTGAAGTTTTCAAACTGGGCGTTTGAATATGGGATTGCATTGAAGTTCTCATCCAATTACTACCCACAAGGAAATGGACTTGCGGAGTCCACGAATAAGAATTTGTTGAACGCTGTCACAAGAACCCCAAAGATTAGCACATGCAATTGAGGTTTGCTTTGTGGGAAGACAGGACCAAAACGAAGAATTCCTTGGGAACATCTCCTTACCATTTGGTGTATGGGCAAGACCCCGTCTTCCCAGTTCAGTTGAGGATTCCAACTCTCTAGTTTATTCAGGAGTACCTCGAAGGGGAGGACCGAGTTCAAGTCAGATTATCCTAGTTGATGCATTTGGAGGAGAAAAGAGATGAAGCATTGGAAAATCTGGCTAAACATGAAGGAGTTGTGAAAAGGTGGTTCGACAAACAGGCCAAGATCAAGGCCTTCAGGATTTCAGACTTAGTTTTATGTTGGGATAAGGCCCATGAAAGTGTTATTACAGAATCTAGCAACGCTCGATTCACGGATAACCCCCCTACGAAACTAGTTCGTTTCCTAGGACCGTGTGTTTCAAGCACGCAAAACGAGGCTAAAATTGTTTTACGAAATCTCTATACCTACCTAGTCCAAGTAGGTGATCATAGGTTCGAGTTCGAGTTCGAGTTTAAATTCACCGCCGTAGCACCATTTTCTTCTAACTGTTTTTGGTGCAACGGCGGTGAAAATCATCGCCATTGCACCTAACTTTGTTTGTAATGTTGGTGCTCGAGCGATGTTTTTCACCGCCGTTGCACCTTAAGTTTGTTTTAAGTCGGTGCTCGAGCGGTGAAAATCACCGCCCGAGCACCTATTCCTAAATTGAGTTTTGAGTCATTTTAGCCGCATTCAATGCGTGCGACTCGAGTTTGTTTCTAGGTTTTATTAACTTTTTAACACGAGTTATCTCCTTACTTTGTTTTTAATGCCTGTCATCTCCATACTTCGTGCCCTCCCATGCCATTTCGAGTTGCCTTCATTAAGATCTCTCTTGGTGTTGTTCTCCAGCGCGCGTTTTGTGCCTCCATCTTCACCACGACTATCACAGGTATGTGCACATCCTGTTTTTGTTTCGTTTCTTTGTTTGCTTTGTTTAGCTTTCGAATACTTTCGTTTCTCTCTCGTCTTTGGCGTCCTTCATGTCGTTGTTTATATCTTTGTTTTTCTCGTATGTTGCTATCGTTTTTCCCACAAGATGCAAAAACCTAACACGCCGTGGTTAGAGTCGCCCTTTCTCCAACTGTTTGAAGTTTCGGTGTATAGGCGGGGTTTTTCGACGCTGTCGCGCAAACCACCAAGTAAGTTTCAATGTCTTGGCGGTGATTTTCACTGCCCTGACACCCCCACACAAATCGACCCCAAGTGTTGAGGCGGTGAAAATCACTACCATGACACTGAACTGTTTTGCAATGTTGGTGCTCGAGTGGTGATTTTCACCGCCTCGACACCAAAATCTGCATCCCTGAAACTCTAAGTCTTTGGTGCTCGAGCGGTGTTTTTCACCGCCTCGATACCAAAATGAAATATCACTTCGGTGCTCGAGCGGTGATTTTCATCGCGCGAGCACCAAAATCTGCTTTTCTTATCTAACACTTGAAATAGTGTTTTCTCTTCATTTTCGCCTCCACGCTCATTTCCGCTCCTCGTTTTCTGCACCACACGACCAAAACACAGTGACTCCATATTGCCTTGATCATCTCACGCTTTCCCAAGTGACATATTTCCTGACAATCATTGCATCCACCATTCTTGCAGTTTGTTTCCAAAGTTCCGTCAAAGATCCTCAGAGATAAGAATTACATTGGTCTCTGCTCTCCTAAATGTCAGCTGAAACGCCATCACCATCTCCTAAAGATAAGGGGAAGATGAAGTATAAGTACCAAGGCGTTTTCCCTCCAACCGTGGTGTTGTCCAAGGTAGATGAAATCAAAGACACTGAGATCGACCATCAAGATCTAGGAGATTTCGTGAGGAGGATTCAACAGAGGCCATGGGATGAGAATTTGAAAGCCATTGTACATAGAAATCTTCATATGGTTTCAAATTTTCCAACTTCAGCTCATCACATAGAGTTTGTACTTCAAGTAGCTGCACACTACATTGAAGAGGACAGAACGGTGAGGGATTCAACAGGTCAAGTTGTAATGAGGCTTCACGGTGAATTTTTTGACATAGTCTTCAAAATTCCACAAATGGAACAATACACTCCTATCACAATCCAGAGAGCTCAAGAAATATTTGACAATGATCCAGTCAAAGCCAAAACATTGATTAACTCACAATGGTTGAAGACTCCTCGGCATGCTGTTTCTAGCTGGCCTAAGGGACTCCCCAGGAGTGACTTCAAAGAAGATGTAAGGGATATGATTACCTTGTTAAGCAGAGTCAAGGGCTTGCCTGGATCTTCTCATTTCCAAGATTGGATGTATGAATACATCCGGATCATCCGAAGGAGGAAAGTACACATTGATTGGGGAACGCAGATCAATGATGAAATCCATGACCAATTGATCAAGGTGCCCACCACCATAAAGTTTTATATGACTTCCTTCTTGGTCTACTCAACGGCAGTAATGAGACAGTTTCCAGGTTTATCTACCAGAGGTAATAGGCATTCTACCCCAATCTATGACTACTATTACCAATTAAACTTGAGGGAAAGCTTCCATCATTTTAGAAGTCACAGATGCCTTCTTTGCTCCTTTGCTATTTACTTTTGATCCAACTCTGGAGAAGAAGAGGATTTCAGATGAAGCTTACAAGGCGGTCAGCAAGGTGGGATGTGTGTTTCTACAATTTCCAACCTTCACTTACATAAGGGTAGGTTGTTTCACAGGATGCCCTTATATGCTTCCCAGATACCCATCAGATAAATGGATTCTTATGGAGTTGTGCAGGCAATCAATTTCGGTGCACAAGGAACGACAAAAGAATCATAAGCCAAGGTTTAAGTTTCCATTAACGATTGGCAGGTACACGATCAAAACGATGCAGAAGGCCAAAAATGTTTCAGCTGAGATGCACATGAATACTATCAAGACCTACAGGTACAGACATGACTTTGACTTCAGGGATGTCAAGAAGAAACTCAAGAAAGGTCACAGCCATGTCTACCATTTTGAAGACATATGGGCAGAGTGTAGAGATGAAGAGGATGTGCGTAAAATGGATTTCTGCAAGTTGACAGTTGATCAAATCAGGGCTCTCCAAATAGCTGACTTGCCTGAAGATTTCACAGATCCGGGTGACGTCCTTAATTCTGCCTATGATGAGGACAACATTGCCGGGAAACCTTTGCCTCCAGTACAATGGTCCAAAAAAGAATGTACTTACATGAGAGAAAGGTTGTCCCCTATCCTACACAACACAGCAGAATGGCTTCACAAACATGGCCATCAAATGAAAGCCTTCAAGACAGATTCTAAAGGTCAGCTTCCTAAAGAGAAACCCAGTCCATCACCAGAATCTCGTGCCAAAGAAAAACAGGCCGCGATTCCCTCTTCGTCTCGAAGAGGGCCAAGGATTAAGTTCACTGTGGGGAAAAGTACTCCACAAACTACTGAAATACAAGAAACAAGGGCTACCACATCTCGTGTAGAAGAGAGGCAGCTTGTTTCCGAGGATTTGTCTTCAGATGAGGAAGGAGGAGATACAGAGTTTGAATCCGAAGAATCAAATGATGAGAACTCTGGAGAAACCGAAGCAAATGAAGAAGAAGAGCAATCAGCAGAAGAGGTTGAGGAATACCAAGAGCAAGAGCAGGTTTTTTCCTCTCCTTGAGGAGACACCAAACAGGTTCCAATATCTTCACCTCCTCACACTCCTTCAATTCCTAGATCTCCTGTTCCACCCATTCCTTCTTCTCCTCTTCCTACCACGGTTACAGGGGAAGAAGATGTTTCTTCCCTACCAGTAGTGTCAACGGTGTTGGTTTCTTCTACAGTTGGCCGATCAAAAAATATCAATGACCTATCTAGTTCTCCAGTTTCTCTCCCTAGCTTGTCATCTCCATCTTTTGACATTTCTTCGGAGGCTGAGTTTGATAGATTCATGAATGAATCTTTGCAGAATCAGCTTGGCGTACAAACAACTGGGCCCATAATGACTACAACGGCGCCCATAGTTACAGTTTCAACTATTCCTCAAAGAGCCCCTGCAACTCAAGAATTAGCAGTAACAAGTGATGTGTATACTTCTTCCCTTCCCACTTGGTTGGTGTCGCAGGTTCCTAAACGGAAAAAGCAGATGATCTCCCCCGATGAGTTGGACCTGGAAGAAATACCTGCTCCCAAGAACAAGGAAAAGAAAAAGGCTAAGGTATTGTTCAGACTCTAGGTTGATAAAGCTGGTCAGAAGTTTGTTGAGGTAGGTTTTCCTCCACAACCAGAGGGAGATGTAATCATGGAAGATTATACCATACAGAGAATACAACTTGGGAAGGTAACAAATGAAAGTGCAAAAGCAGATGCCCAGGTAGTCTTAGATGCTCTTGCAGGAAGGCTTGACAAGATGGAGCAAGCTAAAAATCTATACAAGGAGAAAGCTGAACGCTATGCGAACATCTTGAGAAACATAGCGGGATCTTCAATGGGTGATGCCCAATCTATGACCTTGGTAAATGTCGAAGAACCAGCTGTTCAAAAGGCAGAAAAGCTTGCAGCCAAGGGTAAAGTCTTAAATGAATTTATTGAAGAGATCATAGATCATGGGACGCAGGTCATCACTGCCGCAAGTGAGAAGAAAATACAAAAATCCCAGCTGCAAACTGAGCTTAACAAAGAGGAAGGATCACTTGTGAGAGATCTATCCCAGATGGAAAGGACTTTATCGTCATGTTTGAAAATGAAAGAATCCAAGATCAGCCAATTGGTAAAGAATGGAGTAATACCTGGCACAAGAAGATGTTGAAGGCTACCGGGTTCTTCTGGTAAATGGAATGGAAGAGTTGCCAGGTGATCTCCTTGATGATGAGCACACCTTCCTTCCCCTCAGCGAAATAATTCAAGTGTATAAAGAGGGCTTTATGAAGCTGGTGGATGACACAGGTTTTACTAAAAACGCCATACACACTGTATGTGATCTACGTCTATCACTTGATTGTTGCAAGACTCATCTTGAAAGATGTAAAAAGGTTTCTTCGTCTGCAAAGAAGTTGATTACCAAAATACATACGCTAGTGGATTTTACAGTCGGACCAGATGATAAGTTCATGAGAGAGACAACAAAGAAATATGAAGACTTCCGCGCCCAATGCAAAGAACAATAATCTTCTTTTCGTCTCCACTGTTCGCCATTTTTGGTGTCCCCTACTTTGCACATTGTAAATAGTTTTTGACACTTTAGGTGTCTTTTTGTAAAACGTAATTGCACCAAAATATGAGGTGCAATTACGTAGAAATAAATTACACTCAGTTAGATTAGGGTTTCCTATTTTTACTCATCTGATTCCCTAATTTTTCTCTTCCCTCCTTTCTATAAATAAGAGGGATTTCTTTTGTAATATTTACCTTTTGAGATTTTGCAACAAAGTGCTGCTATTTTGAAACAAGCATTGAGACTTTGTGTTCAATATTGTGAATTCAGATCTAATCAATAAAGAAGAAGATTGCATGCCAGACTTTGTGTTGGAATTGATCGTTTTGTGTGTTGATTATATCAGTAGTGATTGGTGTATGAGATTGAAAGGGCTTCAAGTGGTTGATGTAAACTTTGTGTTACATTTATCCTTTGGATTTGTTTATGTTTGAAGATTTTTGTTGAAGGATCTACAAGACTTTGTGCTTGTAATCATTCTTGCTATTCGAGGAATTGCTGTGTCTAAGAAGACTTTGTGCTTCTAATACAACGAACGATACTACTACCGGATTCAACATTGAAAAGGCTATGGAACGACTTTGTGCCTTCGTGAGCCTTCCCTTTTCTTTTTACCTTTTGCTATTATAAATCATACCTAGTATTTCTAAGCTTTGCTTTGTCAAGATAGAAATATTGGCATTACTGCTGTTGTTTAAGTTTAAGTTATTTAGATCTAAAGCTTTTCATAGTGAAGCATTGTAAACATCTTCTTTGAAAAAAGAGAGAAGTATGAATGTAACACACCCCCCCCCCATTTCATGAGTACAGTGTACATTTTGTAAGTATTCTTTTAAGTTTACTATAGCTTCTAATTAGCAGTAAGAAGGGCGCCTCCCCTTTCTGAGAGGAGAGATCATATCTCACACAGCTATGGTTGAAGTCTAGATGGCATAATCTGTTGAAAAGTTGATTACACTATTTTCACCCAACAGTTTTTTGGCGACTCCGCTGGGGAATGAATCACGCAATCCAAGCCTCAAGCTTTTGATTGAAGTGAATATGCTTTCCAGTTTCTTATTGTATTTTGTAAATTTTTCTCTATAAGTCTTTGTCTTTTTTAGATCTACATTCTGGCGGACCGAAGCTATACACGAAGTTTGAGAGCTCAAGGAGTTACAGATCATCTGTTTGAAGAGTTACTGCAATGTAACTTTCCTTT
The DNA here is from genome assembly GCA_007115665.2 of Sequoiadendron giganteum. Lineage (NCBI taxonomy): Eukaryota > Viridiplantae > Streptophyta > Pinopsida > Cupressales > Cupressaceae > Sequoiadendron > Sequoiadendron giganteum. Next base: position 57,154,261 of record CM021101.1, on the reverse strand, counting down.
TACTCTTTCGCGAACAAGGTCACCGTTGCAGCGTGCTACGAGTTTTCCTCCTCAAAAAGATAGATCTGCTTTCCCGCCTGTTTGGTCTATCTACAGTAGGCATCTATCGTGCAACTAGTAATGGCCGCACCACCTACTGGACCATGGGGAAATGCCTTTGGTCCTCTACATTTGGCTGCACCACTACATGATCTTCCACGTGTTTCGAGGAAACATCTCCCGAAATTCACTAGTGACGGCAAGCAACACCCTGATGAACACATTGCTGCCTTCTATATTGTTTGTGGCTTTTTGGCCATTGAACATGAAGATGTTTTTGTGAGGCTCTTCATCGAATCCCTCCAACGGGTTGCTGCCGAATGGTTTTATACACTCCCCAACGCTTCAATCACCAGCTAGGCTACTCTCCGAACAAAGTTCGAGGAGAGATTCAAACCTGCTGAAGATGCGCATGCTTTGTTGGCACAACTGACAACCATGCGAAAGGAAGCTCATGAACCGATGAGAGAATTTGTGGCCAAATTCAACGAGTTGGTGACGCGGATCCCACAAGATGCAAAACCTATGGATCACAACTTGAACTGCTTCTTCATAAATACCCAGTTACCCAAGGTAAGTTTCTTCTTACGTAGGGAAACTCTGGCTAATGTTAAAGCAGCACAGCAATTAGCCATGAGCCTTGAAGATGATATGATCCTAGCCGGAGAGATCAGAATCAACGGCAGCTCCAACACCAACAAAAGGATGCAAGCATCAGGGTCTTCAACATCCAATGTCATCACTCCTAGCACCAATTCCAATTTCACTGATCCTATGGTGCAACGGTTGGCAAACGAGCTCCTCGCTCTGAAGAAGCAAGTGGCCAACAATAATACAAATTACAAGGACGTCTCCAGAAGGACTTTCCCTAATTATGCCGGAAACAAAACTCAAAATCGTCTTCCGGCACCACCAGGTAGGCTCGCCCTTGAAGCTCCACCTACCAATGATGCTGCGGGATATTATGAAACCGAGCAAGAAGATTATGCTCAAACAGATTATCCTAAAGAACAAAATGCCGATCTCTTCCAAGAGGAAGAAATGGAATCGGTTGGCGACTCCAAGATTAGCTACTTGCAGATAATGGATGAAGAGGAATCAAATGACATGGTGATGGATACTTATGCTGTCTTTACGCAGCATCAACAAAACTAGCTTGACAAAGATCAAGTTGTGGCCCCACCTGAAAAGGAAAAGCCACCCGTCATGATTGCCAAAAGAGGATCTCCCCTCCCTTGGCAACCTAAGAAAGTAGTAAATCCACAAGCCAATGCGCCACGTTCCTCAACTCCCACTCCCACTATACCCAAAGCTAGTCACCCAGTTCCAAAGACCAACGCACCTTTTGTTAAACCGATTAGTGAAGTCACTACATCTAGTTTACATAATTCTTTTCAAGCCTTTGACATTATCAACCATGCAAAAAGAACCAAGGTTCAAATGTCCAAGGCGGAACACCTCAAAGCTAATCCTGACCAATTTGACAGGCTTGTCCAATTTGTTAAGGATCAAGGAATTACTCCAATTCGGGATTCACCCCCCGAGGTCCTAGTTGTTCCTATACAAAAGGTACCCCGCAATAATCTGGTATCCAATCCCCCAACTGCATCTGGACGCATTGATCCGTTCTTAATCTCCTTGCTGGTAAACAGTTTCAAATTAAACAATTGTGTCATAGACTCTGGTGCATCCGACAACGTGATGCCCACCAAAGTAGCCACTACCTTGGGTCTAGAAATGACTAAAACTTTTAGTCGTTGCTTTTCTATGGAAAATAAGCAAGTACCCTTGATCGGTCAGATCAAAGATGCGCAATATGCGTTTGCCGCATATCCTGATAAAAAGATCAAGATGACAGTCCTAGTGGCTGATGTACCAACATCATACGTAATTCTCCTCGGAAGGAATTTCTACAAGGGTGTTGGAGGAGAACTGAGCATCGATATGTCCGAAGCTAGAATACTAGTAAAGGGCATAATGCAGAAGCTTATTCCTGAGAAGGAAGCCAAATTCTCTATGACCAAATCAAATGATCCCAGAGCCCAGATCCTATTTGAATCTTCAGGTATGGGGACTTATTATCTCCAAACTCAAGAGATTGGTGAATCTTCAATGGCACATGAGTTGGAGAGTGTTGAATCTCTCTCCTTGACGAACGACTCACCACCAGATGATTCATCAACATCAGATCCTGAAACTCTGCCAGAAGACGAGTTTTCAAGTTTTGATACCGTTGGCCTTGGCAATCCGAACGGCGTTTGGTTGTTAGAGTTCGATGGTAGTTGTTCTTCAACCGGTTCCAGAGCTAGAATAGTTTTCGTTGCTCCTAACAGGAAGATCTTCCCTTTTTCTTTCAAGGTACGGTTCGATAATACCAACAACACCGCAGAATATGAAGCCTTGCTATTGGGAATGTAAGTAGCACGCAAGAAAGGTTTTAAAAACCTCCATGCACAAGGTGATGCCAAGCTAATAGTATGTCAAGTAAGAAACCTATACCAGACAAAAAATGGTAGGCTTAGACATTATCGCAATCTTGTTTGCGATTGCATTGAAGAATTTGATGCTTTTGATATCTCTGCAACACTAAGAGAATACAATGGTCGGGCAGACTCTTTGGCAGTGTCAGCCATGCTTCTCATACCGCACAAAGATTTTCAAGGTTCTACCTACACTATCGAGTTGGTTTTCCGCCCAAGTGTCCCCGACAATTCGGAAAACTGGCAGATCTTCAACGACAATCATCAAATAGGTGCCTTCTTGGAAAAGGCCGAGAATTTCAATGAATTGTACTTCGAAGGAAGTGATTCTCCTCTGCGAGAATCTATGTTCGACATAGATCCAGTGTCCGGCAAAGAATTCCTACAACTAAAGGGGAATAAAATCCCTAGGGGGTTGGTATCTCTAGAAAGGCTCTTTGACAAACATGACCGCTATGTCAAACAACAACTCGCCGACTCTGATTCGTCTAATGAGGTTGAACAATACAATTTGGGAACTGAAGCTGATCCCAAGATGGTAAACATCGACAAATGTCGCACCCCAGAAGAAAGGATCCAATTCACTAGGTTGTTACAAGAATATATGGATGTTCTAGCATATTCAAATGAAGATCTCAAATCTTTTTGACCAAAGGAAGTGCAACATGATATCCCGCTAAACGTTGGAGCTTTACCTTTTAAGCAAAAGCAAAGGCAGTACAACCCAAAGATTTCTGGAACAATTCTTGCAAAAGTCCAAAAGATGTTGAACGCACAAATAATCTTCCCAATTCCCAATTCACCATCCGTTTGAGGAAGGAAAATCAGCGAACTAAAATTAGAAAGTTTGCTAAAACTCGTCAAAACCTAGGCGTGTTTATTGTCAATCTTTAACCTCATGTCCCCATGCGGTTGCTTAGTTTATTTTGGCTAGCAGCCATTGCTCAACTTATTTAGGAGTTATTTGTGGAGCTGATGGCCCCATGAATGCTTCTTGTTTTTTAACAGCCAGCTTAAATTTGTATTAACAGTATTAATAATAATTTGTACAAAAAAAAATTAGAAAAAAAAGAAAGATAGCAAATCTTATAAAAGAGGGAAAGAAATTTGTGGAGCCACGTGGATTTTTAACAATATGTAGTTGTTGCTTATTTCCAGCCCCCCCTTTTTTTCCATGGCTTATTTTCAATTCCTAAACAGTAGCTGCTCCACTAAAATAGGAAAAGATTCCAAATTATCCTTTCCCAACAATAAAATTTATGCATGGGAACACTCCTACTGCTTAAATTTAAGCATAAAATGGAGTTAAGCAGCTGCATGGGGACATGAGGTAAGTTTCGCAGAATGGAGTACATTCCTATAGAGTTCAAGACTAAATTAGCGTTGTACCATGATTTCATAGACATCCGAGACTGACTTACACCATATTTAGCCAATATTCAATCTACGTCCTTTGGAAGATACAAGCAACACCACCATCAGGCATCTTGGCCATTCAGTTCTTCTCGCAGCAACGTCCATACCTTTCTCAGTACAGAGCTTAGAATTCATAATTGCTTGTATCAAGCATTATAATCCAGCCACAAGGGAAATCCAGTGAGTTGATGGAAGAATCATATGCAGCTTAAAGCCAGACATGATTGAGAAATGCTTCTCCATCCCACCATGGCCTAGAAGTGTTACCATCAACATTGAAGAATGTGAAAGGATATGGGAAGAGCATCAAGAAAAATATAGCAAGAAGATTGCACAAAGGTGGTTGAAACATAAATACAGTACATTGCCAAAGAACGTTGGGAGAGGAAAGTTCAAGGACGAATTTGCTATAATCATCACCCTACTCAACCGGATTACTAGTCAAGCAAATGCAACAAAGTTTCAGCCTCGGATGTTCTACGTGATACCTCACATAATGAAGAAGACAAAGTTCTATGACTGGCCTACATTGATTAGTGATTGCCTTCACCATCAAATAACTGAATATTTTAATAGACATTCATTCCACATGGTCTCCTACCTAGTCTACTTGGTTGCCTATCGGGGTAAATTCAAAGGGTTAAATACGGAGGGTTCTTTAAATGTTCAACATGTCTACAATTATTACACTCAGTTGGAGTTCACTGCGGCATCACATCATTATAAAAGAGTGAATTTAGTATTCTTAATCTACACAGTGCGTGACTTGGACAACGAGCTACATGTTCGCATCTCATCTATTGCCAGGGCAGCAATGTTAGAATGGGCTGATTGGTTTATTCAGTTTGCCACTTTCACTTACCTAAGGGTCTACGGTTATTCAGGAGCTCCTCTTATTTTACCTAGGTATCCATCAACTGAAGTTGTGTGTATGGAATTTCTCAGACAGGTATCAAGTGTTCACACTCGCCTGCGCAACAAAAAGAAACCAACCTTTAGCTTTCCTTTTGCTTTAGGTATTTACACTTGCATATGATCCCCATGGTGTCTATGCAGCCCGACTTGGTCAGAACTATGCTCATGTGCCCGCATTCAAAGACTTTTGGGCTAACTGCAGAAACGAGTATGAGGTGTGAAGGAGAAGTAATAGTAGGCTCACCCTTCACCAAATGAAAGATTTTTTATCCGAAGGCATTGAAGGGTTATCAAATGATGATGGGGATGTAATTCTCCCAACCTATATTAGAAATCAGGTTGAACAACAACCTCTTCCACAGGTCAACTAGGCTCACAAAGAATGCATTACAGTGGAAGAAAGGACACCACAAGTGGTAGATTACAATAAGACTTTCTTAATCCTCAAGAGGAGGGAATCTATTCCGGTAGCAGAGCCACCAAAGAAACATCCATCTCTTCCCTCTTCTTAAAAAAGCTCAAACGAAGATGAAAGGAAAAGTTCAGTCTCAGGAGGTTACAAAGGGCAGTAGATCAGTAAAGAGTGCCAAGAGGAGGTTGGACTACACAGGAATTGTTATACAGGAGCAACCTATAGCTAAAACAAAAGTTCCTCCACCCAAGCCCATACTTCAAGAAGAAGTACAAGATGAGCCTTTGATACAAAACCCTTTACCATCTCCTAGGTCTTCGCCAATTCACATTGATTTGGAAGACGAGGAGATAGAGGCCGATGTTACAATTATTCCTCCCTTGGATGTTAGTAGAGATACCTCATCTTGTCTTGAGAGCTCTTTGGGAAGGACGAGAAGAAGGCCTTCGTATCAGGTGATTGATGATGACCTCAGCATATATCAAGAAGCACCCAAAAAGAAGACCAAGAAACAAATGCATCTTGAGAGGAATCTTGAGGGTGAAATGGTCATGGAGACAGCTACGCCTCTTGAAGATAAAATCAGGGATGAGGTGGATGTTGATGATTTCATAATGGTCAAAGCAAACCTTGGTAAAAGTACCCGACATGCTGATATGAGTTTGTTTAAAATGTTAACTGAAAATATTCAGGAAAGAGTGCAAAAGGATGGAGAAGACAAGGCAGCCCTTGAGGATGAAAATCATCAACTCCGGTTAAATATATCAAATCTTATTCAAGGCACCTCACAAACAACACAGTTGCTGCCACAAGTTTTAGAAACACCAGTTGATCAGCAGCAGTTGAGGCAGTTGGTTATTTGTGGAAAACAAACTCAGGAATAGATTGAAGAGTTCATCATCAAAGGAAAAAAAATTTTAACACAGGTCTTCCAGCTGAGATACAAAGCTCATGATTTACGTCAAGGTATCCAGGATTTTGAGCAGTTGATAGCCGAGTTCAAGCCTATGCATGAAATCATAATTGCAGATTTAGAGATGGCTTATGGCTCTACAATGGCGAGAGAACATAGAAGACAGATCTTGGAGTGGAAAGAAGGTCACCTTTTCAAGGTAAATACATATGTTAGAATATCTGAGGAGTTTGCAGTGTATAAACAAAGAGTCATTGATACTCTTAGGTTCATCAGAGAATTTGTTGCAGCAATTCCTTGTCAGTATTGCCTCGAGGATGGTTCATACATTGGGCTTGATGTAGTCCAAGCAGAGTTTCAGAGTGTCTTGCATGGCAGCGATGGCAGTGTTGGAAAAATGAAGATGATTTCCATGATGTCAGCACAGTTCGAGAAAGCGGCCAATGAGAGTGAAGATTTCTTGAGATCTATTGCAGATGGTGAGGAAATCTTGGAAAAGTGGCATTTTAATATTAATAGCATCAATACTCCCACCACAGATAAAGTTGCCCACTTTTTAGCGGATGTGATCAAGATTTAAATCAGCTTTCTTCTAGAAGGTTCTTCCACCCTTTCTTTCTGTTCTTGTCTCAATTCTTATCCATTCTTTGAGGATAGAAAAAAAACTGTTGTAACAAGTTGTCACGAGTTGGCACTTTCCGTTTTAGATGCTTTCTAGGGTTTAGATGTTTTATCTTTTCTAGAATTAGAAATAAAGCTTGCATGTTGGCAAGCAGTAGTTGTAAAAGCAAGGAGATTTTAGGGTTCCCTACTCCTCTGCTTAGTTATAAATAAGAGCAGTGTTTGCTCATTTTTCTTTAACCGTGCTTGTGATAACAGAATCGCTGAGCTTATGCCTTCATGTTTGTTATCGTTTAGTGTTAGTTCACTTTGTGTAAAGAGCAAGTTAGCATGCCTCCTTAGCTGCAAATCCTTGTTTAGTGCATGTGTTTTGTGTAAATTATAATCAGGTTGATCGCATGTTGCAAGTATTTTGCTACAACTTGCTATCCCAAAATTGTAATCTTTGTTCCAGAAGTTTGAGTAAATAAAATCTTGAAGCTTGCTTTGCTGCCCTCGATATAAATATCTCAGATTTCCATTTATTGTTTTGTGTTAGAAGTGTGAGGAAATAAAATCTTGAAGCTTGCTTTGCTGCCCTTGAAATAAAGTCTCATATTTCCATAATACTTTTATGATCTCTTTTTCAACTTGCATTGAAATTTAGTAGATGTATGTTGAGGAAAGTTTATCCAAGTATCTTTGTCAGAAAATCAACCTCGTCTATTTCTAGACTCTCTTGCTCTACATTTACTCGAGAGGATAGAAACGTTTTAGTGTAAGTTAAGTTGTAGTTGTCAAGTTTCATTAAAAGGAAAACCTTAGCTACAACATCTAGAGTTCTATAACCTTGTGTTCTCGCAGCTGAATCAAAAAGATAGGCAAAAATTAGTTTTAGTTTACTTACTTTATGCAACTCAGCAAAAGAGGGAGCTTCCCCTCCTAATTCGAAGAGTAGTTTACTGCACATAGCTGTTTGTTTCCAAAATGCATTCCAGAGGTGCGATTTGAAATGCCAACAGTTTTCTGGCGCCCACCGTGGGGCACAAGGCATAGAACTTCAAGAAAGCTTGCGCTTTGCAACACGTATATGACTCTCTAGCGTCCTACTGCTCCAGTTCAACAACCTAATCTCACACCACCAGTTATCCAACCAAATCTCGAGATAATTGAAGGAGAGCAAGTGAACATTATCAGCAGCTTAAGGAGTTTCATCTTTGAGAAGGAGACCCTTGCTCAGTGGAGAAAAGATGCCAAAGTACTAGACAAAGAAGAAAGGAAAGCCAGCATTGCAGCCGGAAGACCCGTATTGCCTGATCCTGCTTGGGATTAGCCAATTCTGGCTTACATAGTCTATACAAGAAGAAGGAGGAGTCCTCTCTTTCGAGAAGGCATCAATGCTGATCCTTTCATACCACATCCCATTCAAGTTGGAGAGCCATCCAACGAAGCTCCTGAAGTCCTCATCGTACCTGAGATCAAAGAAGAAGAACCTGAAATCAAGTTAGAAGAACCTATAATTCAGCCAGGAGCAATGGGTGACAATAACAACAACAACAAAAACAACAATCGCAACAACAATTGCAATCGGAGGCGAGAGATCCCGCTGCCTTGGGGTAATCAAATTGGACCTTTGGCCTTGGCGGTAAATCACGAACTACCTAAGGGATCTAGAAAGCACTTCCCACGGTTCCATGGAGATGGAACACAACATCCTAATGACCATGTTTCAGCTTTCTCAACAACTTGCGGCGTCTTGCACATCGCACATGAAGATGTTACAGCACGTCTCTTTGTCGAGACCCTCAACGATGCTGCAGTTGAATGGTTAAACCACTTAGAGCCAAGTTGCATTACAAACTAGGTCACTATGAGTGACAAGTTCTTTGCAAGGTTCAAGCCTGCAGAGGATAGTCACCAATTGTTTGCTCAACTATCCAACGCAAAGATGGAAGCTCACAAGCCAATGAGAGAGTTTGTGGCAAGGTTTAATCGCCTTATTACGCGTATCTCACACACGCTCGATCCATCACCTGAAATTTTGATGAGCAATTTTGTTAGTGCTCTTCCATCGGAGATAGCCTTCTTCCTCAAATCGGCTAATGAAACAAAATTAGAAAATGCACAGCAAGGTGCAATAGAGATCGAGGACAACATGATCACTAGTGGAAAAATGAAGGGTGATTCTATCAAGCCTTTAGTTCAAAGTTCTTCTGATCCACTATTGCAAAAGGTGGTGAATGAAATGACAATTCTCAAGAGGCAGTTGCCCACTTAGCCTGCCCCACCTGCACCACTTGCATTACCAACTCCACAACAATATTAAGCACCGCAGCAATACCAAGCACCGCAACGGCCATATCAACCTAGGAGGAACAAATTCCATCCTTTCAACAACTTCAAGCCATGAGGGCCACCTCCACTAAGGCAAGCGGTTGATAATACACAGAATGTTGTGTTTTTCTCTTTTCATGATACCAATGAACACATCGACCCCTCATGTCCTGAGAATTTGAGGATGACTCAGGTCATGGGTTTTGCCGAAATTACACCAGAATCGAGCTTTGTACCTGCTCCTAGTTCGAATGTTGTCTTTCCTCAAAAGGACAACTTCGATGGCGACTCCGCAATGGGATACTTAGAAAGTGAACCCGATGAAGAAGAATCAGAAGAAGAGGATCCCCATCATTACTCTCTTGTCATGAATCCTGAAAATCATATATCTCTTGTGTTCACACGAAATCAACACCAGAAAGCACAGGAGGAAGAGAGTCTGAAGGTACAAAGAGAAAAAGAAAAAGCGAAGGAAGTAGCTTCTGCTTCCAAGCCTTTTCAAGATAATGTAAGTACCCAAGACTCAAATTTTGATATAGTAGACTCCTTGATGAAGAACAAAGGGCAGATTTCTCAACTAGAATATCTCCAAGATCACCTAGAGCAAGTCGCCCAACTTCTCAAGTTTGTAAAGAAGGGACCAGCCAAGCAGCCAACATTGCTCGAGTCATCCGTTCCAGTGGGAGACAAACCCAAGCCCTTCTATATTTCTCTATACATGGGAGGTTACAAATTGAGCAATTGTATCATTGATTCGGGAGCCTCAGACAATATCATGCCGCTACAAGTGATGAATGCTTTAGGACTATCATGCACCAGTACCAAAGACAAATGTTATTCACTGGAGTCTAAGTCAGTGCCGTTAGTCGGACAGTTGAAAGATGCTCAAGTAAGGCTGGCGGCTTGTCCAGAAAAGAAGATTATGATGACCATCATGATAGTTGACATCCCAGCTAGCTATGGGATGCTACTAAGCCGAAGTTTCTGCAAGGACCTCGGTGGAGAAATACAAGTGGATTGGTCTTCTGCGACCATTCCAATAAAGTTAGGAACTTTCAAGCTGGAACCAGTACTCAAGTCTAGATTTGCGGTCGTGAAGTCTCAAGATTCGCAAGCACAAGTTTTATTCCAAGAAACTGGTCCTGGGACTTATGTGTTGTTGGAAGAAATAAATGATGAAGCAGATCAAAACAGTGGACTCATCAAAGGGAAGTTCACAAAAGAAGAAAAAGGAAAGAACAAGATGCACCCCGAAGGAAAATTCATAGACAATCCAGAAATGTGGACCATGCAATTCGATGGGAGTTGCTCGACTATTGGTTCAGGGGTAGGAGTTGTCATAATTTCTCCCGAAGGAAAGCTGTATCCATTTGCATATCGCTTGCAATTCGAATGTACAAACAATACAACTGAATACAAGGCTCTTTTGTTAGGTCTCAAGAATGCCCGAGAATGGGTATTAAGCAACTCAAAGTCGAAGAAGATGTCGAGCTGATTGTCAAACAAGTCAGAAATCAGTATCAAGTGAAGAAATATCGCCTTCGAAGTTATAAAAATAGGGTCTGGAATGCAATAGACTGGTTCGAAGCATTTGGCATTAAATATCTTCCCCGCACGAAGAATAGCAAAGCAGATGCTCTCGTAGTTTCTACTTCCCTTTTCATATCAAATGCTGATTTTCGTCAAAGTGCATTTGCTATCGAACTCATACATAGGCCCGTTGTTCCTGACAACAATCAAAACTTGCAAGTTTTCAATGATGATGATCACATCAAGAAATTTCTCACTATGTCAGACAACTTTGAAAGCCTATTCTTTGAAGGGAGCTCTTTTCCTTTTAGAGAATCAGTAACTGAGGATTCCGAGGTAACCGAGTCAGGCGTTATTCAGTTGCAAGGAAATCAGATTTCCAAAGAAGAAGTTTCCTTAGAAAATGTTTTTGACAGACAAGACAGACACAAGGAAGATGTTGAATCTTCCAACGAAAAGGATTTTATATAGTTGAAAGGAAATAAGATTCCTAAAGGTTTAGTTTCCTTGGAGAATCTATTTGATAGACATGACAGGCGCATCCTAAGTCAAAGAGATTCAGGCGATAACACTTATGCCGAATATCACTCAGTAAATATTGGCACCGAAGACAAGCCCGACTTGTAAATTTGGGCAATTGCTGCACACTAGAAGAGAGTGAGAAGTTGATCGCCTTATTCAAACAGTATGGGGACGTTTTTGCTTGGTCCTATGAAGATTTGAAAGTCTTCACTCCTACAGAATTGTCTCACACAATTCCTTTGAAACCTAATGCTAAGGCTTTCAGACAAAAGAAGAGGCATTACAACCCGCTCGTTCAAGGTACGATTTATGCTGAGGTTCAAAAGATGGTTGATGCTAAGATCATTTTTCCGATACATCATTCTACTTGGGTATCAAATATAGTTCTTGTACGAAAGAACGGAGAAATCAGAATCTGTGTCGATTTCAGGAACCTAAATCAATCTTCTCTGAAGGACAATTACCACTGCCGATCATGGATCACACCCTACAAACTGTCACTGGGTCAAAAATGCTATCTCTACTTGACGGTTTTTCTAGGTACAATCAAATTGCAGTTGCTGAAAATTATCAGTTTAAGACCGCATTCACCACCCCATGGGGAACATTTGCATATGCAAAGATGCCTTTCGGTCTTATTAATGCAGGTGCAACTTTCCAGAGAGCCATGGATTTGGCATTTGGAGATTGTTGTCTTCAATTTTGAATTCTCAAAATTAGACAAACCATATGAAATTTCGCCTAAAATTTCTTCATAAATCTCTATGGCACGCATTTCGAGGCACCAAAATTCTCCAATTGAATTGTGCAGCCACTGGTATCCATCCTATTTTGCCTTGTGTGAAATTTGGGAACATTTCGACATGTTTTTCCCTTTGTTTTGTCCAATTTCAGGATTTTTGATCACCATTGCAAAAAGGGATCTTTGTGTGTTAGGGCATGTTTTACGAGGTGTTGAGATTGTAAAACTTTGGATTTTAATTGATGGTTCCCTTGGCTATCCTTTCATCAACTCCCCTTTCTGTTTTTTTAAATTTCTAAGTCATTTTTCTTGTGCTTTTTGCCAATTTCGGGTTTTTAAGGCAACTTAGCAAAATAGGAAGTTTTAAGTCATAAAGCAAAAATTGCTAAAGTGCCAAAAAGTTCCTATTGTGCTTTAAGTGAAATTACTAAAGTGCCAAAAAGTTCCTAAAATTGGTAAAGTGCTAATAAGTTCCGATTTTGCCTTTTTGTCAAAAATAAAATTGCTAAATGAGCCAAAAGTTCCTATTTTTTCCCATGAGTAAAAATAAAAGTTGCTGAAACCTTTCAAAAACCCGATTTGGTTTCTTTTTGCCATTTTCTTTTGTTGTAGAGCTTGAAAAACCCGACGCCATGCTTGAGAATATGCAATTTGAGTTTGGTTTTGATTGTCTCTCTTCTTTCATGGTGTTTCCATTAATTTTTAACAAAGAAATCAGATTTTCAGCTGCAATAAATCAAGTTATTTTTAATTGTTGAGTTCACATCAAGTCACCTAGGGTTTTCATCTCCATTTTAAACTTTCAGCTTCTCTTCTCCAAGCTGATTAATGTCATGTGCATTTTTCATTGTATGTGAAATCGTCATTACCTCACATTGTATGGAGAAAATTTCAGAAAAAAAGACGTGTTTTCTTGAAGAGAAATCGCAATTTTCTTTTTGCAGTTGGGAAATATTTTATACATTGCATCTGAAATACCTTGTGTCTCAAATGTCATTATATGAAGAGCCATTTCTGCAAAAACGTTTTTTATATTGAGTAAAAATGCGTTTTGAGTTTTTTCATGTTATCTTTTGGTCAAAATGTGTTTGCTGAAAACACATTTTTCTTATCATTATCTTGTCATTTCCTCACTTGTCCATTTTCCATCTCCGTATTCCATTTTCCATTTCTCTTTTACCTTCACCGAATTCATTTCACTCATCCCATTTACCTCCATTTTGATAAATCATCAAATCCTCATTACCATTTTTACAAAATAGGGCTTTGACCTAATTTCGGGTTTTTATCATCCAATAGCATTTCAGCATTTTTCATTCACTTCAAACTTGCAGTCGGCCTTCCAAAACCCAAAATTGGGCTTTGGCCTCACTTTTGCAGCCCCTTTGTCTCATTTTTGTTAGTCTTGTTTGCACACATGACTTACCAAATCAATAATATAAGGCATGGGCCTTATTTTTCAAGCAAATTCCAAGGCTGGAGAAAGATACAAAGGAAGTACAGCATCAATGATTTGTAGCAACATGAGGACTTCATTGAAAGAGGATGACAGCAAAATATGATGTTCTATGTCAAGGGGCAGTTATATCAAGTTGCAATACATATTTATGAAGATAAAGACGCTCATAGTGATGTCTAGAGAGCTAGGAAAGTGACAAAGTCATACAAGAAAGTGAATAAGTGACAGGAATGTTTGATTGAGCATAGAATGCTTTCAAAACAGAGATGGAAGAGTGTTTTCCAAACAACAGCATGAAAACCCAATCAAGGATGATGTAGTTCAAGTCGTGTCTTTTGACACTTCGAATAGTTTCAATTATGTACTTGTAATTTAGTTTTGACAAATTACATGTAAAATGAAAAATTGTAATTGCAAGTAATCATATCACTTGCAAAGTTGTAAAATGTAATTACATGTAAATCCTTACAAGACAAATCACAATTTGGCTTGTAATGTTGAATAAGTCAATTGCAGTTAGTTAGTGGTTGAGAGAATTTCTCAAGTTTGTTGGGATCCTCCCACCTTTTTATCATGGCTTCTCTCCTATAAATACTTGAGGGGGTCTATTGTAATATTTATCTTTTTAGCAAGCAAGAAATCTCTGCAAAATTTTGTACTCATAAAGACTTTGAGCTTTATAGTTATAAGTTGTGATTTTTCAAGTAATATCAAAGAGTCTGAGTTCTTATGTCATTTTGGAGCATTACTTTGTGACTACTTGAAAATTGTGGAATATTGTTGAAGAGAGATTCAATTGAAATATCTGCAGTCTTTGTGCTGTAAATGTTGAAGGTTGAATTTGTAGTTAGTATTAGAAATTGAGAAGAATTGCAAGACTTTGTGCTCGTAGTAGTTCTCATTCAGAGTAGTTAATAGGTACATCATAGTTGCAGACTTTGAGTTGTTTTATGCTGTATATTTTCATTAAGTAATCATTCTAAAAAGGGTAGATTGGATTTCATTCCTCAAGACTTTGCGCTTGTTGGTTGTTTTCCCGTCCCAGAGGAAGTGACGAAAGTCTTTGTGCTTTCAGGAAACTTTATTTCCTCTTTCTTTGTTTCACTGCATAGTTGCTGTAATAAGTTTTCTTAATATTTGCTATTGCTTTTATGTGAAGAGAAAAGAATATAATCTTTCCTTAAATAAGAGGAACGAATGTTGTCCTACCCATATTAGTTTTGTTTAGTTAAAGAGGGGAGCCTTCCCTTAATTAGGAGAGTTTTATCTCGCGTGTTGTGGTTGAAACCACAATTTCGTATGCTTTCCCAAGTATACAAAATTTTCAACCAACAAAGATTTGAAGAACAAAGTCATTGTGGTCTATCTAGACGATCTTACTGTTTTCTCAAAGAAACGGAAAGATCATTTCTCCCATTTATTAGATGTCTTCGAAAGGTGCAAGTATCATCATATCTCTCTAAATCCTAAGAAGTCTATCTTTGCAGTGACTGAAGGCAAGCTACTCGATTACATTGTTTCAAAGCAAGGAACCTGAATTGATCCAAGTCGGGTTGAATCTATCAGAGATTTGTCTCTTTCGACCAGCAAGACAGGAGTTCACTCTTTCTTCGGTAAAGTGAACTTCATACGAAGATTTGTACCGGATTTCTTTGAATTGACAAAGGAAATATCTGCCATGGTGAAGAAGAAGTTTGCTTTCAAGTGGACAGAGGAAGGAAGGAAAGTTTTCGTTGCAATCAAAGAAGTTATTAGTCGAGCGCCAGTATTGGTTCGTCCTGATTTTGAAAAGAGTTTTATTCTCTACTGTTATGCATCAGAGCACACCATGTTGGCAATATTAACACAAAAGCTGAATGAAGAGACATAATCTCCTATCGCATTCATGAGTAGCAGTTTCAAGGCCAGTGAAACGCGATATTCTCAAATTGAGAAGAACGCGTATGCGGTGGTCCGGGCTGTAAAAAAATTTAGGTTCTACATCTTGAATTCCCATACAATAGTCTATGTCACTGATCCAATAGTGAAAAGTGTGTTAACGTAGCAAGAAATGGGATCTAAGAGAGGAAACTAGGTTGCAAAGGTCCAAGAGTATGACTTGGAGATTCAACTGACCAAACTCATCCGCGGGATATGTTTATGTCAACTAATAGCTGAAGACGGTGATAAGAAGCTTCAAGAGAAAGTTATACTAGAACTCGAGCTCGAAGAGAAAGAAGATCTTCCTATGGTCTTACTGGTTGAATCCGCAAGAGAATGGTTCACGGAGATTTGGTATTACCTAACATATGGTGATTGTCCACATCACTTGCATAAGCAACAAAGGAGGACACTGAGGTTGAAAGCCCAGAATTATGTGATAATGGGCAACGTTCTATACAAGTGTGGGCTTGATGGAACATTTTTGTTATGTGTTCACCAAAGACTAGCTTGGAATCTTTTCATGATCAAGCATGTGGAGGTCACTTTTCTTCAAGAGTGATAGCTTTTAAAATTTTGCGAGCACAGTTCTTTTGGTCAACTATGTTCCGTGACACATACGAATGGGTGCACAAATGCCAGTTGTGTCAGCAGTTTGTTGGCAAGATGAACTTAGCAGCCATTCCTCTCAGGCCAGTTAATATAGATGCCCCATTTCAGCAATGGGGCCTAGATTTTGTTGGTCCTATCAACCCACAGTCTACTAAGGGTCATATTTATGTCCTTATAGCTACAGATTACTTCACTAAATGGGTTGAGGCCATTCCAACTAAGCGAGCTACTTTTGAAGTGGTGTGTGACTTCTTAAAAGAAAATATTGTTTCACGCTTCAGAGTACCTCGCAATATTGTGACAGACAATGCATCATGTTTCTCATAAGAGGAACTATTAGAGTTCTGTTTTGATCATGGCATCACATTAGCTCATTCATTAGATTATTACCCGTAAGGTAATTGGCAGGCCGAGTCATCAAACAAGAATATAGTCACAATAGTGCGCAAGTTAGTTGATGCTAATCAACGAACTTGGCACAAGAAACTTTACGACACTCTCTGGGCTGATCGAATCACTCCCAAGAGAGCCATTGGTACTTCACCTTTCTTAATCATGTATGGTGCAGAAGCTATGTTACCCATCACACTAGAGTTGTTTGCTTTGCAACGGGCAATCACAGTAGAGGATGGAGAGTTTGCAGATCTGATTGAAAAGTGCATTATGCTCCTGGCAAAGCTTCAAGAGGAAAGAGTTGAGGTAGTAGACAAAATCACCCAACATCAGGAATGGGTGAAGAAAATTTTCAACAAGAAAGCTCGCTAGCGAGATTTCGAGGTTGGTGATCAAGTCTTGCTGTGGGATAAGAGACATGAGCCCAAGGGAATGCATGGAAATTTTGATTCCTTGTGGCTGGGGCCGTTCAAGATCCACGAGTTTGCTGGGGAGAATACTTATGTTCTCTCGCACTTGGATGGAAGACTCCTACCGCTGCCTCACAGTGGATAGTACCTGAAGCACTTTATCCCTTCGAGGGTGGAGTGAAATTTTTGTAAATAATCTTTTTATGCTTTAGTAATGTGTTTCCCCTTTCTATAATTTTTCCCTTCGTAATGTTGTGTTTCCCTTTCACATAACAGTTTTGCCATGTTCTAGGTGATTAAGAGTCTTATTTTAGGTGATTTCTTAGGGAAAGTCCAACTCTTAGGTGATATTAGGAAGTCCGGTTATAGGTGATTCTTAGGAAAAGTCTTGCAAATAGGTGATTAGGATGTAATGCTGACTTCGATACCCAATAGACAAGGCATTGGTCTAGCTTGAAATCCAGATATTCTACGGTTCTCCTATACCGAAAGTATCCGACATGGTCCCTAGTCGAAGCCAATGTTGTACCCCAAATTAAAAATTTCACTACACTTAGGCATTTTGAAGAAATGAGTCAAAATACTGTTAAATCTATCAAAAAGGTCAAAATTGGGGTTTGCATGTCTTGCATGAAGGTCAAAAACTTAGAAATTTCAAAATCAGGCAATCTGGTTCGGTTCAAAACGATCAAACCTACAATACCCAGATTTCAGTTTTTCATCCCTAAATTTTAGGAAAATTTCTATTTTTAGCAGTTTTCTAAAAATATAAACTTTTTCTGTGTTTTTCTGGGTTTCTCAAGAAATAGATACTTGTAAAATCAGAAATCAGACATAAGGATTAACCCTAAAATCAGAAAATTCAGTTTTGTCCTATTTGGGGTATTACATATTGTTGGAGTTTCTATTCGGCAAGTATTCAATGTTATTGTTATCCAAAATTTTTGATTACTCCTATCTTGTTTACAAATGTATATTGAGATTTCCCATTATGTTCAGTAAGGTTTAATTGCTTCAACAAATTTGCAAGCTTTGTATTGCAAGCCAGCTCAAAGGTGTAGGTCATGGATTTGCACCAAATCTTGCATTTAGCTGACCACAACATTCATGTTTATATGTTTTAGATTATTCAAATCTATATTTCCCTGTATTGTCCAGCCTTTACGTTTAATTGAACAACACAAGCATGAAGCGTTAGAGATTTCTTTTAGTCAAAAACTCAAATCTCTTATCTAGTGTTGATGTGTTGACTCACCTTGTGCTCTAGATCAAGAAAACAAAAAAATAAGTTTGTATTTAGTTAGTTCTATTGCATACTCAAAATCACCCCTCGAAAACGGTATAGATTTTGTAAATAAACAAGTAATATTGTATAGTTTAGGTTAGCTTTTAGTTTAAAAGGGAACTTCCCCTTTCTAATTTGAAAAGTAGTTCTACTACACATCTATTTTGTTTTATGTTACTCCAAAAAGTACAAATTAAAATGCTAATACATTGCAAGCTTTGTATTGAAAGTTTTAGAGAATTGTAATCATTGTAGCTTTGTATGCATTGTTTTCCTTTTGATTTACCAAATTTTGTGTTGTGTAAACCCATCCAATCCCTGTGTAATTGCACTAGTCAACCTTTGATTTTAGTTGAATAGTGTAAACGTGTAATAATTCTAGTGTTTTCAATTAGTTGAAAGAGATAAAATATTTTTCTATGTTGAAGAGCCTATCAGCATTTCAGCTTGGGTGAATCTAAAAGACACAACTTAGTTTTATTTAGCATGAATGCGAACACCCAGATAAAAGTGTACAAATTGTAAATAGAAAGTACATATTGCTTAAAGATTAGGTTAAATTTCCTTTATAGGGAGCTTTCCCTTATAATTCAAAGAATTCTATTTTATGTCACATTGAAAGGTGTGAATTAAAATGCTAACAAAGACAATTGTTTTGAGCAAACCGAAAATGTATCTAAGGTTTCTCCATTGTCTTCATTAGCTGTTAATATCGAACATTTTGAAGAGTGTGCTTTCTAATCCTTTTGCTTACAACTAAAGTGATGGAAAAGATGTGTTGATGACACTAGCATAATTTGGCTTCTTAGAAAGGGGAGTGTAAAGGAGTTCCATATTCATGTCAACAACATAAAATTCAGTAACCAAAATAAATAATGCATGATCCTCATCCTTTCTTAGATTTACTATTAAAAAGAAGGAATGATATTTTTATCCAAATATAGGAATTTTTCTGTTTAAAAATTATTCATTATTAAGAAATCACTTAAGCAAAGGGGAAACGCTGCTATCAATGAGTCACATCCTTTCAAACTAAGCAGTCTCTACTCTTGGTTAGAAATCCTAGGTTGGCCTATATGCAAGCACCGATATTGAATAATTAGTATTCAAGGCTTTAAATTACCCTCATTACAGATACTTTCCCATTAAATGAAACTATTGTTGTTAAAATGTCAAACATCAAGAATCATAAAACACCGTTGAAGGTTACAAGTAGAAAAGAATGGCAGGGACTCCAAGGAGGCAAGATCACAAAAACATAAAAAAATAGAAATAGAAGCCCTCCCACCTCCCTATCTCCTCCCATTATCTTATAAAATCTAATATTAATTTTGACATTCTTTGTTGTAATGCCAGTTTTCCAGATTTTAAAGATTAATTTAGAAATATAATTTCTGAAAAATATCCAGAACCCTAATTATTATATAATATTTTTGAGAAAAATTATTGCATCCTAAAAGAATCGTACTGAAATATTGAATTTATATATATGATAAACAACAAACTTATAGAGATACAACAGAGCTTGTGACATGAACTTCCTGTTCAAAAGGAAGAAAACAAACCTGACTGCTCAACTGATCTGCCAGAAAAAAGTCAGGAAGTGAAACCTGCAATAAAGAGAAAGGATTGCATATAAGCTTTCAGTTCAGCTTATAAATGAGATATTAGCCATAGGAAATTATGATTAACTTTTACCTTATAAAAAGGGGTACATATACAGTGAAATGCACTTCGAAGCAAGAACAGTCGGCTTGAGTGATAGCAAACTTTGAAAGGTAAAAATAGTGATAGCAATAAAACCTGTAAATAAGCTCAAAATTGCACTCAAATAAGAACAGTAAATAATAAATATTGGTAATGTAAAAAATAGTTTCCATGAAGATCAAAACAAATTTCTGATCGTATATGTAACTTAATCTTGCTGCATTTCCACATTGTATCTTTTACTTTATACTCTACCTTGTTTGGTTTATTTCGAAACTAGAAAGTGATCTATTTTCCTCAATAATTAAATGTTAAGCATCTTCAAATAAAATCGAGAAAACCTTAGCTTTATCTTACCACAACCAAAATCAATGGAACAAATTCTACAGGTCTCGGATGGAAGTTTTCATCGTTATCACCATTCAGTGACATTACAGATGATATAGCACCAGCCAGTGACATTACCGAGAGCACTGCCGTGATTAGAAACACTTCTCTAAATCCTAGTTCAGTTCCTGGCTTAAATCCAAACATGAAGGGATAGTTGATACGGAAACGTCGCCAAAAGTACAAATCTGCTGCATACATGAACATATGTAGGAAAACAAAGCCCAACATGCTGTGACAAAAAGAAAAAATATTATATATTGCTCAGAGAAAGAAACTAAGTAAATCCCAACATGCTGTGCCAAAAAGTGTGACAGAATATTAGAAGAGAAATTTTTTAATAACTAAAGCTTGTTCAAAACGTTTTCCCAGAACAAATCTGAATTAGTACTTTACTGCATGTTATGTATGATGACACTTTGTGAAATAGCATTAACTCAATCAAAGATATATATAAAAATGCTAACCCTGAACATGAGAAACAAGTTAAGAACCAGACAATAAGTTCTGAGACAAAATCTCAAATTAAATGTCAATTTCAAAGTGACTTGCATCAAGCCAAAATCCAACTGCCTACGTAGGGTACTCTAATTCAAAGGATGAGACAAAACATGGACAGGGGAAGGAGCTCAAGTGAGTTTAGTCTAGTGGTTAAATAAGATAAGGAAATACAAAAATTTTAGAAAAAATGAGACTATTTTTTAGAGATGGAAAACCATTTTTTCAATAATAAATGATACTTGAAAGTGGAGAATATCATACCCCATGTCTAAGCTTAACTTATTTGTAATGTCCCCTTCCAATTAACTCTGGATATTTTAGTGGCTTATTTTATTCCCTTAAGCCATTAAATAAATCAAGGGAAATAATTATTAATTAATTAATATTATTTTCTCAAAATCAAATATTTTGAATAATATTAATTATTTATTTTAATGTCTAAAGTGGGATCTAAATATTATTTCCCTCCTAAAGTTCAATATTCAAATATTTGTGAGGCGGTTAGTTCATCGGAGGCTACAAAAGGTGATTCAGGAATGCATTAGTCATTGGAGATTATTTCATTCTATTTCTCTGAGAGCTTTGAGCTTGAGCATTCGGGGTTTTGGTGGTGAAACGAATCCACCCTAGCCGTTGGAGCTTATGAAATGTCGTGAGTCTCCTTTGGAGACAAAATTGTAGGAAATCGATATATTTAGATTGATCGACTATATTTATTCATCCAGTATGGGGATCAAGTATTGAATATTATGGTTGTTGGTTGATTCTTCTTATTGAATGAGAAATATTGCATGCGTTGCCCAGATCGATTCATGGCTCGGGTCTATTCATCATAATTTGTATTCAATCCTGGTCGATTTATTATTTTGGTATTGTGGAAGAATCGAAGCATTTATGGTTTGAAGAAGAAATATGGAGAATATAGGATTGTATGAATAGAGATAGTGGCATACTTGCAAACATTGATAATTGCCTCCTTGTGTCAGTTTTGGGAGATTAAAGCGCCGTTCCATATAGTCATCGGGCTTGACATAATATCGACACACATTGCTTTTTATCACTGCCACCTTTATTTTGTATTATCTGCCGATGATTGAGGGGTTCGCATATTATATGATAGTAATTAATCGGGCCGCTTATCTGGAGATTATGCCGCCGCCAATTGACTTTCATACTGCTCTATTCTTGCTAGTGGGATTCTGACGTGGAGTTGGCAGAGGTCAGCGCTTCCCAGACTTGTCACACCCATACTCATGTATTTGTAAAAGCATTTCGCAGATGGCATATCGTGGCTGAGGGTCGTGGATAATCAAGGGTTGACTATGCAATATTTCTGGCACATATATCATAAGTATGCGGGCCATGTCTTCTATGCTATTACCCCCAACGCTTATGTCTATAAGGTGCTCTTATTCTAGACTCTGTAATCTCTAATATCTCTATGAAATATGAATGTTATTGTTTTGTCATTCTGGAAAATGATAGCAGAGTTAATAAACTAAACTGTTGTGCATTTTGTTTAAACGACTAGTGCAATGGAATTGCTAAATCATGAATAATATTGAAGGACTACTTATGCTGAATGTTGTATATGCAAATTTTATTTGAGTGCCTCTTGTAAACAATCATAACATTAAGCAAGCAAACTATTTGACAAAATGCTTGCATCTGTCAAACTGAAAAACAAATTGTAAAAATCTAGTCACTTTGAGCTAGGGTCTTTACAGTGGTATCAAAGCTGGAAATTGAAAAACAAATAGTAAAAATCTGGTCACTTTGAACTAGGGTCTTTACAGTGTTATCAGAGCTGGTGTTCCTCTCATCCTATCGGGTTCACGAGTGATAGAGAGAGAAGATATTACAACAGGGAGATCAAGAAATAGTGGCAAGCTACTTATGTTCCTGAAGGGGAAATTGCCTCTGGTATTTTGGAATACACCAAAGGTCTCCTTCTCGCAGTGGCATTGACTCCTCTACAGGAGGTGGTGCACTTATAGAGGTAGAGATGGCTGATAGGGGAGAAGATCAGAGAGGAGAAGACCTCCTTAATGCACTTTTGGTAGAAAAAAGAGAAACAAATCAAAGAATGACTCAATTGATGGAATTAATGACCCAATATAACAAACCAACCTTTTAGTAAATAAAATTTTCCAAATTTACATCATGTGAGTAGATAAACGTGCTAACAAGTCATTGCAATAAAAAAATTCTTTATTTTATTGATAATATACGAACATGATATCATATCATATTACAATTAAGATTCCATTTTATTACAATAACTTCACAAGAACAAGAATACAAGAATACATACCTTTACAAACATAGCTCCAATGAGCTTTAGAACTAATAGCTGAAAGATGGTCCAGGATCTGCCCTTTCAAATCTCGGTTCTTCTGTCACCTACTATGGAGGAGAAGCATCACTCGAGCGCTTTTTCGCCAACCACGGACTCATAATGCGGTCCCCCGCACATCTATCATTCGATAGATGGCCCTTCCCTTCGATGAAGAGATTGGTAGAGTAACCGATAACGACAACCAACTAAGCATAGTGTTGTGTCCTACATAACTAGAACCTGTGCAATCTGGCAACTCTCGAACTAGCATGTAATACGGGATCATAGTGAACTGACAGTGTAGTCTCAAGAGTCACACAACCTAGAGTGGATTCACACAATCTAAAGTGGAGTCTCATACATTGCACTACTTTGATCAAAGAGTTCGCATTCAGTACTTTGAATGAAGTCATCTATCATATACACTATTCGGGGCCGATTTGACTTAAGGCCATCTTCAACTATGCATAGTTATTGTCCCTCAATGGGTAATCCGTCACCCCAGACTAACCTACAACGTACTAATCTACTTAGAATTAACTACTTAACTAGTAAGTACACAAGCTAAGTATTCCTTCTATGGATAGTCCATCATCCTAGATATCCTACATACTTGGATAATTCAACTTACGTGTAAGTATATCAATCTCTCTCCCATACTGGATGCCCTCTCCTAGGAGAAATCATAAGTTTTATAGCAAGTAAGTACACAAGCTGCTCCCATGCTTATCCTAGGAGTAACACAAGCTTCCCTAGTTAACTTAATAACTTAGCTGGTGTACCTCAAGTGACTCTTGCATTCAAATCAAGCCTAGTAAATAATAACTAGTATAAACACCATTCTCTTACTATGGAGTAAATATAATCACATTGCATCTCATGTTCAAACATATCTAGTATATTTAAATACCTATGTTGTACCTCTTATAACATAGTTGAATTCCTCAATCAAGTAATCTCTTTGACATATCTAGTATAGTTAAATACTTGTGTTGAGCTACCTTATCGACATTTCTAATACAATTAAGTATTTGTGTCAAGCAAACTCTCCTATTATGGGGTACTTAAAAACACATTATAAAAAGCAACCTAAAGGCTTCAATTCCCTTTTTTCAAAAGACAAACATAAATACTTCAATTGCATAGGCAAATAAGACATTTCATGCAGTATAGAAAACACATTAATTACTTGCAAACAATAAGAAGTAGATAAGCCCATGCCTATTTACGCTTATCCCAAATTGATGGCAAAGCTACTTTCACTTCCAGCTCAATCCAATTTCTAGAATTAAGTTCCCAGTCCCTCAGAAGATGATAATTTTCTCATTCCCTGTTTCTCACTCTCAGAAATTACTAGCAGAGATGACGTATTCCTTGGGTAGAATACGTAACACTCAAAATAATAGGATCCCACAACAATGTAAACACTGTGATAAACAATGGTTACTTACCGAATGGAAAAATGGCTATAAAATGTCACTCAGAAAATAACAAATGGTTGCATATAATGTCATTTAGAAAATACGCATATGATGGATAAGACAAACTCAGGCCAAAATATGTAAGTTGATGAAGAATGGTAAAAGTGTGAATGATTGAATACGAATGAGTGAAATTGATTGAATTGATGCAAAATAGGAGACTTGGGCAACTATTTATAGTGAGCCCAGACTCCCTATTTCCTATAGCCATGGCATGTGGTTTGCCACCACCACATTTTGAAGCATTCAAACCAGAAGGTGGCATAATCTCCTTTCCCTACTTAGCATTTAGCAAGGTGACTCGACTTTTACTTCTACCAACACTAGGAAGACTAATTCCACAGCACATAGAGAAATTATGCCAATCAACACCTATAGAATTTATTCTCAGATGTGGCACCAAATTCATAATATGGTGGGTCTTAGAAAAAGATTGATAAATCATGAACACATAACCTTTTATACAGGTTGAGTCGACAAGCTTCTTAACTGCGTTGGATTTGTTCCTAGCTTCAGGTTTGACTAGGTCAAAGCCAATGTATTTTCATCAATCATCCCTGCGTTTTCTTGTGATTCACGTTTTCCACCAGAGTCGTGTTTATTTCACATTCTATTTTCCAAACTTCAAATGATATGATTCATAAATATTTCGATTCCAAAGCTGAAGTGATAAATATTTATTCAATTAGGAAATAATTTGATTTACAAAGTTGAGAGATCAATATTAAATCAATTAGGAAATAATTCAATATCCAAGGTTGAGAGATTAATATTAAATCAATTAGGAAATAGTTCGATTTCCAAAGATGAGACTATATGAAATATATATATATATATATATATATGTATGTATTAATTTTGCTATAATATATATAATATTAATATATATATATTTACATATATATATATATATACATTTATCGCATTTACATATATATCGTCTACTAGTCAGCATACATTAGATATACACACATATATATATATATGTTAACTCAAAAGGCAATAATAATAATATTATTATTAATATCCACATTTATACAAGATGTGTGCATATATACATATATATACCTATATATACCTCTATGTACATGTATGTGTAGGCATACCATATTGATGCATGCGTATGAGCATATCCATTTGCCAACGTACGCTTGCATCGATATGTATATACATATGGATACGTGTATATATTATATATATGTATATATGTTGTAATGTCCCCTTCTCAATCCTGATCTTCTCAGTGACCGTTGGCCTTTTTCTGGAAACCCGGAGGCTAGTCGGAAGGTAAAATTAGGGTTTGCTTTTTTTGAGGATGTCCTTGCTTGGAGTTGGTGGATTCAATTGCGGATTCTTTCTGGGTTTTCAGAGAGCTTCGCAGTGGTATTTTCATTTCGGCATTCAGAGCATTTTTTGGAATTTACTATTTTTAGTAAATTCTATTTTTGGCAGTAAACAGGTTGGTCTCAGGCGGTTGACTTTCCCCTTCAGTTGTCTCAAGTGGCGTATTCAGTTTCGGGCTTCAGAATGCAATTTTGGAGAGATGAGCTCATTTCATTTAAAATTAACATTATGTTTTAAATGTTATTTTATCACCTTGGCCTAGTCAAATAACTTAATGTTATTTTAAAAGGTGGACTTGAAGGGTGGCGCCATCATGAGGGATATATTTAATCTTTGATGAATTTTCCTAAGTCAAAGCAAGCTTAATATGGGCGCATTTATCAAGGTGTTGATTTTAATTAAAATATGAATATTGAGCTAAAAGGAAAAAGGACGCCATCTTGGAGAAAGAGCTAGGGTTTGTCCTTGAGTTGGATTTTAGGGTTTCGTGAAGTCAACAGGAAGTTATAAAAGGAAGGCCTTGTGCATCATTTCACATCTTTTGTCTACCATACTGTTATGTTGCCAGATTGGCTCTGGGTTTGCTTCGAGGAATGAAGGCCTCCTAGCTCAGGCATTGCTTCTTGCTTGCAATACAGCAACTAGTGATGAAATAGTGTAGTTGTGAGTTTGCATTGGGATTTGTGCATTGTATTCAGCTTGTAGCTTTCTAGTTTCAGATTTATGCATGTTAGAGAATTCTGGAAATTGCATTTTAATACAGCAGATTGTCCTTTTATTCATAAGTCAAAAAATATCAAAAAGATTCTTCTGGGTACTGTCTACTTCTCTTTGTTTGGTAGGGGCGACCCTTTCCTCCAGATTGTAGAATTTTTAGTAAAGCTTTGGATTTTTAAAGAGAGGTCGAACTTCTTGCTGGGCCGTACCATCTGCCTTTGCATTGTTTTCCGTGCATAAATTAAATAGGGGTTTTTGATCAGCTTTCAGTGCTCTAATTTGGTCGCCATCATACTAGGATCATTATGCAATTCGTCTCATGAGATTTGATTAAGTTTGGAGCAAGTTGTGAATGAATTTGTGAGTTTCAGGGCTGCTGTTCGTCGCACGTGGAATTTGGACTGTCATAAATCAGATTATCAAGTTGGCTTCAAAAGTGCAGTTTCTGATTAAAGCTTTCTTATTCATTGAAGGGAATTCTATAAATATTGTTGCAGCTCTATTACATTCTGGTTCATACTGATAGCAAGGCAATGTCCAACATTCTGTAAGCTGGCAGTAGTACTGACAGCAGTTTATGATCTTGCTTATCAATTTGTAATGCTCAACTTTACTTTCAGTATTTGCTATTGTCATTCCTTTATCTCCGCCTTATGGTAGCTACTTCCCCCTTCTGGGTTAGCAAGCACATTCTGGGTGTTGAGTAGTTTCAGCTTTCAGCATTTCTCTTCAAGCATTGTCATTTGTAATCACTCCGCCATATGGTCGCCCCTCACTCCACTCCGGATTGGGTAGCACATACTTGGTGTCGAGTTCCCTTCTAGCAACTAGAGTAGAAGATCCTTTGACCATATGCTCGCCATCATCGGCGCCATTCTTGGTTAGAGTTGTTTCCTGCATAAGCAATTTGTTTTAGATCCTCTGACCAATGCTCACACCTTGCCCACATCGGGATCCTGGTGTACATTCTGGTTAGAGTTGCTTCAGCACGTTTTAGTTTATCCTCTAACCTTAACGGATGCTTTTGTTGTAATCTGAAAATTGAAAAAAAAGAAAAAATTTGGCTCGGAATATTTCAGTGGTATCAGAGCCAAGATCTTGCCACCCTGTGAACAATCCGTCTATGAGTGACAGAGAAAAAAGGTACTTTGCAAGAGAAGACAAGAAGGTTGGAAAACAATTCCAGCTTTATCAGCCTCCAGAAGGTCAGACAGCTTCAAGAATCTTGAGGGCTCATTGGGAGTCTTCTTAGGAAACAGACATGGTAGAAGGTGAGAGGTCAGTTGGGGGTAACGAGAGGATTACCAACAACAGAGATGACAGTGGGAAAGGGAGAGATGGGAGAGAAAGATCCATGAGTCCAGGAAAGAGATTTGAAAGAAAGATGGATGCCTCGATGGACATGGTATCTCTCATGATGGGGAAAGTGGGTCAGAACACCACTCCACAGAACAACTCAGGGCATAGAGGGGAGCATAGTGCTTCCAACCAGCATGATGAGCATGCAGATCGAACGGTGTCAAACAACACTTACATTTCCTCCAGGCCGTTCAAACCCACCCTTTTGGCACCTGTAAACAATCAGCCAGATCTTGAAGAGAATGCTTCATTCGTGGAGCAGTTGAGACTGGGTCGTGCAGAGTATGATTCTCTATCTGCCGACATCAGGATGGATATGTCCTATAACGATTTCATGGATCATAAAAGGAAAAACAAAGGACAAGGGAGACACTATGATCAAAGAAGACCATCAAATCAAGGAGATTTGTACCAAGCTGTCAACAAGGTGACACTTCCACACTTTGACGGGAGTGATTCCAGTTCAGCCCGAGCTTGGATTCAGAAGCTGGATAACTATCTAGCTCTCAGACCTATGGCAGAAGAAGAAGCGATCAAGTTCGCTACGCTACACCTTGATGGGGTGGCGCACGAGTGGTGGTACCATGGCTTAATTACTCTGGGTCATCGGTCTATCACAACTTATGAGGAGCTCACTACCAGGCTCATCGAGAGATTTGAAAAGAAGGATCCTGAAATTCATTTCAGAGAGCTTGCACAATTGAGACAGTATGGCACAGTTGATGCCTACATTGCTGAGTTTCAGAGACTCTCAGTCATGGTGACTGGAATCACGGAGAGAAGACTGGTGATCCTCTTTAGTGAAGGTTTGACAGAACCCCTCAAGGGTTGGATTAAAGCCTTTGATCCACCAACCCTGCAAGAGGCCATGAAGAAGGCAAGAAACATGGAGTGGGCTGCTCCTAAGGCGAAGTTTCAATCTAACTCCCCCTTTCAGAAAAGGGATAAAGGGAAAAGACCTCAGCATAGACCTCCTTTGCGACCTCAGCATAAGGAGTTCAAACATCATAATCCTCATGTCACCAGATTTGGATCCTGAAACCCTGAATGAACTCAGAAGAAAAGGGTTGTGTTTCCGGTGCAAGGAAAAATGGTCTCAGGATCATGTTTGCCCTAAGGGAGTTAAATTCAATTAGATTGAGTACTATTCTGCTGGTGAAAATAGTTCTGATTTTTCCGACCAGCAATCTGATTTTGAGGAGAGTGAAGTAGAAAGAGCTCCAGAAGAGTCTGAAGATGAGAAGGAAAGTGGAGGAGTCTTGGCTCAGCTTTCGAGTTTCCAAAGAAACGAATCGTTCAAGGTTCGAGGGATGGTCAAAGGGCAGCGAATCGTTGCCTTGATCGACACTGGAGCAACACATAACTTCATTGATGAAGTTGTGGTAGCAAAGAAGGGGCTGCAAGTTTGAAGGGTTCAAGGTCATGGTTGCCGATGGTTTCCATATTACATGCACAAAGAAAATCTCGAACATGACCATGCAATTGGGAAATTACGAAGTCAAGGATGACTTCTATGTAGTCCACATTGGAGATACTGATGCCGTCCTAGGCATTCAATGGCTGCGTTCTCTTGGGGAGATCTCCTTGAATCTACAGACTATGGAGCTGAAGTTTCAGTCTGATGGGAAGAAGATAGTGCTCAGAGGAATGTCTAATGGGGGCCCTCGGGTTGTGTCATTCAAAAGAATGGCAAGGCTGATACGTCACGATCAAGCTGAGTGGGTTGTCGAATGCATGATCCTTCCTGATAGTCCTATAGAGACTAAACATGACCAACCTCCTGATATTCAGTCCCTACTCACGAAGAAAAGCAAAGTCTTTGCAGATTTGCCTTCTAGACCACCACCTGAACGGGGTTCAGAACATATCATTGAGTTCAAGGAAGGAGCTAAACCGGTGATTACAACTCCATACCGGTACCCGAAGAGGCAAAAGGATGAAATCGAGAAGAATATTCAAGAACTCTTGGAGATGGGTTTCATTCGCCCAAGCAAGAGCCCCTTTGCATCTGCAGTGGTCCTGGTGAAGAAGAAGGATGGTACCATGTGCATGTGCGTGGACTATCGTGCTCTGAATCAGAGCACCATCAAAAACCGATACCCCATCCCCAGAATAGATGAGCTCATTGATGAGTTACATGGGGCCAAGTTCTTCTCAAAGATCGACTTGAGATCGGGTTACCATCAGATTCGAATGAGGGGATCTGATGTGGAGAAGACAGCTTTCAGATGTCACTATGGCCATTTCGAATTCTTAGTCATGCCATTTGGGTTGACTAACGCTCCGGCTACCTTTCAGTCTTGCATGAACCGTGTTTTTCAGAATCAGTTAAGGAGGTTTGTGTTGATATTTTTTGATGACATTCTGATTTACAGTAAGACTTGGGAAGATCATCTCAAGCACTTGGAGGAAGTGCTTAGTATCTTGGAATCTGAGAGTCTGTTCGCAAAAGCTTCCAAATGTGAATTTGGAATGGAGGAGTTGTTGTACCTTGGCCACATAATCAGTGCTGAGGGAGTGAAGGTGGATCCGGAAAAGATCAAAGCAGTAGTTGATTGGCCACCACCTGAGAATTTGACTCAGTTGAAAGGATTTCTGGGTCTTTGTGGTTTCTATCGGAGATTCGTAAAGGGGTATTCACAGAATGCTGCTCCTCTTACTGATCTCACCAAAAAGGGAGCCTTTGTTTGGTCAGAAAAGGCTCAAATTGTTTTTGACAAGTTCAAAAAGATCATGAGCTCGTGTCCAGTCTTAGCTATTCCGGATTTCTCCAAGCCTTTCGAGTTGCAGTGTGATGCATCAGGTGAAGGAGTTGGGGCTGTCCTGATGCAAGGCAAACACCCTATAGTGTTTGAGAGCAGAAAATTACGAGGTGTCGAAAGGACATATTCAATTTATGACAAAGAAATGCTTGCCATTATGCATGCATTAGCCAAGTTTAGGCAGTACTTGGTGGGGAACAAATTCGTGGTTAAGACTGACCACAATAGCCTCAAGCATTTCATGCACCAGAAGGACCTAAATGAGAGGCAACAGAAATGGGTGAGTAAGCTTCAAGCTTACGACTTTGACATTGAATATGTCAAAGGAAAAAATAATATCGTGGCTAATGCTCTGTCCAGAAGACCTCATCTTAGCTCATTGTGTGAGCTTACTGCAGATTGGAGAGACATGTTGCTTGCTGATTATGCCAAAAATCAGTTTGCAACCAGCATTCTTGAGGGTACTTTTCATGATGAAAGGTACAAGGTGATTGAGGGATTGATCCATTATAAGGAAAGAATCTTCCTGGTGGCTGATTCTAAGCTGAAGAAGAAGATCCTTTTGACTTTTCATGATATTCCAGTTGCTGGTCACCAAGGTTTTTTCAAGACATATAGGCAGATCCGAGAAAGATTTTCTTGGAAAGGGTTGAAAGGTGAAGTACAACGCTACATTCAGGAGTGTCCGGTTTGTCAAGTGAATAAGAATGAGCATACATTACCAGCCGGTTTGCTGCAACCACTCCCTATTCCCAATCAAAAATGGGAAAGTATCTCAATGGATTTCATCACCAGGTTGCCCAAGGCCCAAGGGAAGGATTGTATTTATGTAGTGGTGGATAGGCTAACCAAATTTGCTCATTTCTTCGCCATTACCAGCACTTTTTCTGCAGCCCAAGTTGCAGATCTGTTTTTTCGAGAGGTGTTTAGGCTGCATGGGTTGCCAAAGAACATTGTGAGTGATAGGGACAGCAAGTTCCTAAGTACGTTCTGGCAAGAAGTCTTCAGAATGAGTGGTACTGTGCTCACTCCAAGCACTAGTTACCATCCCCAAACAGATGGACAAACGGAAGTAGTGAACAAGTGGTTAGAAGGCTACTTGAGAAATTATGTGTCAGAACAGCAGAGAGCTTGGGTCAAGTGGCTGCATATAGGCGAGTACTGCTACAACTCTACTTTCCATATGTCAATTAAGATGTCTCCTTTCTTGGCGCTTTATGGGTATGAAGCACCTAGTTTTGCAGATTTGGTGTTTGGTGACAGCAAAGCACCCCTAGCCAAGGATTTGTTGCAGAATAGCCAAGACATAATGAAATCCTTGAAGGATAATTTGCAGATCGCACAAAATCAGCAAAAGTTGTATGCTGATCAGAGGCGTGTTGAACGTTCATTCGAGGTCGGGGATATGGTCTATCTTCGCTTACAACCTTATAGACAGTCTACTCTCAAGAAGAGTGGAGCTGAGAAGCTCAAACCTCGCTTCTATGGGCCATTCAAAGTCATCAAAAGGGTTGGGGCAGTAGCTTATGAATTAGAGCTACCTTCGGATAGCAGAGTGCATAACATCTTCCACGTGTCTCGCCTCAAGAAGGCACTTGGACATAATGTGGTTGCTTCATCACAGTTGCCACCTTTGGATGAAGAGGGACAGTTGGTTCTCATTCCAGAGGAGATACTTGAATTCAGAGAACTTTCTTTGAGGAAAAGAACCATCAGAGAATACCTGGTGAAGTGGAAGAACCTACCTTTAGAGGATGCGACTTGGGAAAGTGATGAGATTTTGCAGCATCCTGGTTTGCGATTGCTTGAGGACAAGCAATCTTGGGAAGGGCGGACTGTAATGTCTCCTTCTCAATCCTGATCTTCTCAGTGACCGTTGGCCTTTTTCTGGAAACCCGGAGGCTAGTCGGAAGGTAAAATTAGGGTTTCCTTTTTTTGAGGATGTCCTTGCTCGGAGTTGGTGGATTCAATTGCGGATTCTTTCTGGGTTTTCAGAGAGCTTCGCAGTGGTATTTTCATTTCGGCATTCAGAGCATTTTCTTGGAATTTACTATTTTTAGTAAATTCTATTTTTGGCAGTAAACAGGTTGGTCTCAGGCGGTTGACTTTCCCCTTCAGTTGTCTCAAGTGGCGTATTCAGTTTCGGGCTTCAGAATGCAATTTTGGAGAGATGAGCTCATTTCATTTAAAATTAACATTATGTTTTAAATGTTATTTTATCACCTTGGCCTAGTCAAATAACTTAATGTTATTTTAAAAGGTGGACTTGAAGGGTGGCGCCATCATGAGGGATATATTTAATCTTTGATGAATTTTCCTAAGTCAAAGCAAGCTTAATATGGGCGCATTTATCAAGGTGTTGATTTTAATTAAAATATGAATATTGAGCTAAAAGGAAAAAGGACGCCATCTTGGAGAAAGAGCTAGGGTTTGTCCTTGAGTTGGATTTTAGGGTTTCGTGAAGTCAACAAGAAGTTATAAAAGGAAGGCCTTGTGCATCATTTCACATCTTTTGTCTACCATACTGTTATGCTGCCAGATTGGCTCTGGGTTTGCTTCGAGGAATGAAGGCCTCCTAGCTCAGGCATTGCTTCTTGCTTGCAATACAGCAACTAGTGATGAAATAGTGTAGTTGTGAGTTTGCATTGGGATTTGTGCATTGTATTCAGCTTGTAGCTTTCTAGTTTCAGATTTATGCATGTTAGAGAATTCTGGAAATTGCATTTTAATACAGCAGATTGTCTTTTTATTCATAAGTCAAAAAATATCAAAAAGATTCTTCTGGGTACTGTCTACTTCTCTTTGTTTGGTAGGGGCGACCCTTTCCTCCAGTTTGTAGAATTTTTAGTAAAGCTTTGGATTTTTAAAGAGAGGTCGAACTTCTTGCTGGGCCGTACCATCTGCCTTTGCATTGTTTTCCGTGCATAAATTAAATAGGGGTTTTTGATCAGCTTTCAGTGCTCTAATTTGGTCGCCATCATACTAGGATCATTATGCAATTCGTCTCATGAGATTTGATTAAGTTTGGAGCAAGTTGTGAATGAATTTGTGAGTTTCAGGGCTGCTGTTCGTCGCACGTGGAATTTGGACAATCATAAATCAGATTATCAAGTTGGCTTCAAAAGTGCAGTTTCTGATTAAAGCTTTCTTATTCATTGAAGGGAATTCTATAAATATTGTTGCAGCTCTATTACATTCTGGTTCATACTGATAGCAAGGCAATGTCCAACATTCTGTAAGCTGGCAGTAGTACTGACAGCAGTTTATGATCTTGCTTATCAATTTGTAATGCTCAACTTTACTTTCAGTATTTGCTATTGTCATTCCTTTATCTCCGCCTTATGGTAGCTACTTCCCCCTTCTGGGTTAGCAAGCACATTCTGGGTGTTGAGTAGTTTCAGCTTTCAGCATTTCTCTTCAAGCATTGTCATTTGTAATCACTCCGCCATATGGTCGCCCCTCACTCCACTCCGGATTGGGTAGCACATACTTGGTGTCGAGTTCCCTTCTAGCAACTAGAGTAGAAGATCCTTTGACCATATGCTCGCCATCATCGGCACCATTCTTGGTTAGAGTTGTTTCCTGCATAAGCAATTTGTTTTAGATCCTCTGACCAATGCTCACACCTTGCCCACATCGGGATCCTGGTGTACATTCCGGTTAAAGTTGCTTCAGCACGTTTTGGTTTATCCTCTAACCTTAACGGGTGCTTTTGTTGTAATCTGAAAATTGAAAAAAAAAAGAAAAAATTTGGCTCGGAATATTTCATATGTCCACTTCCGATTCAATTACATCCATTTACATTACAATCATTATGATCGTAATATCACAAGACAGATACATAGATAAACATCACTTATAAATTTGTACAAAAGTAGACAAAACTCGTAAAGCAAACAAACAAGCTACGGATGACTTACCTATAACCCACACAAACTAACTCAGTTCACTCAATCTAAGGTGATGTGTGTGTATGCTCACATAGTTTCACTTTACTGATTACCCGATCAAGCTCCTCTCCCGAGTGACACTTCTCCTCCCCCTGGAGAATGAATATTTACCTGCAACCACCAGCACATACCTTGGCAGTCAATTGTTCACAACAATAAGCAGCATATATAAACATCTTCAAAGTTAGAATAACAATAATTCAATAGCCTTCTATTATCACTTATGTAGTATCTCACCATGAATAACATCAACTTCAAGATAGCATCAAATGAAACAACATCAAATGAGATAACATTCATATTGATAAAAAGGTACAAGCATCATTAATTCATTTACAGAATTCACAATACATTCACATTTACCCTACGTAGTAATAGTAAATAATAACCTCACAATTTGGGGTGTAACACCCAAACTATGCTTAACATTAATAACAATCATAATGGCCATGGCGGAGGCAACAATGGTCAAGGAGATAATTCGGTTAATAATTGAACTCCTAATTGATGCATTGCTCCTGCAAGCTCAAGGCCTTTAATGCATGTTTTCCCACTTTGAGTTGAGCTTCAGTAGGGTAATGGACCCACATTGATCGAATTGCAATAACAACTTAGATAGGACTGGGTTGATGCAAGACCTGATTTCAACATGATATCTCCCTTCGTGACTACATAGACTTGAGAATGAGACATATGCTCAACAAGGGTAATTGAGAGCATCAAAATTATCTTAGAAGAACAGTTGGTAAATTGAGTTTGCCTTATTTTGATGGATCAAGGAAAACATCAGCATGTGCTTGGGTTCAAAAAGTTGATACCTATTTCCAGTTGAATCCAATGCTTGAAGATGAAGCAATCGACTACGTTACCATGCATCTAGATGGGAATTTTGACAAATGGTGGCATCCTAGAATGGTAACGATGGGCCATGATCAAATGATTACCTCTTATGCTAAGTTTACCGAAAGATTGATTGAGAAATTTGATATCAAGGATCCTGAACTCCATTTCAAGGAGTTAGCTCAATTGAAGCAGTGGAGATCAGTGGACAACTACATTGTTGATTTCCAAAGACTTGTTGTTCTAGTCACTGATAGTTCAAAAAGAAGATTGTTGGTTTTGTTCATGGATGGTTTGATGGATCCCTTAAGAGGTTGGGTCAAAGCTCTCAATCCTAGCTCATTGACAACTATTGCAAAATTGGCGAACCCTCAGAAATATTTGCTACAATACCTCAACTGCTGCAAATTGAAGATGTAGATGCAATAATAAATCATTTATTGCACCTGTTGAAATTCTCCAATGAAGCGCCTATAGAAACGTTGGATGGATTTCTCAACAATCCCAGCTAGGGTTGATCTTTCACAACCGAACCTAGCACTCTAGAGACTTAAAACCCTCGAGCAAGCTAAGCATTCAACTTCAACTTCTTACCACGCAGGTAATGAGAAAAATGAATTCCAAATCAAGTGTCTTCAAATGCTTAGCCAACAGCTTCTTAAATAGATTTCTCATTCACTTTTCCAAAAGCTTCTAGAAGAAATATTATTTTATTCCTCAAGTGACTTTATTATTTTATTATTTTATTTTTGTTAGATTTTAATGATCAGATATAATGCACAGAAATTTAATTCAAAATCAAAGCAATGACACAACCAATACCCTAGGAAAACCCTCCAACCTGAGGGAGAAAAACTCAGCCAATATATCTCTTATATTTTGATTCAAATAAGAGCATAAATCTGCTTACAACTCAAGATCAACTCAAGGCCTATTAGATACAATGAACAACACCTGTCCTAGATGCAAATATACAAACAATATGTTTCTCCTTGAATCAACCTGCTGCTACAAAATATGATTTGCTGTAATAGTGCGAACTCCTTCTTATTATGCTAAATGAACTTGATGATCAAATGAATGATAATCTTCTTGTATTTATACACCCGCCCAAGGAGAAGGACATGTCTTTTGGCATATGAGGTTGGCCCAAGCAAGGAGGATGACTTTTCAAAAATCGTGCCACTTCAAGGGGTTGGCCCCATTAAAAATATATTTAATTATTAAATAAAATCACTTTATTTAATTACAACTAGATGAAGCGCCTCTTCATGTTTAATATTCAATGTATAAATTTACATAGCCTTATGGCTATATTTAAATTTATTCTTCTAAAGTCGAGCTTGGAAGTAGAATCCCACGGCTGTATCATCAACACTCCCTCTCAGCTAGGGAGGAATACTTCTAGCTGTACAACACATATCACCTCATCGTGATGTCGATCAACATGGGTACACCCATGTGAGAAAGAGCTTATCACCTCATCGTGAAATCATATCACCTCATCGTATTATCAGATATCACCTCATCGTGATATCAACCATCATGGTTACACCCATGTATGGTATGTACAAGTGCTCATCACTCAACGTCATGTTGTCACCTCATCGTGACGTTTCACCATGGCTCTCCCAAAGGGTGTAACACAAGTACAAATGAATCATCACGGGCTCCCTCACGTGATGTCATGGAGTCACACACATAACATCCACCATAGCTCTCCCAGCAGGTGGAAACAAGGGCTTTCACCTCAAATCTCAAAGAGAAATGCATTATCAAGGGCTTGCACCTCAAATCTCTATCAATAGAGAAATGCATTAAAAGAGGATCACTTATATTGAGACTCCTTCTCAGTTAGGGCTTGATTCTCCACCATACCAAGCTTACCTCGAAAGTACACAAACTTTATCCTAGAGAGAGCCTTGGTGAGAATGTCTGTCGTTTGCTCATCAGTGCTGATATACCTCAACTGAATTTCTTTCCTCAATACCATATCTCTGATATAATGGTATTTGATCTCAACATGTTTAGTTATGTAATGAAACACAGGGTTGATAGAAAGCTTCACATAGCTCTGGTTATCACAATGAATGATAGTAGGCTCCATTGATTGTCCAAATAATCCTATGAGGAGCTTTTGAAGCCACACTACTTCTCGAGCTACCACACAAGCTGCAATATACTCGGCCTTTGTTGTACTCAATGCCACTGAAGACTACTTCCTGCTGCACCAGGATATCATTGCAGACCCCAAACTGAAGCAACATCTAGAGGTACTCTTCCGATCAGTAACACACCTTGCCCAATCAAAATCAGTAAAACCATGTAGCTTTAAATCCACATCTGAAGAATATCTCAATCCATATCCAACTATGCCATGCAAGTATCTCAGGATATGTTTTTCTGCAACAAGATGTATCTACCTTGGTTCACACATGAATTGACTAAGTGCACTCACTGCATAGCAGATATCCGGTCTAGTGTTGACTAGATACATCAATGAACTAATCAACTGTCTGTACATCGTGGGATCCACCAGATCTGAGCTAACTACAACCTCCTTCAACTTATGTAAGTTGGTCTCCATAGGCGTAGACATGGGTTTGCAATCAATCATACCAAACCTCTTCAGAATGTTAATGGTATACTTCCCTTGACTTAGAATCATCTCATTTGGCTTTTGCCAAACTTCTAAGCCAAGAAAGTAATGCATGAGACCAAGATTCTTCATCTCAAATTCAGAAGCTAACTCCTTCTTGCATTTGAGAATGAGGTGTTCTTCTCCAATGATAATAAGATCATCAACATACAAAACCAAAATCAATGATTCACCATTAATTACCTTGAAGTAGAGTTTGAATCTGCATCATTTTTTGAGAAACCCAAACTTAACAGGTAACAATCAATCCTTTCGTACCAAGCATGAGGAGCTTGCCTAGGATCATACAAGGCCTTCTTCAGCCTGCAAACATGAGACTCCTTCCCATGTACCTCAAATCCATCAGGTTGCTCAATATAAACCTCTTCCTCTATTACACCATTCAGAAAGGTTGTCTTCACATCCATTTGGTGAATCTTCCATCCTCTAGATGCAACAATAGCAATGATGGTCCTGACTGAAGTATAACGAGCCATTGGAGCAAAGGTTTCATCATAGTCAACTCCCTCTTTTTGCGAAAACCCTCTAGCCACGAATCTAGCCTTGTACTTCTCAATGCTCCCATCAGCCGCATGCTTGATCTTGAAGAGCCATTTAGAAGATACAA
This sequence comes from Sequoiadendron giganteum, assembly GCA_007115665.2. NCBI lineage: Eukaryota > Viridiplantae > Streptophyta > Pinopsida > Cupressales > Cupressaceae > Sequoiadendron > Sequoiadendron giganteum. Next base: position 57,115,627 of record CM021101.1, on the reverse strand, counting down.
CAGATTGGCCTTCGGATCTAGGAACGATGTCCCAAACATCATTCTTAAGAATGGATTGATACTCTTCAGACATAGCATCTTTCCAAACCTGTTGACTAGAAGCTTCCTCAACATTGGAAGGCTCTAACTCAATAATCTGACTCATCAAGGCTACGTAACTGGAGAAGTTATTAGGTCTCTTACTTTCTCTGAAAGTTCCTCTTGGGGCTGCAAAAATTTCTGCCTCTTGCATTATTTTCCTAGCCCAAAGAGGTCTTTTCCTTCCAATCACAATATTTGTAGGCCCATCAGTAGTTTCGAAGGGCTCAACTGGATCATTAGGTTTTGGAGCCTCCCTCTAATTTTCAGGAACATGATCAACTTCCATATCCTAAGGAGGCTCTTCATCATTGATCTCCATATGAGTGCCCTTGGATCTTCTGAATGCAACATCCTCTTCAAATGTGACATCTCTACTGACCTCAATTGTCTTCTGACCTGGAATGTAGATTCTGTAGGATTTTGATGTCTCACTGTAACCTACCAAAACTCCCTTCTTGCCAAAAGGTTCCAACTTTGTCCTCTTTTCCTTTGGTACATGAACATACACTGGACATCCAAAGATCCTCAAATGACTTACTTTAGGCTTCACCCCTGAGAAAGCTTCTTCAGGAGTTATATTCTCCAAGATCCTGTGAGGACTTCTATTTTGAACATAAACAGTTGTCCTGGATGCTTCAGCCCAAAGAAAGATTTGCATATCTTGGTCATGAATCATGGCTTTGACTGCTTCCGCAATAGATCTTTTCTTCAGCAACACCATTTTGTTGAGGATTATAAGGAACGTTGAACTGCCTCTTAATCCCTGCTTCAATGCAAAAGTTACGAAAGCTAACAAAAGTGTACTCTCCTCCGTTATCGGATCTCAAGACTTTGATCCTCTTTCTGGACAAATTCTCCACCTGAGATTTGAATTCTTTGAATCTCTCTAATACCTCCTCAAATTCTTTAGACTTCAAGAAATAAATCCAAGTCTTTCTAGAGTAGTCATCAATAAAAATAATGTAATACAAGAAACCACTCGAAGACGCAACAGACATTGGACCACATAAATCAAAATGAATGAGATCAAGAATACATTCGGATCTACTTCCACTACTATGAAATGGACCTTTTGTATTCTTACCTAAGGCGCAGCCTTTGCAAGTACCTTCATGCTCCTGGTTGAATTTGGATGGTCGATGACCATCTTCTCCATGATAGGTAGGGTTCGAAAGTGAAGGTGAGCCAATCTTCGATGCCAAAGATCACACAAACTTGAAGAATCATGCACTAGAGCCTGAAGAGGGTGAGTGCATAGCCTGTAGAGACACCCCTGTCTAACTCCAATCACCCGAGCAGACTTGATGTTTGAGTTCTTGGCCCATATAAGAACTTTACCTTCTGAAAATGCAACTTGGTAACCCTTGACTTCCAAGACTGAGATGGAAACAAGGTTTCTCTTGATGCCTGGAACACATAGTACATCATCCAATTGCAATGAAATTTCGAAATCCAAGTGAAGAGAGGAGGTCCCAACTCCTTTCACAGAGTAACTAGCATCATCTCCAATAATGACTTGTTCACTAGAATCTTTTAACACCAAATTAGATAGATGCTCCCTAAATCCAGTGATGTGGCGAGAGGCACCACTATCAATCAGCCAAGTGTTGGTGTCGGTGGTTACATTACTTGACAAGGCTGAATAGAAAAGATATTCACTTGAATCCTTCTGCGGAGAGACATCATTAACATCTGCAATGAAGGCCTGTTGCCTAGGCCTGGTAGGACATTCCTTTGCAAAGTGACTATACTTGTCACATCGAAAACATTGGACCTTGGAGAGGTCCCTCTTCATCTTGAATGCAGGAGCACCATCCGCTTCTCTATCTCTATTCCTCTTAAAATATCCTTTATTTCCACCTTTTCCTTTCTTCTTGAGGGATTGAGTGGCAAGAACATGTATGTCTTCATTAGTTGAACTTTGACCAATACCTCTCGCAGCAGCCAACCTAGACTCTTCTTGAATTCAGTCTGCCCTCAAACGATCAAACTTGGGAAGTTTAGATCTTGCACTGATTCTTTGAATGTAAGACTCCCAAGATGAAGGAAGACCATTTAGAGCCAACATGGTCAAGTCCTTGCTATCAACAATATATCCAATAGAAGAGAGTTGATCTCTTAACTCAGTTATTCCCATGAAGTAAGCAATAAATGATTCTCCTTTTGCCATCTTCAAATGATGTAGTTGTTGCTTCAGTGGAAGAGCCCGACTTGTGTTATTGATTTTGTACATGTCCTCCAAAGTTTTGAACATCTCTCTCGCCGTCTTTAACTTGGAGACAATAGGAACAATATGATCATTTACGGAATCGACTAACATTTTCTTTGCCTTAATAACTTTCTTCTTCCATTGAGCCTTTTCTTCCTCTTTCGTAGGCTTGGGAGCTGAGCTCTCCACGAATTCTGCCAATTCACTTTCCTCCAAGGTGAGCATGATTTTGAATCTCCATGAAGTGAAATTTGATGCTCGCTCAAGCCTATCCTCAATCTTAAGACCATTCACCATCTTGACGAAGAGATAGAGGAAATCAACAAAAGAGAAGAGAACAAGGAGCATCGTTGTGATAAGAAATCTAATCAAGATCTTCTTCAAACCCGCTCTGATACCATGTTAGATTTTAATGATCAGATATAATGCACAAAAATTTAATTCAAAATCAAAGAAATGACAGCCAATATCCTGGGAAAACCCTCCAACCTGAGGGAGTATCATCAACAATTTTGAGTCACTTAAGTCACTTTATTATTAAATTAATTAAATAATAAGTCATCCCTTTTGATATAATATTTTATTGGAATAACTTAATAAATAATTAATTTAATAACATCTCCAATTCGGGGACATGACACTAAGCCGTTGGGAAAGGAGGATTGTGAGAGGCAACCTCTCGTGCCTAACACAAAGGCTTTAGGGCGGATCCATACAAGGCACTCCTCTTGTTTGCTCATTCTTTTTGCATTTACGGTTATGTTTGATTATGTTGCTAGATATTAAAGCTAACACATAGGTCTATGGCACATATATATATATGTATGGTGATTGCAGGACTTTATTCAAGCAAGCCTAGCAAGATATCAGAGGGAGGGAAAGAAGGCCTAAAATCCTAGTTTTCAGCCACCTTAGGGCCCAGCAGGTAAGGGACATTACACAAAAGCTACAACTTCACTGCTTAATATGCCACAATTTTTCCAGCAATACATTCAACCTCCATGGATGAATTTGATGCACCAAAATTACCGAAGTAATATCTCACAATGCAATTGCCTCCCTCATCAAATCGAGCTCCTCCAATGGCTGCAAATCAAATGCCAATGAACTGAAATGATCCTCCAAAATTGAATGCCTCTTTCTCCAAAAATCAATTTTCTCCTTTGCTTCACAAATTTGGTCAAAGACCACTAAATTTGTCAATGATGCTCAAGTAGGAAATCTGAAGTAATCTCCTCCACTATTTTCTAGCTAGGGTTGATGTTCCACAACCGAACTTGGTATCCTAGAGTCTTCAAACCCTCAAACAATGCAAGCATTCAAGCTCTCACCACACAAGTATAAAAATAGAATAACTCAAGACATCCCCAAATGACTTGCATTCAGCTCCTTATAAAGAATTTTCAATCACCTTCAAGAAGCTTCTAGAAAATACTATTATTTTATTCCCCAAAGTGACTTTATGATATATTATTTATTTGAGTCACTTTATTAAATTAATCAAATATAAAGCTATCTTATGATATTGATTTATTGAGATACTTTACAAATAATTAATTTAATCATTATTCCCTTATTTCTCCCTTTAGCCTTTGGGAATAAATAAAGGCTGAATGATCTCCAGAGTGGCTACTTAGAAGGGGACATTACACTTAAGGTTCCTTTACATTCATATGATGGGACACAAAAGTGTTCAACCCATGCATGGATCCATAATATCAACACCTACCTATCTCTAAATCTGATGTATGAAGAAGAAGCCATCAAGTTTTCTTCTCTTCATCTAGAGAAGGTAGCCCATGAATGGCTCTACTATGACATGATGATGCAAGGGAATAGTCTCATCACTACTTTCGAAAATTTTAGCCAAAGGTTGGTTGAAAGATTTGATAGGATTGAACCAAAAATTCACTATCGAGAATTAGGACAGCTAAAACAATAAGGATCAATGGAGCACTATATAGGAGAATTTTAAAGGATCGTTGTCAAAGTTTTGAATGTGTCTAAGAAGAGGATCATGACTGTATTTTTAGGACTAGTAGAGCCATTGAAGGGTTTGCTCAAGGCATTGAAGCTTTCTACTCTTCAATAGGTGATCAAAGAGCTCTCACCTTGGAGTCTACTTTGCCTCAAAATAAGTCTTTCCAATACTCCACCAAAAAAACAAGAAGTTTCAGAAAGAAGAACCGAGTATGTAGAATATCCCTCCACCATTGAAAAAGAATAAAGGCAATCAAAATGAGCTGTAAAAAGCTAAGAATAGTAAAAGAATGTGAGAAAACAATGAGTGAAATAATTCATATATTTATCAAGTAAAATACAGAAAAATCATCTGCAGATATCTATATCTATTGAAAAGAAATAAAGTATATAGAGAAGTTGTTCACCAAAATAGAAGGCAAAACTTTAATAGTTGGAGCCACAAAACACAAGACAAAACTTTAAGACCTGATCCATGTTACAATCAAAAGAATGAGTTTTATCCATTCTAAGCTTACGACTTGCTTTATCAACACCCTATGTCTAGATTTGCCACATGGTTCTATACTTTATAGCTGCTTGTACAGTTTATGAGTCATGACACTAATCCAAAATGAGCAGGAACTATTCCTTAATCAGGCTTGTACTATAAAACTTAAAAATGCAGAGACTCAATATTTGGGGAATACATGATGGTATCTTGAGAAAATAGCAAAAGAATAATAAATAAAATGTAATTGTTTCCAATTTTTCAATTTTCAAAAAAACCGATACTACAAATCATTATTCATGCCTTCAAAAACTGTGGAACACTTTCTTCTACAATCCTAAAGGTAGAAGATCCTAATACCAAATTATGGAGTTTTTCATCTCCTCAAAAAGGCATGAACAGTTTTTAATTGATTTAAAAACTAAAAGATCACAATGCAAACCATTTTCCAATAAGGCAACCTATATAAGAATGTACCTGTATAGAGGAAAAACAGAAACCATATAGTGAGTAGCCTCATCATTGTTGTAAACATTCCGTGTCACTATGAGCAGAATGAGTGCCACTAAGAGGGCAATAGAGCAGCCGGTTAAAAATCCTGGATTTGACCAGAGATTCATATTAGATCTTTCAATATTAAGTGTTATAAGAAATCACCCATTTCTTTTACTCTTACTAACTAAAACTTCAATCAACATATATTTCCACAATATATAACATCCTTTTTCTTGAAAGTTGGTATATTTGACATAAGACTTGTGTTGTGCAATATCAACCATGAGTTGACTTTATCCTCCTTCACTTAGTCCTACAAATTCATTTTTCTTAGTCATCTAACCCGTTTGTACTTGAGTTCTCTACAGATAAAAATTATTTTTCTAAATAAAAAAGGCAGATAATCATTCCTGTCCATATGAAACTAAAAGTCAAACAAACATTCCTGGATCAACTGAAAAAAAAAGGACAGAAGAAAAATGTTGTTGGAATGAAATAAAGACCAAATGAAGAAAATTTCTATCCAAATAAGAATAAAAATCAAATGAAAATTATTGGTCTAAATAGAATAAGACATGGATGAGAAGGCTTAACCCAAATGAAATACAAAATACTTGAGAGATAATTGCACCTAGACCACAAAAAAGCAAGGAAAAACATCACTAACTGGAGAAATCATGAAGAAGGTAAACGGACGAGTGTCTACATGTAGGTCTCTGATGGTTGTCCGATATACTAGTCCTTGTTTGTTTCCTTGCTAGCCAGTACCAACAAGTAGTTGGTTGCTTCTTTATATTCTATCATAGGATAACAATACTGAGAAAGGGATAATATTAATAACTGTAATAGCCACAAGAGTTCCTCTTTTGTTGCTGTTTGACTGCCTTATTTTGATTAATAGTAAGGTATTAAAATTTATTAATTCTGAAAATTTGATTGCAGAAAAATCAAAACCTGGAGCAACAAATGAGTAGTTACTTTTATTATTCACTTTCCAAAATAAAAATATTCAAAATCTTAGTTGAAAACAAGTCCAAACTGCTCCAAGTCAGCAACTACTCAAAATAGACATTTGCTTCACCAATAATCCTGCTATAAAATTGGGAATTCATGCCGATTTTTTTTTTATTCCTTATAAAGGTTTGGGGAGGTTTGGTTTTAGGGATATTATTTAGTGGGCATGGTGTTTCCCATTGGGAAAATTCCAAAATATGTTTCAGCATCACTTCTTTTGGTGTTCCTTGGAGGTAGCATTATAGGGGACATAAGACATCCCCATGGAATAAGGTTAATGTTAGCCATTTTATTTATGCATGTGTTGGCATTTCAATTCGCACCTCTGGAGTATGTATTGGAAACAGGCAACTATGCACAATATTGACTGCTCTTCAAATTAGGAGGGGAAGCTCCTTCTTTTGCTGATATGCGTAAAAAGTAAAGTAATCTAAATTCCTATCTTTTTGACTTAGCTGGTAGAGGCACACGGTTATAAAACCCAATACATTGCAGCTAAGGTTTTCTCTGGTTTCTGCAGATCTTAACGACAACTAGGCTAACACTAAAACTATCCTATCTCCTCAAGTAAAATCAGAGCAAAAGGAGTTAGGAGCAATTGGGAATGGTAGACGATAAACTATATCTCAGGATTCCCAAGAAGGTGAAACACTCTATCCGAGGTGTAGGCTGAGATAAAGGTTATTGAAAACAAACATGAAACGGTAAGCTAGTTCTCAGGATTCTCAAGGAGGGAAAATACTCTATCCGAAGTGTAGGCTGAAAAGAAGATTACTAGAAACAAAATGAAACAGCAAGCTAGTTCTTAGGATTCCCAAGGAGGTAAAATACTCTATATGAGGTGTACGCTAAAAAGAAGATTACTAGAAACAACATGAAATGGCAAGCTAGTTCTCAAGATTCCCAAAGAGGTAAAATATTCTATCCGAGGTGTAGGCTGAAAAGAAGATTACTAGAAACAACATTAAACAATAATCTTTATCTCTAAATTCCCAAGGAGGTGGAACACTCTATCCGAGGTGTAGATTGAAAGAAAGATTATTAAAACAGCAATAGTAAATTTGACAACATTTTGATGCCACTATGGACATTTTGAGTTTTTGGCAATGCCCTTTGGCTTGACAAATGCTCTTGCTACTTTTCAAAGTTGCATGAATCGGTTGTTCAAGAATTAGTTGAGGAAATTTGTTTTGATATTTTTTAAAGATATCCTGATCTTTAGCAAAACTTGGGAGGAACACTTGCAGCATCTTGAGGAGTTTATGAGCATCTTCGAGAGTGAGTCTCTTTATGCAAAGGAGTCCAAATGTGACTTCAAAATGACAAAGATTTTGTACCTTGGTCACATCATTGGTGCAAAAGGGGTAAAAGTTGATTTTGAGAAGATGAAGGCCATTGTTGACTGGCCCCTATTGTGTGGTCTCACAACACGCCCCATTTTTCTCCTTGGCAAAATGTGGACCCCCCTTTTTTTTCTTTTGCTGCCTCTTTTTTCTTCCTCTTGCTTTCGCTTGCTTTGGTGTGTTGTTTTTGGGTGGAATTGGTAAATGCAAGTTTTCATTTCAATTTTCTTGGTCTCTGCTTAAGTCCTTGTTCTTTCCTGGATTCGGTGTCCCGGTCTTCTATAAAATTCTATCAATTTACCGGACCCGGAGTCCCAAAGTTGCTGCGGTTGTGTCAAAGGTGTTGTATCTTTGATTGGTCCTAGTTCCCGCCCAATAAGTTGTCACCCGGATAAACCATCCTGGTGTTCGCATTCTTTTCTTCATCGGTGTAATGAGCCAAACTAGATTTGACTCAAAACCCCCAATTATCTGCCCTAGATTTTAAGACTTGTTTAATTTAAAATTAAACTTCTGTAAATTTATTCTGAAAATATGAAATTCCAGCACAATAATAAACTACAAAAATAATCTAGCTTTTGCATTTATTCAGAAATAGCTGCAATAATACATCAGCTATAGCAACAACAAATACAATTATTTGCAGCAATACGACAACTACTGCAAAACTAGAGAACCCTCGGAAATATTTGCAACAATAAACCAGTTACTGCAATGGCGACGATGAGATAATAAACCAACTATCTCAACTATTCGGCTAGGGCAATAATACATCAGCTATTGCACCTGTTAAATCCTCCAACAAAGCCCAATGTAGAAACCCTGGATGTATTCCTCAACTCCAGGTAGGGTTGATCTTTCACAACCGAACCTGGCACTCTAGAGTCTTCAAACCCTCAAGCGAATGCTAAGCCTTTAGCTTCAGCAATTTACCATGCAGGTAATGAGAAGTGATAACCAAAATCAAGTTTGTCCTCAAATGCTTAGCCACCAGCTTCTTAAATAGATTTCTCATTCACTTTTCCAGAAGCTTCTAGAAGAAATATTATTTTATAACTCAAGTGACTTTATTATTTTATTATTTTATTATTTTATTTTGAGTCACTTAAGTCACTTTATTATTAAATTAATTACATAATAAGTCATCCCTTTTGATATAATATTTTATTGGAATAACTTAATAAATAATTAATTTAATAACATCTCCAATTCAGGGACATGATAGTCGGCTAGCCCGATGATTTCTTTTCTTTTTCTTTAGTCGAAGGTCAGAAATCAGAGGTTCTATTACGAAATGTTTGAATCACTTTTGATCTTGCTTGAACCCAGTTCCTGATTCCTCTCTCTGCTCCCAGTTTTCATAACCCTGGGGGCAAGTGTCCCGGTTCCCGATAATCTTTCCAAGGTTTGGTACTAGAGGTCGTCAATCCTATTGTATCTTTGTTTGGTCCTAGTTTCCGCCTAGTAAGTCGTCACTCGGATAAACCATCCTAGTGTTCGCATTCTTTTCTTCATCGGCTAGCCCAATGATTGCTTTTCTTTTTCTTTAGTTGTTGCGATTGTGTCAAAGGTGTTGTATCTTTGATTGGTCCTAGTTCCTGCCTAGTAAGTCGTCACCCGGACAAACCATCCTGGTGTTTGCATTCTTTTCTTCATCGGCTAGCTCAATGATTGCTTTTCTTTTTCTTTAGCCGAAGATCGGAAACTGGAGGTTCTATTACAAAATGTTTGAATCACTTTTGATCTTGCTTGAACTCGATTCCCGATTTCTCTCTCTGCTCCCAGTTTTCATAACCCTGGCGGCAAGTTTCCTGGTTCCCAGTAATCTTTCCAAGGTTTGGTACCAGAGGTCGTCAATCCTAGTGATTGTCAACGATTACGTATCCAAATGGCCTTTGCCTCATAAAAATCAAAGTGACACAAGAGTGCCACGTAAGCTTTCTACGCCGTCTTCTTCTCTAGTGGTGGGCCTGTGCAGAAACCAAGGTGTTCATAATTTGAACCCTAATCCACCATGATTGCACCTTTATTCGAGAAATTAATGCATTGTAACAGGTAATTACTGAAGGTGGTGAACTATAGACACGTACTTGGCACCACCTCGAGCATATAGTTGCTTTTATAACACTCTACCTCGTGCTATACTGCAAATTTGCAAAGGAAATTGAATGAACAAAACTGATATTGTGGCATGCAAGGAAAGTTAAATCTCGACAAACCAAAAACACAGCTACCAAGGGTTTCAAAGTTGCATTCTTGTTGAAATCTGGTAGCTTCGGTCAGAGATCAACTAATATATATATATATATATATATATATATATATATATATATATATATATGTCTTGAGTATGATTGATTGTCGGCCTTGCTTAATCAGAGGGATGTCAATCGAAAGGTCACGTTTTTTCTCAAACATATTTATAAGAGTCTTGATCTTCAAAGTAGGACATAGAAATCGGATAATGTTCTGCTCTTGTAGATTAAATCTCTCCAGAAAGATATTAAGACTTGTCTAAGTTGAGGATCCTCAACATGGTATTAGAGCCAGGTTGTGTGAATCCAAATCAAATCTGAAATCAATTAATGTTCTGCATTTAGTATATTCGCCTATAAGAATAAATCTGGAAACTGCATTGAGTAAGAATTCTGGAACATTACAGTTTGACTTAGAATTATATTACACAGAATTTCTAAACTTAGTTTTTCCTTAGGCATTAGGATCATATTTGGTAAAGGTTTGTTTACATTTACATGGTATCAGAGCTTGATCAGAATCATTTTAGCATTGCCAGTGGTTCGGTGTCACCTTTCCATATCTATCATCGCATCACATTCGAGAATCTTGATTGCTAGTCAGTGGGAGAACATGCAACAACTATGGTAGGCAATTAGAGCCAAGTTGTGGCGGAGCCTGTGGATCTCGCTAAACCCCTACGCCTTCATTAAAGTCATCATCGGGTTTGTGGATTGGGTGGATATCCTGAAATAGCGAAGTCTTTGTGAAAGGCTATATAGACGAATCACAAGCAGCATCCGTCAGGCACGATCATGGTGGCTCTGACCAATCCCATCACAGAGCACCTCCCACGACTGAGTCTTAGACAAGAACGCCCAAATCACGTGATGTCCGGGAGAGTCAGGAACGTTTTTTGGTGATTACGGTTGCGGGTGGCAAGAGCCGAAGGCATCACCAATGATTACGGTTGCGGGTGGCGAGAGCCGAAGGTGTCACCAGTGATTGCGGTTGCGGGTGGCAAGAGCCGAAGGTGTCACCAATGATTGCAGGTGGCGAGAGCCGAAGGCTACGCAGCCGCCAGCAAAGAGATTTTCCCCCAGAAAATAATAAATGATTACTAACTTCCACCACCAATATCCTATCATAAATCGAGACGTTCGGTTTTAGCCAGCACTTAATCAGATCATGCCGCCACTAGTATTCTTCTCATTCACAAGCAATGATTGGTCGGTAGATTGTTCCGTGATAATCCTCGACCTGCACATATTATAATAGCAACGGTGGTTATGTGTTCAGAGAAGCGCTGATATCTCCCTCCCTCCAACGTCCAAAATAACCATTGAATAAAGAAGGATCGACATTCCTAATCACGAGAAGAAATACTATGATAGACGTAGAGTCTATATTCTAGACAAAGCGGCGAAAATACTAAAGTTTACTATGGGCACATATCATACAAATATAATCGTTATTTTAACTATTATTAAATATTTAATAATTTTTTATTATTTATTTAAAATAGTTTTTTGAATACAGACTTGGTATAATCGAGAATACATCCTTCAACTATTTGCTTCGGTGTTGACTGTGCTACTTGGAAATTAAATGAGCACTGTCACAGGAGTCTTCGATTTTCAGCTCATGCGAAGGGCAGACTCGATGCGATCGATGCCACTGTAAAGGGCGGAGAGAGCAGATATTGTGATTGATCGTTCAGATTCATGACTTCATTAAGGGTGGATCAAAATATTTAAAGAGATAAGTATTCTTTGGTCATTGAGTTATATCATTTATTTTGTGAATTCTCTTGAATTGTGTTGTGTTCACCAGCATAAGATCCTTTGAAAATTTCATTCATGATATAACTTGTATGATTTTTTGATAGTTATGAACTATTTATAATCTCTTCTAGATGCTTTCAGGACGGATCAGAAGCATAAGAGATTGTTTACAAAAGAAGAAGAAAATGAAGACTCTGCTTGCAACCATTAGACTGTATGGATGGGTGAAGTCATCCCTTCTAAGAAGAAGTAATTAGAGCTTCAGAGGGAGTCTCATCTTCACTTGTTGTAATGCTTTGAGATAGAGAAATATGAGGTGAAATCCTTGTTCATCTCTGAGACTGAGATGAGGCGTCATGTTAAAAGACTCCATGACGACAGGTCCCAGGATCTAAAAGAGCCCCATGCACCCGTAGTATGGCTTAAGGGGGGGTGTTGGATATAAGCCACACCCGGACTAATGATGGGCTGGCCACAAGAGGCCAGTAGCTCAGTTAAAAAGGCACTCCTGCTGCAAATGGAAGGTCCTAGTGAATGCTCTAAGCCAGTTCAGGTGTGAGCCAAAGGAAATTCATCTTTTGGCTGTAAAAAAAACACAAATTGAGATATCTTCACGACACTATTGGATATAGTCTTCTTTACAAAAAAGACAAACTAGATCAACCTAGAAACCTTGATTCAGTTTGGGCTATGATCTCTTGGATCTGCAGAAAACAGTTTTTGTAGCACAAAGCTCGACAGAGGCTGATTACAATGTAACCTCTATAGGGGCAAGAGAAGCAGTTTGGCTTTGTAAATTGCTTGTGGGACTCCTTGATCTAAGCACATTGAGATCCCCTACCATAATGAGACATGGTAGAAAGGATTGTGATCCAGTTGGAGTATGTTAGTTCAAATGATCAAACAGCAGACATTCTCAGCACACCTCTCTCTCGAATCAAGGTAGAACACTTCAGGAAGGAACTGGTATGGTTGAAATGTAATTTGATATTATGTTGAAATTCAAATTATGTATAAGTTGTACTAATATATATAAAGATGTTTAATGTATAAACTCTTTTGTCATGTGTGTGACTCCATGACCTTATGGGCCTACTACCCTGTGTACATTATTGAAAGGTGACAATCTTTCTAATAATGAACACTTGTATTTGACATTGTAAAGTGGCGACTCTACAATGATAAACTATCATGATAGATATCATGTGACTTGATATCTGTGGAGATGTCATGATAGTATCTCTTGGACACTTTGATGGATATCATGGGACTTGATGTCATCTGAAGATCATTGTGATCCTTAAAGAGATAATCATGGTGGATATTTATATATATCCGTGGATATGCCATGAATTATGGTAGACATCATGTGACTTGATGTCGGTGCACATACCATAATGAAGATATGTTATGAAGAATGTCATGTGACTTGACACTTTCAGAAGCATACCATATCTTCTAATATCACGAGTTAGGTGATATCAATTTTACTTGATAGAAGTTATCTTCTCCAGTTGTAGAGGGAGTGTTGAATAGTGAAGATGTGTGATGAAGTATGTCATGAGACTTGACACTTTCAGAAGTATACCATATCTTCTGATATCACGAGTTAGGTGATATCACGTTTACTTGGTGGAAGTTATCCTCCTTAACCTAGAGGAGTATTGATTAAAGAAGATGTGTTATGAAGAATGTCATGTGACTTGACACTTCCAGAAGCATACCATATCTTCTGATATCACAAGTTAGGTGATATCAATATATATATACTTGATTGGAGTTCTCTTCCCTAGCTAAGAGGGAGTGTTGAAATCTGGTAGCTTCGGTCAAAGATCAACTGATATATATATATATATATATATATATATATATATAGTCTTGAGTATGATTGATTGTCGGCCTTGCTTAATTGGAGGGATGTCAATCGAAAGGTCACGTTTTTTCTCAAACATATTTATAAGAGTCTTGATCTTCAAAGTAGGACATAGAAATCGGATAATGTTTTGCTCTTGTAGATTAAATCTCTCCAGAAAGATATTAAGACTTGTCTAAGTTGACGATCCTCAACAATTCTAAAAAAAAAAGATTGTTGTCATCACCAAAACTAGGTATGTCTCGAATAACAGAAATTTCTCAATCACAGCCTCCATTATTTTGCAAATTAAGCTTTGTGAACAAATAACATAATCAACAACACTAGTACCATTATATGTTTTGCATGTGAAATTCCCCAAGTTCAACCAATTTCCCATACCATTACAAATAACTAGATCAAAAATACCACGAAAAGCAAGTAACTCTTCACCAAAGTGGTTGATAACTCCACTATCCATCAAACACCTTGCCCAAAGCTGATTTTCTTCTTCTATTAGGATCCTAGACTTGTCCTTTACCTTGCTTGCACCTTGGTTGAGTTCTTGGGTGTTTTGGTGGAGTTAGGAGCTTGCTGCTTGGTCATATCAGACTGTTGTTACCTTATATCAGACCTTAAAAACTGCATCAGACTTGTGGCAGCGATCTTCTTGACTGTCTCCCATCATTTTGGAACTTCATATTGAGGTATATTTGTGGTATTTTGTGGGGGAGTTCCTATTTTCTCATTGTAGTATCTTTGGGGGGAGGTATGCTTCATATTTCTCTCATTTTCCTAATATAGCAGTAGCATATGATGTATTGAAGCATTTGCATAATGAGGTTATTGTAACACCATTGGTAGTACCATTGGTGATTGCTTTTGTATTTTCATTTCTACTTACCCCATTGAACAAGTGGTGCTCCTATTGAATAAGTGGTTGAGCTTCCTCTATTTTACATGCTACTCTCATTGAACAATTGGTTGAGTTTTACTTTACTTTCATATTATGCCCATTGAACAAGTGGAGGACTTTGTTTTGGATTGGTCGGCTTGTTGCCAAGTGTTTATTTTCTTATTAGTAATTCCTATTGAATAAGCGGATGATTTCCTTTCATGCACTTCGTTTGCTTACTCACCCCATTCAAGAAGTGGTTTGCTTAGAAGTTCAACCATTGTAAGCCTTACCACCATATGCTCTCACATTGCCCACATTGAGATTTGGGTGATCAAAAAGTGGAAGGTGTTTGCTCTAAATTTTGATTTCCAATTAATGTAAAGATCCCTTTTTCACTATATTCTATCACCTTGCCCTAAAGTGTTTTCTCTAATGTGTTTATTTTCTTTTTGGTAATTTTGATTTCCAATTAATGGAAAGTGTTTGCTCTAAAGTGTTTATTTTCTTTTTGGTAATTCCTGTTGAATAAGCGGATGATTTCCTTTCATGCACTTCGTTTGCTTACTCACCCTATTGAAGAAGTGGTTTGCTTAGAAGTTCAACCATTGTAAGCCTTACCACCATATGCTCTCACATTGCCCACATCGAGATCTGGGTGATCAAAAAGTGGAAGGTGTTTTCTCTAAAGTTTGATTTCTAATTAATGTAAAGATCCTTTTTTCACTATATGCTATCACCTTGCCCTCATTGGGATCTAGGTGATAAAAAAGTGAAGGGTTGATTATTTAGTTGATTCTCATTATTGTTTGGCTAAGGCTAACGGGTGCAAATTTGAAAAAAAATTAAGGGTGGGTTATTATATCTCCCAACTCACCTAAGAGCCTTCAAAAAACCTTGGAAACTAGCCAATGCTTACAAAACATGGCATAAAAATGGTGACATTACAATAATTATAACTTAAGTTGTCCTACAGGGCAAATATTAAAAAGGGAACTAAGGTATAATTATTTATTAAAAAGTGTTTTAAGTTGTGCCCTTGTTAGTGTTTTAATGATCAAATAATGCAAACTGAAAGCACTCAGAAAATGCAACAATAAACACAGCAAGATACCCTGGGAAAACCCTCCTCTTGAGGGAGAAAAACCCAGCAATTATATCTCTTATATATTGAAGGAATAAGAGCAGAAATCTGCTTACAAATCAGGCCCAGCTCATGGCCGAATTTGATACAATAATAATAGCACCTCTCCTAGATGCAAAGATACAAAGAATATGCTTCTCCTTGAAATCGGCCTGCTGCTGCAAAATGAAGACCTACTGCTGCAAGATGATGCGTTGCTGCTCAAGTATGAACTTCTTCTTGGAATGCGAATTATTGCTAATGAACTCGATGATGAAATGATCGATCCTCACCTTGTATTTATACAAAACAAGGTGACTCTTCAAGGAGGTCGGCCACTCTTTGTAAATAATAACAAGGTCGGCCCAATAATGAATCACTTTATTTAATGAGAGGTCGACCTCATCCATTTAATTCAAATGTGTATAAATTAAATAGCCATAGGCTATAATTTAATTTATCACAACTTAATGTGATCGTTGGAAGAAGCAGCCCGATGCTGCTAATAACATCAACACTCCCTCTCAGCTAGGCATGATACTTCCAGCTGCCCAAGACCTATCACCTCATCATGCTGTCGATCAATGTAGCCACATCCTATGTGAAAAGCACTTGTCACCTCATCGTGAAATCATATCACCTCATTGTGATATCAACCATCATGGCTACATCCATAGATGGTATGTACAAGTGCTCATCACTCAATGTGATGTTGTCACGTCACCTTGACTTTCACCATGGCTCTCCTAGAGGGTGAAACACAAGTACAAGAAAATCATCACGGTAAAACAAGTGCTTTCGAACAAGCTATGGATGCTTGGAAAAAATCTGTCAAAGCATAATAGCAAGGCAGTGAACTGTTTGAAAAAATGCCTCAAAGAAATGTGGTCTCATGGTGATGGAAGGCCATGACAAGCCATAGAAAAGGCAGTGAACTGTTTTAAAAAATGCCTCAAAGAAATGCGGTCTCATGGTGATTGTTTTCATGGCATTCCATCACCATGAGACCGCATTTCTTTGAGGCATTTTTTCAAACAGTTCACTGCCTTGTCTATGCTACCACATTTTTAATACATATCTACCAAATTATTTTATCAAACAGTTCATTGCCTTGCTGCTATGGGTAGGTAAAAGCCTAAACCAGGTGCT
Organism: Sequoiadendron giganteum; assembly: GCA_007115665.2. Classification (NCBI taxonomy): domain Eukaryota; kingdom Viridiplantae; phylum Streptophyta; class Pinopsida; order Cupressales; family Cupressaceae; genus Sequoiadendron; species Sequoiadendron giganteum. The sequence continues at coordinate 57,098,977 of CM021101.1, read as the reverse complement.
TTCAAACAAGCTATGGATGCTTGGAAAAATTATATCAAAGTATAATAGTAAGTAACAAGCTATGGTCTCATCGTTTCTTTTTTTTCACGTTAAAATCAACACGATTTTATTCACATTTTTTTGTAGGTTTTAAATACGTTACTTTTTGCAATTTTGCAGTTTTAATGGGAAAAAATCGTTGACCAAAAAGTCAAAGATTTTTTCAAAAAATCGGGGAAAAAATTGTCTAACCTGCAGATTTTTTAAAAATCGTGATTAATCGGGTTTTTTTGCAGATTTCTGCTTCTATGGAACTGAGAGACTGCAACAAACTAGAGTTATTTATTTTTCTAAAACTTTCTGGCACTTCCCAAGCAAAAGTATGACTTGGGAGAAGTCGACCAGCAAAATAAGAACCAAGAGCCCACCAAGAATTTTGAAACTTTGCAAGAAGGGACGCCCAAGGTAGACTAAAGCATAGGGTCAATACCCAGAATCAACAAAAAATCGAGTGCGGAGCAACAAGAAAAAATGTGCTTCAGCCAAGCACCGAACTAGCAACTCCAAAATATGAAATATCATTCAAAAACCAACTTGAAGCTCAATCTACAACCTCTGGATTGAAAAAGCAGTCTCAACAGTTAGGTACTATCTCTCAAGTATGAAACTGAAAAGCTAGGAGGTATGCATTCCTCGAAGCAATATGTCTGAAACCATTTCAGCAACATTTCGTTAAGATAAACAATACATAACTACAAATAAAGGCCAAGTCTCATATTTATAACTTCTTCCCAAATTCGAATTCCTTTTCCCTCCAATTAGGGCACCCAAGGTGGAATCCACATTTACCTTCAATAAACTGTAATTTGTATTTCATTACCTCCTTCACTTAGGCGTCCAAAAGCATATGAGGAAAATACTTTATAATTATCCAAATATCTTCTCCAAAGCGTCCCTTTTTCATGAAGGCAATATACTTTATAAAATGCAAATAAAGTATAATATTGGCGTCCCATAAGTTAAGTGAAAATAAACATTATAAATCACTTAAATAATTTCCTTTATGAAGTCGTCCATTATTGCAAAGGAATTATTTTCACTTAAAACATTATCTCCTCAAATATTTAACTTGCCAAATTAAATACTTCAAAAGTTGGAGACCAAATATAATATACTGCCCTGCCAGATATAGCCATAGTATCAAATTGCTGAACACATGCCAAAAATAGCATTTGCACTGAACTAGTGAACTGCTGCTAAAAATAGCACTGCCAAAAATAGTACCAAGGGTGTTGGAGACCAACTGCTCAAACTGACCTGCCAGATATAGCCACAAAACTTAATTGCAGAAACCTTGCTAAAAATAGAATTTATTAAAAATAGCATACTGCTAAAAATAGTAAGTTGTTCCAAACTCATTTTAACCACAATCCAAGCAGCCGTCGTACTTACTAAAAATTGTAAGTCAAAAAAATTCTCTGATTCAATTGCATGTCACACCATTGCGTAGCTCTCTGAAAGCCCAAAAGGAATCCAGAATCAGAATTGTAAAACTCCAACATGCAAACCTCCAAAATAGCCAAGGAACAACCAAAATTGCAAGTCAACATCTCGTCATTTATGTTACCACATCTCGAAGCTCTCCAAAAACCCAAAAAGCTCCACTAGACATGTATCAGAAAATCTCACATGCAAGCCTTCAAAGCTTCCTCTAAAATGGAAACTCTAATTTTGCCACTGACTAGCCTACAGGCATCCGAGAATAGGCTATCAATCACTAGAAAGTGTAGTGCTAAAAATGGGGACATTACACACGGACTCCCTCATGTGATGCTGTCATGGAGTGACACCCATGACATCCACCATGGCTCTCCCAGAGGGTGGAAACAAGGGATTTCACCTCAAACTTCTCCTGAGAGAAGAACTTGTAGCCAAGGGATTTCACCTCGAACTTCTCTCAGAGAAGAACTCATTACCAAGGGATTTCAGCTCAAACTTCTCTCACAAAGAAGAACTCATTAAAGAGGATCACTAATACTAAGACTCCTTCTCATTCAAGGCTGTATTTTCCACCATACCAAGCTTTTCTCGAAAGTACACAAACTTTATCCTGGAGAGAGGCTTGGTGAAAATGTTTGTCGTCTGCTCATCAGTGCTAATATACCTCAACTGTATAGCTTTCCTCAGTACCATATCTCTGATATAATGGCATTTGATCTCAACATGCTTTGTTTTGTCATGAAACACAAGATTGACAAAAAGCTTCACACAGCTCTAGTTATCACAATGAATGATAGTAGGCTCCATTGATTTTCCAAACAATCCTGCAAGGAGCTTACGAAGCCACACTGCTTCACGAGCTGCCACACAAGCTACAATATACTTTGCCTCGGTTGTACTCAATGCTACTGAAGACTGCTTCTTGTTGCACCTGGATATCATGGCAGATCCCAAATTGAAGCAACAACCAGAGGTACTCTTCCGATCTGTGACACACCCTGCCCAATCAAAATCAGTAAAACCATGCAACTCCAAATCCACACCTGTAGTATATCTCAATCCATATCCAACTATGCCACGCAAGTATCTCAGGATATGTTTGGCTGCAACAAGATTTATTTGCCTTGGTTCGCACATAAACTAACTAAGTGCACTCGCTGCATAACAAATGTCTAGTCTAGTGTTAACTACATACATCAATAAACCAATCAGCTGCCGTAGAATCCACCAATTCTGAACTAGTTGCAGCCTCCTTCAACTTATGTAAGTTTTTCTCCATAGGTGTAGACATAGGTTTGCAATCAATCATACCAAACCTCTTTAGAATGTCAATAGTATACTTGCCTTGACTTAGAATCATCTCATCTAGCTTTTTCCAAACTTCTAAGCCAAGGAAGTAATGCATGAGACCAAGATTCTTCATCTCAAACTCAGAAGCTAAGTCCTTACGTTTTAGAATTAGGTCTTCTTCTCCAGTGATAATCAAATCATCAACATACAAAACCAAAATCAGAGCTTCACCATTTATTACCTTAAAGTAGAGGTTAGAATCTGCATCTTTCTTTGAAAAAACCCAAACTCAATAGGTAACGATCAATCCTTTTGTACCAAGCACGAGGAGCCTGCTTAAGACCATACAAGGCCTTCTTCAGCTTGCAAACATGAGACTCTTTCCCATGTACCTCAAATCCATCGGGTTGCTCAATGTAAACCTCTTCTTCTATGATACCATTTAGAAAGGTTGTCTTTACATCCATTTGGTGAATCTTCCATCCTCTAGATGCTGCAATAGCAATAATGCATCTGACAAAAGTATAACGAGCCACAGGAGCAAAGGTTTTTTCATAGTCAACTCCCTCTTTTTGTGAGAACCCTCTAGCCACGAATCTTGCCTTGTACTTCTCAATGCTCCCATCAACCGCATGCTTGATCTTGAAGAGCCATTTAGAAGACACCACAGATTTTCCTTCGGGTCTAGGAACTATGTCCCAAACATCGTTCTTAAGTATGGACTGATACTCTTCAGTCATAGCATCTTTCCAAACTTGTTGACTAGAAGCTTCTTCCACACTTGAAGGCTCTGACTCAATGATCTGATTCATCAGAGCTACATAACTGGAGAACTTATTAGGTCTCTTGCTTTCTCTGAAAGTTCCTCTTGGGGCTACAAATCTTTCTGCCTCTTGCATTATTCTTTTGGCCCAAAGAGGTCTCTTCTTTCCAAACAATATTTGTAGGCCCATTAGTAGGCTCCAAGGGTTCAGCTGGATCATCATCTTCTTTAGGTTTAGGAACCTCCCTCTGATTCTCAGGAACATGGTCAACTTCCATATCCTGTGGAGGCTCTTCTTCATTGATCTCAATATTAGTACCCTTGGATCTTTTGAATACAACATCTTCCTCAAATGTGACATCTCTACTGATCTCAATAGTCTTCTGACCCAGAATGTAGATTATGTAGGCTTTTGATGTTCTGTAGCCTACCAAGATTCCTTTCTTGCCAGAAGGTTCCAACTTAGTCCTTTTCTCCTTTGGAATATGAACATACACTGGACACCCAAAGATCCTCAAATGACTAACTTCAGGTTTCACCCCAGCGAATGCTTCTTCAGGAGTTATGTTCTCCAAGATTTTGTGAGGACTTCTATTTTGAACATAGACGATTGTCCTGGATGCTTCAGCCCAAAGAGAGGTTTGCAAGTCTTGATCATGGATCATGACTTTGACCGCTTCCACAATAGACCTGTTCTTTCTTTCTGCAGCACCGTTTTGTTGAGGATTATAAGAAACGTTGAACTCCCTCTTAATCCCTGCTTCAATACAAAAGTCACGAAAGATACCGGAAGTGTACTCTCCTTCATTATCAGATCTCAAAACCTTGATCTTCTTTCCGAACAAATTTTCCACCTAAGCTTTGAATTCTCAGAATCTTTCTAATACCTCTTGAGATTCTTCAGCTCTCAAGAAATAAATCGAAGTCTTTCTAGAGTAGTCATCAATAAAAATAATGTAATACAAGAAACCACTTGAAGACGCAACAGACATTGTACCACATAAATCAGAATGAATGAGATCAAGAATACATTTAGATCTACTTTCTCTACTATGAAATGGACCTTTTGTATTCTTACCTAAGGCACAACCTTTACATGTACCTTCATGCTCCTGGTTGAATTTCAAAAGGTCGGTGACCATCTTCTCCATGATAGGTAAGGCTTGAAAGTGAAGGTGAGCCAATCTTTGATGCCAAAGATCACACACACTAGAAGAATCATGCACTAGAGCTTGAAGGGGGCGAGTGCATAGCCTATAGAGACACTCATGTCTAACTCCAATTACCCAAGCAATCTTGATGTTGGAGTTCTTTGCCCATATAAGAACTTTGCCTTCTGAAAAAACAACTCGATAACCCTTGTCTTCCAAGGCTGAGATGGAAACAAGGTTTCTCTCTATGCCTAGAACAAATAGCACATCATTTAACTCCAAAGAAATGTCGGAATCCAAGTGAAGAGAGGAGTTCCCAAATCCTTTCACAGAGTAACTAGCATCATCTCCAATAATGACTTGTTCACTAGAATCTGTCTTAATCAAATTAGATAGATGCTCCCTAAATCCAGTGATGTGGCGAGAGGCACCACTATCTATCAGCCAAGTGTTGGTGTCAGTGGTTGCACTGCTTGACAAGGCTGAATAGAACAGATATTCGCTTGAGTCCTTCTGTGAAGAGACTTCTTCAACATTTGCAATGGTAGCTTGTTGCTTAGGCCTGGAAGGACATTCCTTTGCAAAGTGACCATACTTGTCACATCGAAAGCATTGGACTTTGGATAAGTCTCTCTTCTTCTTGAATGCGGGAGCACCATCATTTCCATTATCTCGATTCCTCTTGAAGAATCCTTTCTTCCCATCTTTTCCTTTCTTCTTCGTAGAGTGAGAGGCGAGAACATGAATATCTTCATTAGTTGAACTTTGACCAACGCCTCTAGTCACCAACCTTGACTCCTCTTGAATGCAGTCGGCCCTCAAATGATCAAACTTGGGAAGTTTAGATCTTGCACCGATTCCCTGAATATTGGACTCCCATGATAACGGAAGACCATTGAGAGCAAGCATTGTCAAGTCTTTGTCATCAATCACATGACCAATTGTAGAGAGTCGGTCTCTCAATTCTGAAATCCTCATGAAATAGGCAATCACTATTTCTCCTTTCGCCATCTTCACATGGTGTAGTTGTTTCTTTAGTGCAAGTGTCTGGCTGGTGTTGTTGATTTCGTACATCTCTTCCAATGTTTTGAACATGTCCCTTGCCGTCTTCAACTTGGAGACAATTGGAACAATATGATCTTTAACGGAATCAACCAACATCTTCTTTGCCTTGATGTCTTTCTTCCTCCACTGCAACTTCCCTTCTTCCTCCTCCTGTTCGGGAACTTTGGTCTCCACAAACTCAGCCAAATCATTCTCTTCCAAGGTGAGCATGATTTTGAACCTCCATGATGTATAGTTGGATGCTCCCTCGAGTCTATCCTCAATTTTCAGACCATTTACCATCTTGACTAAAATAGAGGTAGACAAAAAAAGAGATTAGGGAGTAATGCTGCAAAACAAATCTGATCACGATCTTCTTCAAACCCACTTTGATACCGTGTTAGTATTTTAATGATCAGATAATGCAAACTGAAAGCACTCAAAAAATGCAACAATAAACACAGCAAGATACCCTGGGAAAACCCTCCTCTTGAGGGAGAAAAACCCATCAATTATATCTCTTATATATTGAAGCTAAGTTACCGCAATCGACCTTTTACCCTACCGATTTCGGGTACGGGACGTATCGATCCTGGTAGGTGTTGGAATCCCTATGGATCCGGTAGGGCTCGGATTTTTTCATCCTGACGTTTGGCTTCACGAATCCGGCCGTTTTTTTGGTGACGTGGCGTTTTTGCAAAGTGTTCGAGGCGTTTGGCGTGCAGATCGAAACCCGTTTTCTTCTGTTTCGTATGAAAAAGCGAAGTCAAAACCCTATTTCGTTATCTCTTGACTTTGTTTTTCTCTGCAAAAAAACGCGCGCAGTTCTCTGCAAAAAAACGCAGGTGCTTGAGCACCACGACTTCTTTGGGCGACCACAAAGGACACGATCTCCAAGCAGCAAGCGCCGAAAACACATGACGCAGGAGGCGTTGCAGGCAGCGACTAGACACGATCTCCAGGCAAGGCGAAAACGCGTGAGGCAGGAGCAAGCAAGGAAACGTCGAAAGCTTCACCGAAATCTCCAGCCACGAAAGCCACGAAATCTCCAGGGAGGGTTCGGCTCCATTGTTTTTTAAAAAAAATTTCCTTTGTAAAATTTAAATGAAATGTGTAAAACTTTAAAGGTTTAAAAATTAAAATTTATAAATGATAATTTTTAATTTTTAATTTATAATAGTTATTACTTATTAATAGATTATGTATTTTAATTATTATTTAATATTTATTGTTTTAAAATTTAAAGTTTGTAATTGTAATTTTGTATATTTTAAAATTTAAATTTCAAATATATAATATTAAAATATTTTATTATTTACAATTTTACTGTTTTAAATTTGTAATATTGTAATTTGTATATTTTAAAATTTAAAGTTTAAATATATACTATTAAAATATTTTGTTATTTACTATTTTAAATTTGTAATATTGTTTATTTTAAAGTTTAAATATATAAATAATAATATTAAAATATTTTATTTACTGTTTTAAATTTTTTATATTGTGTATTTTAAATTAAACTTCAATTTTACAGTTTTACTAAAGTGAAAAATTAATATGGTATATCAATTTAATTTAAATATTTAATATTTATTGTTTAATAATTGATTAATTGTTTTTGAACTTGTAGCAGCATAATGGCAACCAGTTCTACTTCTACTGCTCGACCCGCCTTTAAAACTGACCCGAATTCACCTCTACGGAAATATGTACAAATGATACAAGTTAAAGGGGGAGGAACATTTGTTTGGATATGCAAACTGTAAAGTTCAGTATACTAGCTCATACAGTCGTGTGAAATTCCATTTATGTCGCATTCCTAGACAAGGAATTGCAGTATGTGTAGGAGAAAATGGTAAAGAGTTAGATCCTTGCAAAGTAGCAGAATATACTAAAAAGCAAGAGGAAGTAGATGCAAGAGTTGATCGTACCACAAACCATCCTTTTTTGAGAGGAAGAGGAAGTGGAAGGGGATCAAAGAGGCCTCCTCCTTCTCCAACACAGTGACTTTCCTGATGTTGTAGTAGAGAGCCACCCATTTTTGAATAGAAGCGAAGAAGATCTTGTTGGTGTGAAGAGAAGCAAGGGGCCATTAGAAAGAGCATTTAAGCTTCAAGCTAGAGAGCTTCCAGATCAAGTCGTTACAAGATGTCTATATGCAAACGGTTTGGCATTTAATGTTGTAAAATCACCATATTGGCAGGATATGTTGAGAAAGGCAAGTGACTGTCCACCAGGGTACATAGGGCCAAGTTATGAGAAGGTGCGTACCACCTTACTAGCAAAGGAGGTAAAAGGCATAAACAATGCATTGGCTCCCATTAGAAATTCATGGAAAAAAATAGGGGTGTCAATTGTTTCAGATGGATGGAAGGATGCCAAAAATCGGCCATTAATCAATGTGATTGCAGTGAGCCCTAAAGGGGCAATGTTTTTGAAAGCCGTGGATTGTGAAGGACAAGTGAAGGATGCACAATTTATTGCTGACATCCTTATACAGTGCATTCAAGATGTGGGTCCTGAAAATGTTGTCCAAGTAATAACAGACAATGCAAAGAATTGTAGAGCTGCAGGTATGTTGATTGAGACACGGTTTGAGCACATATTTTGGACACCTTGTGTTGTTCACTCTCTCAACCTCATGCTACAAAAGTTGGGTGCAAAAATAAATTGGATCAAACAAATGTATGCTGAAGGTGAAGAGATCCAAATGTTCATCACAAACCATCAAATGTCACAGGCCATTTTTAGATCATTTTCAACATTGGAGTTGTTGAAGGTAATTGAAACATTTCAACTTTTAAATTTTACATTTCACTTTAGTAATTACTAATTTATTTTTGTAACTCAAGCATGTCTTCTTTATATTTTAATTTTAATTTTAAATTTTTGAATAGGTTGCCGAAACCAGATTTGCATCGAACACGATTGTCTTGAGACGACTTGTGAAGGTACAGGTGGCACTTTCTAGCATGGTTATCAGTCAAAGTTGGTCCTTGTGGAGGCAATCCAATACCGAAAGGGCAACAAATGTAAAACGGATGATCCTAGATGACACTTGGTGGGAACAAGCAGAATATCTTCTTAGATTCACGGAGCCCATCATGAGTATGATCCATTTTACTGACATGGATAAGCCATGTTTGGGAGAGGTATATGATGGCATTGATTCAATGATTGAGCAAATGAAAATCGTCATCAACGAAAAAGAGCAAGATCCTAATGAAACTTTCTTCAAAGAGGTGCAAACAATTTGTGTTGACCGGTGGAACAAAATGACCACCCCACTACATCTTCTTTCATTTGCATTAACTCCCAAATTTTATAGTGATGAGATTCTTGCTTTGCCATCAAGAGTGCAACCATATTCAAATCAAGAAGTTGGTGTGGGGTGTTTGAAAGCACTTGGTAGACTCTTCCCCAATCAAGAAATGGAGTATTTAGTTAGAGCTGAGTTTGCTGATTATGTAGCTGGCAAAAATCAAAGTAGTGCTGCTTCACATGACAAGTATAGGATGGATGCTCATTCTTGGTGGTATATCAATGGTTTTACAACACCACATCTCCAAACTCTTGCGATCAAAGTTTTATCGCAAGTAAGTTAACTTAGTTTTTATTGCACTCTCTAAATTTATATTGTTTACTATTTTAAAAATAATAAAATGGTTAACTTCAAATTTAAAGTTTGATTTACAATTTTATAATTATAAGTTCCTCTCACTTTTTTTCAATAGGTTGCTAGTTCCTCTTCAGCTGAGCAAAATTGGAGTACATACTCCTTTATCCACTCAGTGAAACGCAACCGATTGGCAGCAAGTAAGGCAAAAGAGCTTGTTTATGTGCATTCCAACTTGTGCCTTCTTACTCATAAAAAGAATGAGTATAAGGAAGGAGGCACGAGGTTATGGGATGTAGATCCAGAGCGAACTGATTTGGATTTTTCAGCTGCCACACAATCTTTACTTTCTGTGGAGTCAGATGCCCAGCATGCTTCCAGTGGAAGTGCTAGTGGGGCTGCATGTGGTTCTACTAATTTACCTACATCATCTAATGTCAATGATGATGATGATCTTAATCTTCCTAATGATCCATATGATGCCTACTATTAATTGTATTATTTTGTTTTAAATGTTGAACCAATGAACAATGAATTCAATATAATTATATTCCTATCGTAACATTCAAGTTTTGAAAATTTGATATCAAATTAATTTAGTATAATTGTATTTCATATTTGTTATATTTATGGTAGTTCTAAGTTCTGTAAGCATATGCATGATATGTGGTATTCTAAATTTAATTCTTCTTTTTACTTTTTAGGCTGCAAATATGTCTATATCTATGATTTTTATATGTTTTATGTACGGACATACCCAAACGTACCCACACCCAAAAAAAAAAAAATTGCCGTACCAGAGTATTGTACCCATACCCGTACCCGATTCGGCAACTTAGTATTGAAGGAATAAGAGCAAAAATCTGCTTACAACTCAGGCCCAGCTCATGGCCGAATTTGATACAATAATAATAGCACCTCTCCTAGATGCAAAGATACAAAGAATATGCTTCTCCTTGAAATCAGCCTGCTGCTCAAGTACGAACTTCTTCTTGGAATGCGAATTATTGCTAATGAACTTGATGATGAAATGATCAATCCTCACCTTGTATTTATACAAAACAAGGTGACTCTTCAAAGAAGTCGGCCACTCTTTGTAAATAATAATTTACAAAATAATAACAAGGAAGGTCAGCCCAATAAGGAATCACTTTATTTAATGAGAGGTCGGCCTCATCCATTTAATTCAAATGTGTATAAATTAAATAGCCATAGGGTATAATTTAATTTATCACAACTTAATGTGATCGCTGGAAGAAGCAGCCCAATGTTGCTAATAACATCAACAGCCTTTATGGGGACACCTAGGCACAATGGAGTCTTTGCACATAATGAAGTATTATTTAACTTGATAAGGAGTTTGTGGAGGAAAAGGGGAAAAATATTATTTTATTATTATTTTCCCTCTAGAATGTTATAAAAGGAGGTTGAGAGCTCATTGTTAAGGTATACATGATATGATATTTGTTTATGCTAAGAGAATCTATGTTCATCTCAGATTTTCTCGAGGACAAAAACCCTCTTGAAAATAGTGGTTTCGAGGAGGAAAACCCCCCTAGCTAGTGTTGGTGGTTTCATACAAGAGCCATAGTTGCACCCAAAGAAGTTCAGTTTGTTGCTTCAAGAATGGAGGTATTCGATGTCTTTTGATAACTATTTTTTTGGTTTACTAATGATGCTTGTTGGGAATTCAGTTTGGAGGATTTTGCAGTGTTGGAAAGAGGCTATACCAGTCACTTATTGTTGGTCGTACCATCCATTATAGGCTGTATCATCGGCAAGTGTTATTTGCTCATCACAAGGTATTAATGTTTGTGTGAATAAAGTCTTGTACCTAGTTAATTCTTTACTAGGGACTTAGGGGACTTAGTTCACATGTTAAGTTTACTTAGGATATAAGCTTTTTTCTAGAAGTCTTAGTTGTCTTATCTAGACTTTACATTATCCTAGGTACTTATGCATTAGTTGTCTCACGTGATAGGATTAAGACACTTCTCATGATCTTGTCTAATCCTATCTCTCACCTTGCCTTTATAAGCAAGGAACCTCTAGCATATTTTGTATCTTGATAGTGTTGATCAGCATCTTGATCATATTGTGATTCTTGTTTGGTGGAATAGCATCTTCCATTGTTGCTTCTCTCTATTGCTTGTGGAGGTTATTTGGTGTTGCAGATTGAAGATCTTGATTGCTCACTTCAACAATTAAAACTTGTTATCCATCATTAAATCTCCAATTTGCAGGCTGTACCAGGTGGAAGAGATATGAAGTCTATTTGAGGGGCTGTATAGCATGTGTGGGCCATACTATGTGAAGTTGCATGTGTGAAATAGGGGTATAAGTGCTCCCTTTTGGAGCTATTTATTTGATGAAGGGTGATGCCTAGGTTTGGGAAGCCCTATCCTCAGCTCTTAGAGTGGGATTTCTCATGTATATGTGATTTATGGTGCTTTTTGGGTGCGCTGTTCTAGTTTTACAGTCATATCAGATGGTGCAAATTCTGATTTCCTTCTAACAGCTTGCTAATTTCAGTTTTCAGCGTGTTGGGTGTGTGTAGTTGGGAGTAGAAATATGTCTTTTCAGTAGTGGGCAGTTTGGTGATGTTGGTATGCTTCCGAGGAGTAATTTTGAGCATGATAACAATATGTATCAGACCTATTTGGCAGAATGATCAGCAGTTACAAAGTTATATCAGACCTTCATCAGCCCTTGTTTCATCAATCAGAGATATACCTTTGCGTTGGTTTTGAATACATTATTTTCTTATGATATATGGCTTCAGTTTGAATGTTGCAGCAGTTGAGCTTGTGATCAAATCTTTATATCAGCTTGTATCAACTCATATTGCAGTAGCTTCATATTTGCTTTAATGTAATTGCACTCCGCTGAATAAGCGAGTAGTGCTTGTTCTTATTGTAATTGCAGTCCGCTGAATAAACATAAAAGAGTTTTCTTTCAGTTCTTGCATCAAGCACACTCCGCTGAATAAGTGTAGAGAAGGATGGCTCGTTGCCTTGTGTGCTTTAGTTAATTTAATCACTTCATGATGTTGCTTTTTAGATAATTGGGTGTGGTCTTATACACCATATGCTCTCACCTTGCCCATATCAGAATCTAGGTGATTTGAAAGTGATAAAGACATTGCATTGTAGTTTCAATTCAGTTGAAAATTTAAAAAAGAATAGGGTGCTTATTACAAATTGAGACACACCAATATATCATAATATTACTCGATGGTATTTGTTTGTGCATTGGTGTAATAGTTTGTGTATTTTCTCAACCCACCCGGTGCTTTCTACAATAGTTTTAACATCTTTCAAACTTTTCACATGACGTGCAACTGAGTATAATGTTGCAATTTTCAAAAATTTATCTATTCTTGATCCTATTTCATGATACCTACTTGCAATATTTAAAATAGACTTAAGAAATATATCCCCACATGGATGTTTTCTGTACAGCCTAATTCTATCATCAATTGGTGTGATCTTAGATTTTGGATTTGAAATCCTCCTCTTCTATTTTTATTGATGTGCTCTGATATGCTGACTTGTCTTTTGAAACCTTTCATCCATTTTTTGATGAAACCATTGTTGTTGGAAAACAAATTTTATCCCTTGATGAGTCTCAACGTTCTTCTTCATTGTTTTGAAATTCTTCACTCTAATAGATAAATTGAAAAAACTTTGTTCTCTTGTTCCTACAAGAAAATATAAGAAAGAGGACGGAAACAACAGGCAGATGGGCCAAAGTCTCAAACATGATACTTGTCTTGAAAAAATGAGGATTTAATATAAAATTAAACATGAGACAAAAAATTCCATATAGATACAACACGTAGCGTATGTAACATTCTTATAATTTAGTTAACATGTGTAATATCTTAAAGGAAATAAAATTTATACATTCATACAATTGAGAAGATATTTTTCCTTGTTCTATTAGCAAGTTTGAAAACCTAACTGCAAAACAAAAAATATGGTCAAAGTGGTACTATGCAAGCATATAGCTCACCTATAAAAAAAGTAAGTCTATGTCTTTGCCTTTTCCTTGTTGGCCTTAACATTTTCACAGCTTTGCTATGATTTCCAGTAGCAAAGTGTTTTGTAAACGTTTCCTCGACTCTCTCCAATAATTTAGTAACCTACAAAATACAATCAATAGACAAAAAATCTCCTCATTAAAAAAGCACACATACAATTTTTAGTTTTCACAAGATTCAAATGAATTAAAGTTTCATTTACAAAATTTTGCAATTGATCATTCTCTTAATAAAGAATTATTAGTCCCTGCCTGTATAGGCGGAGACTTGTGTTTTCGACTCAATTTTACCGAATAATTTTCTTCTTGAAAATCATGCAAACAGAAAAATAAACCATTTTCCCTAATGTCTGCAAATTTTTTATTTAAAATTTTCTATTTTTGCTGGTTTTTTCTTTTTTTCTGATTCGCCCCTCGTATTTTTGCCAGGGGTTTTCTGATTTTTCAATTAAAAATAGGGCAAAAAAAATTTCTGACCAATGGCCAACGATCGGGGGAAAAATATAAGGCATTTCCTAATGTTGGATTTAAAGTTAAACAGATTTTTTTGTTTAAACATGGGCTGCGAGGGTGCCTGGTGTGTAAGTGGCATTTGCAAACCAGTTCACGTGTCTTGTCTCTACTACCACATTTTGCATACATGCATAATAGTGAGCTCGAGAATCTAGTAGCTCTAAAACCCCAATATTTTTAGATCTACTTTGTGTTTATTCTGAATAGATTGAAGCAGCTGCTGTGGAGAGACTGTCCTGCAAAATCTGCCCATTAATCTCATTGGCAATGTCAACTCCATGAGACAATTTGTGCAGAATATTGAGGTAAGTCACTTGTCATGGTTTGAGCAAGGTTTTTTATGAATATGTATCTGTACACAGCCAGATCATTTGTGCCTGTGTTTTGTTTCATTCTAAAACAATTATGTTATTATGTGCTAAATGAAGATGGTCTGACCTCTACTAAGATAGCTCTGGCAGTGATTTCTCTTACAGCAGTAGCTGGTATCCGTTCAATACTGGTAGGTGCTAATAATTCTTCTTTGTTACGGTTATGTAATGTTCTTCTAAACTCTGCACATTTTTCCTCATCGGCATTGTTGACTGCATCAGATAATTGCAAGAGAAGAAATAAACTGCTTTTCCTATTGTTAGAACAAGGATTTTAAAACAGAATATGGACACATATCAAAGGATAAAGGAAAAAGGGTTTTTGTCAGATATTGTTGCAACTGCCCTGGTAGGCATGTATGTCAAATGTGCAAGCATAGAAAGTCTATGCACTCACCCAATGTAGAGTTGTTTTGTTTGATTGTAATAGGAACAACTTCAATCCATGTCAGTGCACTTGTTACACTGCCAACCTACTTGACTATTGATCTGCTGGCGAAAGATCAATTTTGATTGCAAAAGACCTTCAGCATGCTTATGCCTTGGCAAGCCATAAGGTCCAAAATTAATCTACAAATCTGAAAGGTGCTGGGTGCTATCCATTATTATTGTAATTTAAAAGAACCTTAAATAACAGCCCTAAAAAAAATGAATAAACGTAAGAACAGACCTCAAACAAACAGACATATATAACAAATTACTGCTCAAATTTAACTATATAAGCATAGCAGTAGCTCTATACTAAGATTTAAAATTCTCAATATCTAAAAATACAAACATGTTTTAAGCACCAGTGAATACTGTCCTGTTTTGAAACAAGTTAGAATGATAGATCAGCTGAAGGAATACTAAATATTAAAAACACAGTGGACCTCAATTACAAAATGAGCAGCAGAACTCAAAATTCAAGCTTGCTAGAAATGCAAATTAGACCTGTTAGATTGCAAGCCTAAATTCCAAATATAATTCTGTTAGATGTCAAATCAATACAAAGGTTAACTGATTAGAGCAAGGAAGAAAGAAGAATAAATAGCTTGTCGAATCTAAGCAAGATTTACTGTCTTCTGATCTAAATTGTCCTATATTGTCTTATTTTGCCTTGTATCCATGCTGGATTCTTTACTGCAATCTACTGATCTAAATGCTTTAGAACTCTTTAATTGTCCTGTTCTAATTTGTGCTTAGGGTGACTTGTTGTACTTTGTGCCCATGGTGCTATTTCATTCTATCATAATATCCTGTGAACCGTGGCATAACAAAGTGTTCTTAAGTTTATTTAATTTTATCATAAGCTCATAGGATGTTAAGTGCTCATTTCAACTTTCCATGTTAGTTTTTACCTTGTTTTTTATTTCTTTTGTGTGTCTCTTGCATGCCAATTTCAGCTGGTGCTAGTGGCAGAATCATTTCTTAATTGCATAACAGATTTCTGAATTTGATTGATGCGAAAATAATCACACAATCGAATCCAGAAATCTGTTATGCAATTATCAATATGGATTGTGGAAACTTGTTATCATTGATCATTTCTTAAATCAATTTTGCATTATCGTTGGGTTGCTTAATGCATGAACATGCACTTTCTATGGCAGGGAAATCTGGATCCAAAGACTACAACATACCAGGGCAGAAAGAAGAAAATATTTTCAATGTATTAGGAGCAATAGAAGCCATTCGACTGGTTATTAAACCACTCATTCTTGTGGATATAACTTTCATTGATCTATTTGTGGAATACATGGCATATAGTTTATGGAATTCAACCGTTTAATGCAAATGCCTTCACATTGACAAGAATTGCCATCAAGATTAGATTATGGACACCCTAATAATCGGAATTTAGTGAATAACTTTTAAGTTCTAACTTTCTCTCATCCTGCAGGCTACATTGCAACGACCAGCAATTGAAAATGTACACAAATCCCTGTACTTACAATTTACCCTTGGGATACTATATGGTGACAATTGTTGGGTACTGGGCATATGGATCCTCCATCTCAGACTATAACTCTTATGTATTGGGTGATATGTAATTAATGATTTCCTTGCTACAGTTACAGATATTCTGTGTTCCAGTGCATGAGGCTCTTGAAACCAGATTTTGTATCAGTAGACATTTGTACAGAATGTTGGGCACACCAAAATAGCACCATAACTACTAGTTCTTTGTAATTTGAGGTGTGCCTTTGTTTTCTTCCACTATTCTTAGCCACAGACTCCATCCTAAGGGCTTTCCATGACAAGAGTATGAAATATTTGGTGAGTTTAATTTCTCATAGACTCTGCACTAGTTTGCATTATTTCTTAAATAGATTGGACCATGGATTGATCCTATTCAGCACAGGAAGGTTGACAGCAAAGATGCAGGAGAAGTGCTCGGAGGTGATTCTTCACAGAATATTAGAAAATTCTTCATTTTGATGTCTAGCTACCTCATAGTTGCAATATGAATCTTATCAAATATGAAAATGGTTGATGGATATAAACTATACCATCGAAGGTAATAACTTCTAATTATTTGTTTTCATTCTCCATCTTAGCATTTTGGCTGTATTTTGGAAAAGTTCATGTTTTTAACTTTTTAGTTTGCATCTGAGGTTTTGTTTTCATTGTGTCATTAAATCTTGTTTAACGCACGATTCATGTTGTTGGAGATAACAGAATGTGCATTATCAGTCAATATGAGTGTTCAAATTTAATGGCTTTGACAAAGCAGATTATCTGCAAAATATCAACTTTCTTTCCATGGATAGAACAAAAAGGCCAAGAACCCAAAAAAGCAGGTTTTGTGAAGAATTTGCTACACATATTGTTGAATTTTTTTGAGTGGAAATATTTTAAGTAGAACATGCCTATCATGTTTTTGATCAACCAGTTCCAAAATATAGGTAGATTGAGGCTTCAAAATCAGCCACCAATATATTAATTACAGCAATTGTAGGATTTGATGGTGCACTTTTGGCAGGAGTTGATTGTGCACTTTTGCCAGTACTAGTCTATGTAAGCTATATTTTTAAAAATAAATTCTTGAAGTAGTAGGGAATCCATTATAAAAAGGCGTAATATTTAGGGATTTTTTATTTTTAATATTATAAATCAAATCCCATTATGAAAAAATATAATGCTTAGACTATTTAATATTAAATTTTATAGTGGATGGCAGTATTTTTTGCTTACTATTTTAATTTTTTCTGCATGGTAATTAGAGATAGAGCACTTATCCCTGCGATTTCAGGTCTGTAATCCAGAGCTATTATTTTTGAAAAGAGTTTCTTCCACTAGTATTCTTTCTTCAAATGTCAAGATCTACTGATCCACCACATGCTGAACAACTGTGTTGTGCTGTTAGCTATGCAAGGAATTCATTCAAAGAGATTCAAGCTTATTTTATCCTCAAATTCATCTTGATTGCATGACAAATAAAAGACTATATTCTTTCGTTATTGTGAGTCTATATTTTCAATCCTCACGTTTCAATCACTAGGTGATATCAGCTTACCCATAAGTCATCTATTCACTGAACTATAAACACTTCTTTCTCTCTAAATTATGGGTTGATTTCATGTTAATGGAGATGTATTTTCTAGCATACTTCCCTCTACAGATTCTTTTCTAGTAATTTTAATATACTAGGTCCTGAATGGTAAGACATTCTTCAATTCCTCATTAATGTCAATATGCTTATTCATAAGTACAGATGCTGTTGTGGGCATGTCAATTGGGTTTGTTGTGTTGAGAAAGGTTCAAAAAGATGGAGTTGGGGAGGCCAGCAGCTAAGAAGAGCGGTTTCATTGGCTCAAGCCTAAGTTACCGGTTCGGGTTCGGGTACGAGAACCCGGTACGTGGGTACATGAAAATTTTTTTTAGGGGTTTGGGTATGTACGGGCACGTGTATATATATATACAAAAAAATAAGAGAAATATACAGAATTGTAAAACTAAATCATTTCATAGTATGATACTTGATCATTGATCAATGCCAAATGCCAAAGAAAAATATTAAATGTCAATTGATAGTTGAAAAATATTCAAATACGCCATATCAATGATATCAATTATGGAAATCATCACAATTACAGTATTACTGAATTACAAAATGTAGTTCATGAAAGTTGACATGATTCAATTTCAATGTTCATCAATCATCAAAAGGATTATCAAAAAAGTCATCGTGATTTGGATTTTCAGTGGCTTCAACTTCAAGATCATCATCATTTGAACCCAAAGCGGTTCCGCTTCCACTTCCAACACCATGCATGTCATGATCATCATTATCATCCACATCGTCCATGTTGGCTCTAGCAAGATCCTGAATGGTTGCATCCAAGTCAGCAGACTCAGGTGCTACATCCCAAAGCTTTGCTGCCCCCTACTTGTATTGAGGTTCCTTACGTGACAGAAGACGCAAATTGGAATGAATATACACCAAGTCTTCAGCTCTTTTTGCAGCCAACCGGTTACGCTTCACTGAGTGGATAAAGAAGTATGTACTCCAATTCCGTTCAGCAGCAAAAGAGCTTGCAACCTAGAGAGAAAACCAACAAAATTAAAAATTAAAAATGCAAGATAAATTCAAGAATGTTAAGTGTTAAATTCTACAATACAAGTGGCAAAAAAAAAAACTTACTTGTGAGAGGATCTTGATTACAAGAGGTTGGAGGTACATATAAACTTGACCATGGAGGTACCACCATGTAATAGCATCCATTTTGTATTGGTCTTTGGCAACAGAAGGGCTAAGATTTTTTCCTATGATAAACATTCCAAATTCTTTCAGAACACTTGTCTCCATTTTTGGATCACTAAAGAGTCTCTTAAATGCACTCTTATACCCTCTAGCAACTTCAAGATCTCTATATGGCGGTATTCTCCCTGGGATAGAAAGTACTTCTCTAGTATAGTACCTTGGAGATAGGGCATATGCAAGGAGGTGCAATGGTGTTGTCATCTTGTTCCAACGATGAAGAACGATTGCTTCCACCCTTTTGTAAAGGGTGTCTTCAAGATCATTCTCTCTCTTTTGTATTTCAATTTTTATTTTCTCCAACATTGTGTCCATGCTATCATAGACATCCCCCAAGCATGGTTCATCTGTATCAGCAAACCGAAGCATAGACATGATAGGTTCAGTCATCTCCAATACATAATTCACACGATCCCACCAATTGTCATCCAAGATCAATGCCTTGACCTTTTGGGCCCTCTCTGAATTTGATTGCTTCCATATACCCCATTGGTTGCTAATAACCATTTGACTCAATGCCTCTTTCACCTTCACAAGTCATCTCAGAACAATTGTGTGAGATGCAAATCGGGTCTCAGCAACCTAAGAACATGTAAATAACTAAATTAATCTAAATAAGTTAAAAAAAAAAATTATTCAATTATGTAAAACATGACATAAATGAAACTAAATAAATAATAAATTAAATTTACCTTCAACAATTCCAATCTTGAAAAAATTCTGAAAATTGCTTGTGACATATGGTGGTTTGTCACAAACATCTGGATCTCCTCGGCCTCCTGGTATATTTCTTTCACCCACTCTATTTGGTTTCCAATTGCTTGCATCACCAAATTGAGGGAGTGTACGGTGCAAGGTGTCCAAAAGATGTGCTCATATCTAGCCTCTACCAAAGCACCTGCAGCCCTGCAAACTTTTGCATTGTCCATAATTACTTGGACAACATTTTCATCACCCACCATCTCTATGGAGTCAATGAGAATCCTGGAAATGAACTCTGCATCTTTCACTTCCCCTTCACAGTCAACTGCCTTCAAAAACATTGCCCCCTTGGGGAACACTGCAATAACATTGATCAATCGACGGTTTTTGCAATCTTTCCATCCATCGGAAACAATAGATACACCAGTTTCAATCCAAGAATCTTTAATTGGTTTTAGTTGGGCCTCTAAAGATTTTTTCTCTCTTTGCAATAAGGTGGTACGCACCTTTTCAAACCTCGGGCTTGTGAAACCAGGAGGTGCACTATTTATTGTTGACACCATGTCCCGCCAATATGGTGATCTCACCAAGTTGAATGGAAGACCATTGGCAAAGAGGCAACGTGCAATTTTTTCTTCAGCAATATCTCTTGCCTCCATTTTAAATGCCCTCTCCAATGGACCTCTCTTGCGGGTAGTGATTTGTTGTTCATCTTCATCTTCCTCTTCCGTAGAGGGCATAGGCAAGAAGGGATGTCTAGAGGCCCTAACTGCTTGAGAGGGTAATGTTGGTGTTTTTTTCTTTCCGGAAGAATAACTACTTTCTTTTCCTTTTGCAATTGATTTGTCAACATCTTCTTGTTCTTTTATAAATTCTGCTATTTGTACAGAAGTCAACCCCTTCTTATTTGGGCCCACACACATATTAATCCCTTTGCCACTAGGGCCCATAAAATGAAGTTTCACTCGGTAATAGGAGCTATTATATTGTGCATTGCATAAATTACACTTCCAAACAAAACCCCCACCTCCAGGAATTTGTGAAATTCTTGTGGTATGTGCCCATAAAGGAGATCCTTTCTCAATTTTGAACTTTTGACTTCCCTCCCCACCCACTGAACTTTGACTACTGGCCATTGTTGCAATCTATAAAAAAAATGAAAAAAAATAAATAAATTTGAAAAAATTCTTCACAAACTTGAAAAAATCCATCAAAAACTAAGAAACTTGAAAAAATAGTTCAAAAGATCAAAGAATAGGGTTTAAATGCATACCTTAAACACTTAAATTTCCTTTGTAGAAGCTATTTGGCACTCCACAATCGATCTCCTTCGAATACAATCACCTCCCTTCAAAATGCCAAGATGTACATAAAATATGGTGAGAGCAAAATGAGAAGTAGAAATGAAATGTTTTAGTGTTGAAAGGCCTCATATTGGGCCGGATTAGGGTTAGGAAACAAAATTAAATTAAAAAAAATGTTTTTTGTTTATGTTTGGGCGAACTTTATGAAAACTGGGCCGTGGGTTCTTGAAGGTACGCCCGGGTACGTGCCTAGTACCTTCGGGTCCACGCACCAAACAGCTAGGTGCACCCTGGGTATGCACAGGGTGCGTGCCCAGGGCGTACCCGCAGGTGAACCCATACCGGGCTCGAACCCGAACCGGGTTCGAGGCCTCCAAGTACGAATCCGGTAACTTAGGCTCAAGCACCCGCATTTGTCAAGCCCCTTGGTAATGTACCTGCAAATATTGCTGTTAGGACTTCTAGGCTTGGTGGTCAGTCAGCATTTATTCGGAAGGTGGTCTCTTTGCTAGATTTTCATGTGTCATTTTTCCTAGTGATTGCATTGGTAACCACTGTGAGTCAAGGAAGATTTATCAGGCATTTCGGACATAAAAAAGAATTAATGGTTAACTACCTTATGTTTGGATGATATGTTGATTATAATCTAATGATCTAAATGTTTTCAAACTCTTAAATTGTCTTGTAGCATTATGATGATCATTTTTAGGGATCAATGAGCCATATAAATGGCTTGATGTTTGCCAAACTCTTCTGTTTGGCATGTTTATTGCATTTGGCAGGCATTGTAGCTTCACTGCAGCACTTGTTAATAAAAGAAAGGATGTCATTCCTTGATTTCAAATAAAAGTTCAAGATTACAAAGGCAATGGATTTTTCTTTTAAGCCATTTTTTTTATGACCCAAGATTATGTTGGTAAATCAATGGTAGATATAGCCAAGGCATGGAATTTGGATCAGCAAACATAATAAATGGCAAAGTCAGTCATAACCGTGCCAATGGAGAACTTGAGCAAATGGTGCTATTCCAAGGTGGCAATGATAGGCCAAAATCATGCCGATGTTTTTCAAGAGTGACAAGCACTCCACTAAATTCTGCTCAACAAAGAACTTAAATAGAAGAATGTCGCACTTTTTCAGTGGCTAAGCCAGGGCGAAATGGTGCCCAAGGTAGCGACATCATGATAAAACTATGTCTAAACTATAAGGAATACATGAATAAAACTTAGCACCATTTTGAGGTGGCAAGGCCAAAGGAAAATCATGCCAAAAGTCAAAGTGTGGCAAAGAGCTAACAATATCCTTCTAGGAACAAGATAGTTTAATTCAAATGATAAGACAATACTTTGAGATAGCATAGACAACTGGATATCGTGCCCAAGTGGCAAGATCTTAAGTATAACTGTGCCATGGATAAAGAAGTTAAAAACAACATGAAAGGGCCCGGTGTCAATGCCACTCCCAAATTCTACCTTCATCTAGAAACATTAGAGTATGGCACACATTGTGAAATTCAAATGACATACCAAGCACAAATCCATGCCTTAAGCAACAAAGAAGTAAATAAATTGTGCCTAAGGAAGAAGTCACTCATATGTTTTAAAGTTGTTCTTGAGTTTTGAAGTGGCATAAGTGGAGGATATCTCCTCCTAACATGTACAAAAGGTGGTTAAAAAAATCTTAGGTGCACATTTGCATAAGGTGATGGTGCAAGTGACCAATGTGCAATTTTTAAGTGGCTTAGCCACAACCTTTCCATCTGGTGGCATTTCAATTCGCACCTCTGGTATGTGAATTAGAAACAGACAGCTATGCACAGATAAACTGCTCTTTGAATTAGGAGGGGAAGCTACCTCTTTGCTGATGTTGCTTAAGAAAGTAAATTAAAACTAATTTGCCTATCTTTTTGTTTAGCTAAGAGCACAAGGTTATAAAACTCAAGCGCCGTAGCTGAGGTTTTCTCTCTTGAAAGTTCAACTACGACTAAGCCTACGCTAATGATGTTTCTAACTACTCAAGTAAATGTAGAGCAAGAGAGTTAGAAATGAACGGGGGATGACCTTTGACACGAATACTTCAATAAACTTTATCCCAACACACATCTACTAAAATTTCAATGCAAGCTGAAATAGAGATCATACAAGCGTAACACATAGAACAAAAATCTGAGACATTATATCAAGGCAACATAGTAGGCACAAGACTTTATTTTCCCAAATCTCAATAACAAAAGATTACACTCTTGGGACAGTAGGATTGTAGCAAAATAGGCATACAGTTTTGTGATCAAGCAAGATACATTGGCACAAGTAACATGAACTGAACAACAAATTGCAGCTAAAAGAGACTTGAAGATTTCTCTAACACTAAGTGAACTAAAACTAAACGACAACAACTTGCAGGCAAAATAGGCTCAGCAATTTGTCATCACAAGCACGGTTAAAGAAAAATGGACAAAGGTTGCCCTTATTTATAACTAAGCAGAGGAGTAGGGAACCCTAAAATCTCCTTGTTTTTACAACTAAGACTTGCCAACATGCAAGCTTTATTTCTAAATCTAAAACAAGATAAGCATCTAACAACTATGAAAACCTAAAAACAAGGAAAGTGCCAACTATTTACAACTTGATTTTTGTCCTTCAAAGAATGGATAATCATTGAGATGAGAATAGAAAGAAAGCTGGAAGAAATCTTCTTGAAGATTGTTGCTTTAGATCTCGATCACATCCGCCAAAAAGTGAGAAATTGTATCTCTGTCAGGAGCATCAATACTATCAATAGCAAAGTTTTGCTTTTCTAAGATTTCTTCTCCTTCTCGAATCTCGTTGACATCATGGAAATCTAACTCATCCTTCTGACACTGCCATTGCTACTATGAATGACATTTTGAAACTTAGCTTGCACTTCGTCAAGCCCAACATAGGAACCATCGGCATGACAATACTGGCAAGGGATCTCAGCAACAAATTCTCTTATGAACTCGAACACATCAACCACCCTTTGTTTGTATACAACAAACTCCTCAGATATTCTTTTATAAGTTCTCACCTTGAAGAGGTGATGTTCTTTCCATGCAAGAATTTGTCTCTTGTGTTCTCTTGAAACCGTTGAGCCATATGCCGTATCTAAATCTGCAATAATAATTTCGTTCGTAGGCTTCACCTATGCTATCAATTGCTCAAATCCCTCGATACCTTGGCATAAATCATGGGCATTATATCTCAAATGATATATCTGTGCTAGAATCTCCATGCCTCTAGTGATGATTTTCTCGACCCATTCCTGTGTTTGCTTCCAAATATCACCAACTGCCTCAACTGCTGTTGATCAACTAGTGTCTCTAAAACTTGGGGCAGCAACTGAGTTGCTTGTGAAGTGCCGAGAACAAGGTTTGAAATGTATAGCCTGAGTTTCCAGTTTTCAGCCTTGAGGGCTGCCTTATCCTCTCCATCTTTAAGCACTCTTTCTTGCAGATTCTCTGCTACAACTTTGAACAAACTGACATCAACATGCCCGGTGCTCTTGCCAAGATTGGCTTTGACCATTATGAAATCATCTACATCCACTTCATCTTTGTTTCTATCTTTAGGAGTTGTAGCAGTCTCCATGATCATCTCACCATCAAGATTTCTCTCAAAGTGAACCTATTTCTTTGCTTTCTTTTTAGGTGCTTCCTTATACATATTGTCAAGATCATCAAAATTTAGCTGATATGAAGGTCTTCTTTTCCTTCCCAAGGAGCTCTCAAGCTAAGATGTGGTATTCCTATTGTCTTCCATGAGAGGTTCAACTGCAACCTCTTCTACTTCCTCATCTTCCAAATCAATATGAATTGGTGAAGGGCTTGGAGATGGCAGAGGATCATGTGCCAAAGGTACTTCTCCTACTTCTCTTTGAGGCACAAGCTTCTCTGGAGGGGCCTCTATTTCAATTGTTGGCTGCTCCTATATGATTATACTAGAAAAGTCCAACCTTTTCTTTACGTTCTTTGTTGACCTGCTGCCCTTTACACCCTCTTGAGATTGACTTTTTCCCTTCATCTTTGGTTGTGCTCTAGAAGAAGAGGGAAGTGATGACTATATTTTTGGCGGCTCTGCTACTGGAATGGATCTCTTCCTCTTGAGGACCAAGAAATTCTTGTTGTACTCAATGACTTTGTGTGTCCTTTCTTCCACTGAGATGTTTTCTTTGTTGGCCCAATTGACCTGTGGAAGAGGTTGTTGCTCGATTTGTTTGCGAGTGCACATTGGGAGAAGTACATCTCCATCATCATCTAAAAGTCCCTCGATATTCTTTGACAAACAATCTTTCATTTGATGGAGAGTGAGTCTACTGTAACTACGCCTCCGTACCTCAAACTCATCTCTGCAGTTGGCCCAAAAATCTTCAAGTGCGGGCACATGAGCATAGTTCTTCTCAAGTCGAGTTGCGAAGACACCATGAGGGTCATATGACTGTCTCTCACTGTATGGCTTGAGACCAAGTTTAGCCAACGCATCACCCATGGACTTAGCATCTGCTTCTAATCTGCATGTGTAAATTCCCAACCCAAATGGAAAACTGAAAGCAGGCTTCTTTCTATTCCGCAAAACAGTGTGGACATCATATGCTTGGCTCAGGAATTCCATGAAAACAACTTCATCTGATGGGTACCTCGGCAACATGAGTGGAGCATTGGAGAAGCCGTAGACTCTGATGTAGGTAAAAGTAGGAAATTGAATAAACCAATCTGCCCAGTTTGCCATTGTTGCCCTAGCAGTTGATGAAATGTGCACGTGCAACTCATTATCCAGGTCTCACATTGTATACATCAGGAAAGCCTCGTTTACCCTCTTGTAATGATGTGATGACTCTATGAGCTCCAGCTGAGGGTAGTAATTGTAGACATGTATATTCAGAGACCCCTCAGTGTTCAACCCTTTGAATTTGCCTTGGAAGGCCACTAGGTAGACAAGGTAGGAGACCATGTGAAGTTTATGAATTTGGAAGTATTTAGTTATTTGTTGATGGAGACTATCACTGATTAAGGTTGACCAATCATAGTATTTTGTCTTCTTCATGATATGAGGTATAACATAAAACATCCAGGGTTGAAACTTTGTAGCATCTTCTTGACCAATGATTTGGTTGAGCAGTGTGATCATTATAGCAATTTCATCTTTGAATTCCCCTCGGCCGACGTTCTTGGGCAGAGCCTTATGTTTTTATTTCATCCACTTTTGTGCAATCGTCTTGATGTATTTCTCCTTATGCATATCCCATACCCTTCCACATTCTTCCTTGGAAATAGTAACACTTTCCGGCCAGGGTGGTATTGAGAAGCATTTTTCACTCATGTCTGGCTTCAAGCTGCAAATCACTCTTCCATCTGTCGACTGAATCTCTCGAGTTGCCGGATTATAATGCTTGATAAAAGCAATTATGAATTCCAGACTCTGCATTGCAATAGGAATGGATGTTGTTGCTGGTAGTCCAGAGTAACCAAGGTGCCTGACTACAATGTTGTCTGCATCTTCCAATGCTCGCAAGTTGAATACTGGCTTGATATGGTGCAAGTCAATCTTAGTTGTTTTGATGAAGTCGTGATATAGTGTTGATTTGGTCTTGAACTTGAGGGGAGTGTACTCCATACTGGAAACCTTGAAGATTGACTGTAAGCTCGCCTATATTTTGCACAACTTTCTAAATTTAGCTTGCTGGTTTTCTTTTTCAAATGGATGAATTTTTCAAAAAAAATCTGAGATATGGGTTTTGTTTAGAATTTCGTTACAAGAAGACCCATGTCGTCCGTTTTTGAAAATTTTAAGTGTAGACTGAAAAAGTAGCAAACCCTAATTTCTTCATATTTTCTTGAAAAAAAGTTGGCACCTAGGTTTTGTGCAAAATGAAATTTAGGAACAACCCAGTTGATCAAATGTTGAAAATATTGAAGGTTAATTGAAAAAGTAGCAAACCCTAGAATCTGAAATTTTTCTTGAAAAAGTTGTGATCTGGGTTTTGTTCAGAAGTATGTTTTAGAAGGACCTAGATGATCAAATCTTGAAAATTTTGATGATTCCTTGGGCATGAATGAAAAAAAAATCTGCTGCAACTTGAAAAATTTCTTCAAAAAAATGTCCAGAATCAAGAACTAATATTAACCCAAATCACTGAAAATTGAAAATATTAGCCTCCTCTTTGTGAAAACTGATGCCTTGCAAGAAAACAAAAGCAAAGAAAAAAAAGCCTTCTTGTGTGTTGATCTGAAAAGTTATGAACTCTAAAAAATCAGCAAACTTTAGCCTTCAAATCTCTGTAATAGGGAAAGAATTTGGTTTCTACTCTCTTGCCTTGATCACCTGCAAATAAATTTATGAAAAATGGATGCACAAGGCTGTCTTAAATAAGTTTTTAGGTTGAAAACTGCTTTCATTCCTAAATTTAGAGTTGTGAAACCCTCAATTAGATGCATCGAACTTAGGCACTTTCTTTCTCTCTTTGAAAATTTGAAAATTTTGACTAAGGCATGGCTTCTTGGGTGCCGTTCTTGGCTGGAGGCGCCTATCTTCCTCAAACTTAGTCATTTTTCTGGCAATTTCAACTTTTTGCTTGATTTTGACCTATGTTCAATTTTGATTTTTGACTTCCAGATTGATCTTACGGATGAGTTGAATGATTCATCACAGATCTTGATCGAATCTGATGAAGTTTGTCTGGAGGCATCTTTTGATGAAAGCTTCATTTTGGCCTTCAAAATTATGGGTGCCCATCTCCTTCTGGGCACCCACCATTATCAGTGTTAGCCATTTTTACATTCTTCATTCTCTTCATGTTTTCTGACCTTCAGATGATTTCGTGATTCTGGAAGCTAGACTGATCAGATCAACTGGCTGTTGGATTCATTGGGTACCTTGACTAATTCTGAAGAGGGGTCTTCTTGAAGTGATGTCTCTTGAAGGTTGAGTTTAGGGGGTCAAAGCGTGGGCACCCTTGGCTAGCTAGGGTGTCCAACTCCTCCAAAGTTAGATTTTATTCTGAAATTCTTAACTTTGCTTTCGACTTTTAACATTTTTCTCATGTTTCTCCCTCTGTTCCGCCTCCGATATCTAGTGATTGCCAACTCCGGCGAACGTGTTGATGGTTTCATTGGAGAGTTGCTTCAAAGCTAAAGAAGTCATATTGGAGGTGTTGTCAAATAAGGTTTGCACCCTTGCTAAGCTTTTAACTGTAGCAACCTATTGACACATGGGAACACTTCAAGGTTGTGGGTGACCAGGGAATGAAGTGGACCTCCAGATTATGGGCTGGTTCCCTTTGGTTTTTTTGGTAAAAACTGAAATATGAGAAGGAAAAAGGTAGAAGGATATGCTTGAACTAAAAACTATCATTAACAGGTGGTACACCAAAAGCAAGAATTTTGACCAACAGCAATTGAAACTCACAAAAAGGCTCAATAGAACAAAACAATCTCACAACACAGTAGTATATGTCTGCAAAAATGATTTTATGAAAGGCTCTGATTGTTTTAATACTTAAAGATAAGGAAAACAATGATGTTTTCACAAATATAGAAGCAAGAAAAAGGGATCACTAACATAAACCTGCACTATGACATAACATTCCTTGCATCCAACATTTAAGGAATCTAATAAAATAGAGGATTACACAAGATTTTATCATGCAATCCACAACCAATGCCAAGAAACAAAGAGAAATATGTGAAGGAAAATAACTTTTCTATTGAGGAAAAATGAATATCTGCATTACAAAAGCCAAAATATCATGAGTTACAAAGTCTGAAGCATTTGCCTCTGCAATCTCCAAAAAAACTAAGAACTAACCCCAATTTGTAAGAAGAGAAAGACATAGAAATTGTCTCCAAATTTGGAATTCAAATTTGGCTCCAAAATCACATGTGTTGTCAAATCTCTCCTCCAAATAAGGTATGCAATGCCAACCAACTCGAAGAAGAGTTGTCAAAACTTCACCAACCTAGTGAGCCGCATGCAGATAGAAACCCCAAAACATCAGGCTCAAAACTAAAGGTATCAAACTGCCATGTGCCTCACAGCCCTCCTTGATTGCAATCCAATCAATCCAAACTCAAAACAAAAGGTGATTCCCTGATTTAAGGCTTCAAAATCCCTATCCTTGCTCCACATGTTGGCAAGACTTTCTCAGTCATCTCCAAGATTTATGCAAGTCCTCAATTTGAAACTATATTCAAATTACTCTCATTTGCATTTCAAAATATCATTTATTCAAAAATGATTTATAATTCATCATTTTTTTTGATGAATTTTTCCAGATATCTATATTAATATAAATAAAGTACAAAATTCACAAAAAAGGATTGGGTGGTAGGAAAGCACACCCCGAAAGCGACATGGGCCGAGCCCAGCAAAATTAAGTTAATTAACTAAAGTCACATGGGCCTAGCCCAGAAAAAAAAACAGAATGAAAACTATGCAGCTAAGGCAGTGCCATTAGATCCTGGGGGATCCTAGTCATCCAAATTTCTACCCCATACATCAGCGGGGTTAGGAGTGACGTCAAGAGGAGCACCCCAACCATCATCATTTTTATCTTCTTTTTCTTTATCCTCACGCTGAGGCGAGATTGTAAGAGCAAGCCGCGGAAAGCTTTTACCAGAGGAGGGCCAACCAAAGCCAGAGTTAGAAGGAGCATCTGCAAGCCATCCAAAGCCGCCACCACTATTCCTTGGCGCACCACTAGAGTGCCAACCCTGACCAGATCGTGGCGGAGGTGAACGAGTCTGTCGGGGAGGCCGAGAATCCCTCCGAGGAGGAGGCTGGGAGTGAGCCCGCGTGGAATCACTCCGATTCCGGCCCTGAGAGGGCGACCAGCGACGGGAGGAGGAGGGCGAGTCAGGAATCCGAGCCACAGTACAAGGGGCATTGCCCCAGTGGTCCAGGAGAACCTGCAAGTGAGCCACTTCCAATGCAACCTTGTTGGCTTGCACTTGAATTTGTAACATAACATTAGAGCATATAATAGCTTTACAATAAATAGAAACATTAATATCTATATGCGAATGAGCAAAAATACAAGCATTTCTGTCTTTCCAGATACTGAAAAGGATTTCCACTCTAAAAGTGTGCCAAATCTGGGTGAACTTAGTCGGGGTTCCAGGCGGGTCCCCCAGAAGAACCATATGCCACGAAAAGGGTTCAGGCCTAAAAGGGCGAAAGAAATCATGAATCCAAGTCCAGAACTGCTGAGCTCTGGGACAAAACCAAAAAAGGTGCTTGAAGCTTTCAGGCTACCCACAAAACGGGCAGCAAGGGTCGGAAACCCCCAAATGAACCAGCCGAAAACCCACAGGCAAGCCTTGGAAAAGAATACACCAAACAAAGTGGGCCAGCTACGGATTAACAATTGCAGACCAAATGGCATCAAACCTCCTACGCCAAGTAAAGGCCGAGGAGTTAAGAAGCCACCTCTAGTTCAACGAGCTAAGCATAGGGAAATGGGGTGAAAGCCACCTGTAACCAAGCCGCGGCTTGTAGCTCCTAAGAGGAGTATCTGGAAACCATTTCCAGTCTTTCCACCAAGGTTTGTGCCCACGAATACCAACTTTGTGAAGAATCTCTGCCGGAATGGCGTTCACCAGACTGTCAAAAGTAGGATGGTCCTGGTTTTGAAGGCTGTAATGAGCTTTAAAAACATCCCACTGCATAATACTCATGGTAGGCCGGTGGAAGAGCTGGTGCAGTATCTGAATGCCCTTCTTATGAAATCGAAGAGCTTTGAGCCAAGGCGACTTGGCCAGGGGTTGACCATTCTGGGCAAGAAGGGGAGACCACCAGAGATTATGCTGGTTGATGGAGAGCCCATCACGAAACCCGACACCAGCCCAACGGAGCCAGGGCTCGACACTTTCCCAAGAACGCCAAATGTTTTTAGCCACAAAGGAGCCAATAATTTGAACCGGCTCCGTCATCACCAGTAGGGTTTGGAAGCCGATGCCTTTCCAGGCGGGTCTGTGAATGGGAAACCCAGACTGAATGCAATGTCTGAGGAGAACTTTCCAGGCTTCATCCCCAGTAAGCGCACGGATGATCCATTTGACACAGAGTGCAATTCCCTGCCGTTGAGTGGAAAGCAAGCCGAGCCCTCCCGACTCCTTGGGAAGACAGCAAAATTCCCAAGCGACCCGATGAAAACCCTTATGGGTCTCAGAAGAGGCCCAAAGAAAATGGCAGAGCAGCTTCTCGAGTCTGTTGTAGGCTACTTTAGAAGGAGCCCAACAAGAAGAATAATAGACATGGGTGGCAGCCAAAACTTTAGAGCACACCTGGAATTTGTTTGCCAGTGAGAGAGGCTTGGTAATCCAATAGGCCAGCTTCTGCTCAATTCTGGAGAACACGGCTTGCCAGAGCTCCTGGGGGGAAGCCTGGAAGGCGAACGGAATGCCCAAGAAGCGGAAGATTTCCCCTTGACCAATCCACTTCCAGTTATAGGATTGAAGCCACGCAGGAGTGGGATGCACAGACTGTCTGTAGCACAACGTTTTATGCCATTGAATTGCAAAACCAGAAGCATATTAACAATTGATGATCTCAACGAAGCTGTTTCCTCCATGGCCAATGACAAGGCTCCTGGGATTGATGGTTTCCCCTGTGAATTCTATAAAGCGCTTTGGGATTGTATTAGGAGTGACCTTCATCATATTAAATTCATATATGGAGATCCAGAGGATAATTCATCATTTTGAATCATAATGCAAAATAAAACAATCTTGACTTAACAATGAATTCACTTTGCATTTAAAAAAAAATCTTTTACCAAAAATGATTTATAATAGTAATCACTTTAATAAAAGATTTACATTTAAAAATAAAGAATGCAAGAGTGAAATGATAGGTCAAGTAGAAATACAAAGACCTAAGACCCTTAAAGATATTAAATTTTTTCTTAAAAAACTTTAAAACATAAAAATGCCACGGCCCCCTTTGAAAATGAATAAATTTTTTTGAATAAAACTTAAGGAAAAATGCCTCAATCCCTCCTTGATCGAACTTTCTAGGGTATCCAAAACCTAAAAGCATGAAAGATATTCATTTATTTCATTTTATTCTTTGGCTGTTGGAATATGAGAGCCGCCGCCATGAAGAAAACTCTAGCTCAATGACTGGAAATTTTTCCCTAGAGATCCCTGTGCTACGCCATTTTGAAGCATCTGGAGCTTGCAAGGTAGATCAGGTTACAA
Organism: Sequoiadendron giganteum; assembly: GCA_007115665.2. Taxonomy (NCBI): domain Eukaryota; kingdom Viridiplantae; phylum Streptophyta; class Pinopsida; order Cupressales; family Cupressaceae; genus Sequoiadendron; species Sequoiadendron giganteum. Next base: position 57,066,747 of record CM021101.1, on the reverse strand, counting down.
TAATATGGAGACTTCTCTTTGATTTTTGTACGTTTTAGAGGCTTGTTACAAGGCGCGGATATGGATTTTTCTGATATTTTCTATTTCTCTGTGACTTTGGATCTTCGTTTGTTGCTCCTTTGATTGGTTTCTATTGCGCCACCACCAAGGACGCCATTAGAAGAGCTTTGAAACTTAAGAATAACTTCTGTATTTTTCGCCATCCTGGAGGTTACCTGGTAAGTCTGGTTTCTTACGAATCTGGAGATTTTCTTGTTCAGTTAAAAAGCTTTCAAGCCAAATACAGGTCGTGGCCTTCTTACATCTTTTGATATTTTTTCCATTGTTAATTTTCGCCTACTGGTAACCTGTCGGTCACCATCATGATGGGTTGTTCTCCTCTCAGTATATTTTCTTAGTATAAATGTAAGGAAACTCTCCTTCTATGGTGAACCCTCTTGTATTCTTCTTCTGGGTTTTTCCTTTTGGCCGCCATGATAGAAGTCGGCCTCCGTAAATTTTGAAACCTACGAAAATATTCCCATCTTGGTTGAAATAAAACCGACTACTCTATTGAAAGTCCGATGATCACCATGAGAAGACTCTTTGCCCCCTTCTATATCTCTGGAAACTTTCAAAGCATTCTCTATAGTTTGAGAGCTTCTGTGGAGTTTTTCAATGAGGAAATCCGCGGCCTCTAGCTGGTTTTTCAGTATTTTTTGCTTCTTGCATACAAGGAAAACGTCTAACTTTCTCTATTTCTGTAAAATCACATTCCTTTAGCTTGAGCTCATGCTTCCCTAAGTTGGTTTGATCATTTTGTATTATGTATTTTGCTACATCATGTGGCTTAAATTTCTTATGAAATAATAGAAATCTTGCTCAAATATTCTCCTTGCACAAAGATTATTGGCTTGTATCATAATGCCTGTTTTCTTTTACTTTACTGAATATAACAAATACTTCCCATTTCTGTAAAGGCATTCCTGAAGCTTTCCGGATTCCTGATTTTATGAATTGTTTCATTTGTTGAAAACTGTGATCACTTCTAACGATTGCTTTGTGGATTCAACATTACGCCTGTTCTTTGTTTGTTGAAAAGATGACATAACGTTGTTTCCATGAAAATTTTCATTTTAACTGTATCATCTTATGAACAAGTGATAACTAAAATTGTTCATGGCTGCTTTTAATCTTTGTCCATTTGAAATCTGAAAAGATTTGTTCACTCTCTGATGATTCTTTGATGATCACCATTATCTTGCTTTTAATGACTGAGCATTGAAATTCATTGCACAACTTAAATGAGTTGGGCTCCACCCTTGTGGGAGCCACATTTTACCCCACTCACTTTATAATCTGATGAATAAAACAACGTTACGTTTCTTGTATCTGCACATGACGAAAACAAGTTAGTCAAAACAGCAATGCATCCATGGTTTCCTTTTGATTTGTTTCTTGTACCTGCACATAACACAAATAAGTTAGTAAAAACAGCAGATGATAGTTCTTCTTGGTGCTCTGTTTTTCCTTTTATCTGGTGAATGATTGATAGAATGTTCATTTCATTTCTGTTGGTAATGTAGGAAAAGGGTAAAATGTGATCCCTCATTGCTCTAACACCACTCATTTTGCAGGTAAACCTTAAAGTTGGAGCCAACACCAATGCTGAAGATGGACATAAAGTTGACACGGCTGGCTGCAACGATGATTCGTCATTCCAGGCAATGACGAATCACCTTCTCCCCTTACTCTTACATTATTTTCACTTGTGTATGCGTTTCTTTCTTTCTTTCAGCATTTGAAAAGTTATAAATCAGGCTACTCCCATGGCATGTGTGGGATTATAGAACATTCTCTCAATAAATGAATTATTTCATGATATGCAATGGCTTCCATTATCTGATGAATTCATTCCGTTTAATTTGATTGCATAATGAAACAATGCAAATTTTGTAATCAAATGATTGATTTCTTGCACTCCTGTTTTTTCAAAACTGCAGTACTTAAAATAAAAACAATTTTTGCAAATGAGGCTAAGCCTGAACACTGTTTTCTTCGATGAAATCCTGTTTGATTTGTGCTTTGTTGAACTGTTCAACCAGTTTTTTTTCTAAACTGTTGGATGATTTTGCAAATCATTCCTAAACATACTTTCATTATGAGAACAAAACCTGGTTGAATAAATTGTAATAAAAAAATTTGTACCCCAGCAAGTAATTGCTCATATGAATGCTAATTTTCAGCAAGACGCTAAAAATTGGTAACAGAAGGCTTCATCTGCAAATTCATCCATTTAGGCCCTCAAAAGCTTGGGTGCCTATCTCCTTCTGGGGTGTCCAACTCCTCCAAACTTAACCATTTTTGCAAGATTTTCATTCTTCAAACTTGATCCTTCATGTTATAACTTCAACTTGATCTGGATTTGCCAATGATTAACAAATCTGATGATTTGACGAAGACATCCACTGCAAAGTTGGCAAGATCCTGAAGACAATGAGCATATTTGCAAACCCTAATCGTTGGATTAGGTCCTCCAAAAGGTTGGGTGCCCCTGGCCACCTAAGGCACCCAGAGAGTTCCCAAACTTAGAATATTTTTGTTATTTTCATGGTTTGCATTCAGCTTCTCGGTTGAAACTCCATTCTATTTTTGATTCCAGATGACTGGTTGATTAGATGGTTGCGCCGATGGATCCCCTGCGGAGCTGAAAAGAATCTAAACAACACTGCCTGAGAGCACAAACCCTAATTTCATCATTTGATGCCTTGAAAAGTTTGGGTGCCTATCTCCTTCTAGGGTGCCCATGGCTGGCAAAGTTAGTTTTTATTTTGAAATTTTCAACTTCTCCCTTCATTTCACGCACTTGTCTTTGCTCTGACTGTCGGAGATGAAATTTTTTCTAAGGCATGAATGTTTGGGCACCTATGCTTGATAGGGGGTGCTTGGATTTCCAAACTTAGCCAACATTTCACATTTCATAACTTTGACAGCTTCCTTTGTCCATTCTCCGTTCTTCATGCACGTTCATCATTTTTCATCTTATGTTCAGTGCTTGGATGTTTGAATTTGACACTTGGCAACTGATTGACCTCCATTGATGACTTTGGAGCTCTTCAAAAAACTTCTAAAAAAAGCAGAATAGACCCGCTAGGGAAAAACTGATCTTTTTGTGATTATGACTAGACCAGCCTGTTGAGGAAGTATTTTGAGCCAATCAAAATCAGTTTGAACCTTAGAAACCAAACTTTCTAATTTTAGAAAATTTTGCCAAAACCCGTTATAAAAAAAATGCTAGAAAAACCCAAAAAAAAATTCATTTTTAGAAAGTTATTAAAAATAGAAATTTTCCTAAAATTTAGGGTTGAAAAACTGAAATTTGGGTTTTGTTGATTTGGTCGCTCTGAGCCGACCCAAATCGTCAAATTTTGAAAATTTTGATTTTATGACCCTCATGCAAGACATGCAAACCCCCAATTTTGACCTTTTTGATAGATTTTAATAAGACTTTGACTCATTTCTTCAAAATGCCTAAGTGTAGCAAAAATTTTAATTTGGGGTACAACACCATCGATGCACCTAAAACACAGTTTAGGCACTTGAAAATCTACCCAAGTTTCTCTAAATTGGTAAAAATACCAAAAAAAATTCATTGCCCATATTTTTACATAAAAAGTTAGAATTAAATCAAGACTTTTTTCTACAAATTTAACATTTCTCTTGAGCACATTGTGATAATAAGAAGCGGTGAATCATATCTATTAATCTTTTATTTTTCAAAATCAAAATAATATCAATTACTCCTGTAAAATTTAACAATTAAATACATAATAAAAACACACAATTTACATGAAAATCTTTTAGATACAATTTTACTTAGATATATATAAATAACTTCATTTTCTTGTAAGCTCCAACCTACTAAAGACTCCAACCTTTACATTATTATTTAATTAACTCAGATTTTGTCTTGTATTTGGGGCGCTGCCTTTTTAAGCTAGTATTTACTTTTACCTTCGATTCCTTCTTCATAATATGGATCGCAGCTTTTGAAACTTTGTTTGATCCTTCAGGATTCTTACTTTTAAAAAATGAACTGCCTCTTTATCATCGCTGCCTTCTTATTGCATTGTTTGCTGCATTCTTAATTATTTTTATTACTAAATAAATCGTTCTCTTCTATAAGTTTTGTTGCCTTTTAATGCTATTTCATGTTATTAAAAGGAGGGTCGGTCCATAATAGATATTTTTATTAATTTTATTTATGTTGTCAAGACAAGGAGGTTGGCCTCCATAACAAGTATTAATACTTGATTTTATTTATTTTAATTGCAGATTTGAGAGGGGCACAAGGTAGATAGGGTTCTATCAGTTTTAAAGATGATTTATGATTTGCTTTAGATATATTGATATCAATAATAACATATTCTAACAATTTCGACATTTCTTCCAATTTTATTTCAATTGTGTTCTCTTTGCAACTAAGGGGCCAGTTTTATATTATTAATTGTTTAGATTTAGATTTGCTTCAAAGTTTCTTTCATATCAGTTTTTTGGAAGCTTTTAAACATTTCATTTTAAAACCACTTTTTATTATTAAATAAGATTATTTAATGTATCAACATTTGTAACCTACAAAATAAGTGTTTTGGACATAAAACATTTAATGAATGATAACTAATGCTACATTTATGTTATCAAAATCAGTTCTCAATGTTTATAATTCTATTAATTATATTGAAAGTAGGTTTTACCACCAAATTTTATTTTGAACTTATATGTTTATTTAAATTGTGGTTTTTCCTACAACTTAACACTTTGATTTATAGAATCATGTGTTATCTTGTGTTGTTGTGTTCCTTTTAAAATCTTAGTTACATTGAATGTTAGTCTTTGTTTTATCCAATAGCAAGATCTAATTTGTATATTTAAATGGCTGCTTTCATTTATTAAATATAAAAATTCACTCACCAGACACGGCAATAGTCTAGGGCATGTATCTAAGGCAAAAACATAGGCACATAATCATCTTCATTTATGCAAACCTATCTTAGTGAATCTTTTATAGCATGTATATTTGTATATCTTGTCCATAGTTTTAATCTATGTTTAGTTTAGCTTAGGTTTAGGTCAATTTAGATCTCAAGGAGTATCCCTCCAAATTTGAAGATAATTTTTACCTCACACATTGTTCTATTCAGGTTGTCTTTCAAAAGACAAATTAAAACACTAACAATTTTTTTATAAGAAGATGGATTTTTATGAATTTGAATCATTGAATTTGAGTTCCTATTGATTGTATATTTTTAATGCTCATTGGGTCAATTATAGCATTTGTGTGTGGTAAACTTGTATTTTGTGCTTTTAGATTTGTTCTTGTGTCACATTAAACTTATAAATTGCTAATTCCCAATATGTTTGAAGGCATGTGATCCAATTTTTGTCCATCTATAGCAATCTCCTAGGATACTCTTCAATTATATGAAGGCCTATGACCCAATTGTTGTAGAACATGTATCAGTGATCTACCAAGATGGTAGTGGTATCTTTGTGTGGTTAATAGATGTTGGTATTCTTTGGAATATCCATCATATCTTTGTTCTAGTATCCTTTGTATGTACTATTGTGCATAGAGGAGAATCCAATGTAATATTGTATTATTGTATAGTGAGGAGTATCTTTGTGCTAACAAAGGACTGTCCCTGTATATTAAAAGGAATTTCTAGTTTGGTGTTACCTATATGTAAGTGTGTCAAATGTCAATACATAGGGGAAATGAGTTCTACAAAGGAATTGAACCATGATGTTTTGATTCAAGTCATTCCAAAGGTCCATGAATCAAGTTGTTGGTATTTTAATTCAAGTCATTCAAAGATTGTATAGAGTTGTTGGAAATGGGCTTCATGTTTGATTCAAGACATTCCAAAGGACAATGCATTGAGTTGTTGGATTGGACATGATGTGTGAATCAAATCATTCTAAAGAATGGTTGAGTCTCGTGTTTCTTTGTGTTTTGCATGTATTTGTCTTATATTGTCGGTATGTGTATTATGTTTTAAGTGTTTGAATGCGTTTGAGTTAGACTACTAGTTGTTGAAAATTATATTTTGATTATAATCTAAACATGAATAATAAGATTCGAGAACTTAATAAAACCCAATTATATTGGTACATTTACTATGGAATCTTTATTTGACCACTTCAATTCAAGTTGATGGATGGTATCAATTGGTTTCCTTCAATGGTGTGTTCATATTGCCCCCCACACACTAGATGCCTAGAACAAGTGGGAGACACTTATGTAGAAAATAATTAGATATGCTAGCATTGGATATGCTTGGCATGTTGCCATAATTATCATATTATACTAAGATTTAGCTTAATACTTATTGTAAAGCATCGAATGTGATGACCATGTTGTAAATGGATTATTGATGTATGTAAATTTTGTGACTTGAAATGGAATTATATTTTAAAATGTGTTTTTTATAGTTGAGTTTATACTTGTTATGTGATGTGTGTGTGTAAAAGTAAAAAATATGGATTTCCATTTTGGGGGTTGCTACAAAAGGACAAGTTGCTAGAGAAAAATAGGGACCTAAGTGTTTTGAGTGATCCAAACACTCAAGATGTTGATGTCAAACTAGTAACATGTAATTAATGTTTTGGATAGATTTGCTTTAAAATATTTGTTTTTGAGATATTCAATTAATATTTTTAAATCTTAAAAGCATGTTCATTGTAACCTATAAATAAGTTCCTTGGGCACAAGATATTCTTAATGAAATTTGATGATATGCTTATGCTATAAAAATTGTTGTTCAAGCAAAAGTCCATATTGAATATGTGTCATTTTTTTAGTTGAAAGTGAATTATATTGAGTCAAGATTTTTAAGACTTCTTTCTAATTGAGTTGTGGATTTAAATACAACTTAGCTATTTATTTATTGAAATTGTGTGTGTACTCCTTTTAGAATCTTATTTGAAATGAATATTTGTTCTATATTTTATCCTTTGAAGGCCTCATTTTTGTGTGTTCGGATTTGTTGTCTTGTCCTTAATATCTAAAAATCATATTACAATAATAATCTAGTGCTTGTATCTAAAGCAAAAACAAAGGTACGTAATCATTTTCATTTATATAAGTTCCCCCCCCAAAAATCTTGTATGGCCTGCATATTTTTTATATCCTGTGTATAGTTTTAATCTAGAGTCATTTTAATTTAGTTTCTAGTTTAGTTAGGTATCAAGGAATTCCCCTCCCGATTTGAAGATAGTTTTTACCTCGCATTGGTCCATTTTGTGTTATCTTGTAAAAGACAAGTTAAAACACTAACAAAACTATATAAAATGGCTTGGGTAAAACAAGGTTTAGTATTGCATATCAAAAAATGGTATAAACCTACATTTGGTGTCAATCGTGATTTCATTGATGTTGTGCAAACATGGTTCCTCTTGATGTATATGCTATACGTTTTAGCCGCCCATACATGCATCTGAGATATGCAATTTATTGGGGAAGGAACAAAAAATAGGCTAGATTTAAAAGATATAAACAAATTTATTATGAATGCCTACATAGGCAAATCAAAGATCTTCGAGTAAATACAAGAAGATGAGTCCATGAAACGCGGAAGTTTTTGCCTTAGCAAAAAAATTGAAATCGACTTCAACAAAATGGATTAAAAATGGGATCTTGTTTTTAATAAACGTGATCCCATTTATTAAAAAACGAGATCCCATTTATTAAAAACGGGATCCCGTTTAGGTTCAAGGTCCCGAGCCTAAAACTAAAACGGGATCTCATATTGAAAAATTTCCATTTTTGGCAAATTTTCAAAATGAGATCCCATTTTGAAAATTTGCCAAAAACAATAAGTTTCCAAAAATGGAAAGTTTTCAAAACAAAATCCCATTTGAAAACTTTTATACTTTCCATTTTGGTAACTTTTCAAAATGATCTTGTTTTAAAAAATCATTTTGGAAACTTTGGTTTTGGTAACTTTTCAAAATGGGATCTTGTTTAAAAACCATAAAAAAATATTTTTTTATGAAACGGGATCCCATTTTTTAAATATTATTTTTGGTCAAGTTTTTGGCTTGTTTTTTTATTTGAAAAATGGCTTGGGAACCCAAACCTAAGCTTTGGACCTAGTTTGACCTGCAACTTGAAGGTCATGTCAATGCCACAGGAAAATAGTGACTTTGAACACATTTCTGAAGACCTATTTTGCAGAATTTTTTGACGAAATTAAAACCCATTATAGATGAGACAGTGCAGATTCCAAATATGTAGTTTTTTTACAATTGGATTACTTTTTCTAGTTTTTAATTAATTTATGATGAAACTAGTCTATAAACTTGAAATATCAGGGTTTTTTAGTATTTTAATAACTTTTTATTAATTTCTTTTTGTAAAACGAATTGCACCAAAACATACTTTAGACAATTCTTTTCAATTTGAAAAATATTTAAAAAATGATAAGTTTAGGTCATCTTATGCATGACGTACAGGACAATTTTTCAAAACAACAAATATGGCCAATAAAAATTTAACCAAAAAAATCAATAAAAAATTACAAAAAATATTGAAAATGTGTTTCAATGAGTTACAAATTTTTTCTTAAAAGGATTTAGAAATATATGATTATTTAGGTCAAAATATGGATAACGTACACATGCATGGTATGGTAAAAAAAGTGATTTTTATACAATAGTTTTTAGAAATGCCTATTGAAAATCATTTTTTATCATCTGGTTATTGAAAAAAATTACATATTTGGAAACTAGACCCTGAGTACTACATTTTATGATTAGTGACCTTTTTTAAGATTCCATCTCTAAGTGCTTCAAATTTTAAGGTTGTATGTCACAAATTATGAAAATTGGGGAAAACACTTCCACTTTTTCGCCAAAACGTGGACTCAACTTCTTGCACACACCCCTTCCTAGTAAGCACACATCAAGAAAATAGGTTGAAATATACTACTAACAAACTTACTTCACCGAGTTCTCTTCTCTACTTGGCAGGATTCTTTTGAGAGATAAGCTAGGTGTTCAATATGAGGCTTATTTTTGTTCAGCTAATAACCAAGATCATAAGCAAAAAAGAGAATTTTGGCACTAGTTTTAGAGGAGATGGTAGGTTGGTCATAATAGGTAATAACTAGATACAACACCACATGTTATTCAAGAGACAAGTTGAGGGAATCATTTCCACATCATTTGAGTTCCTAAGCTTTTGGGGGACCAAAAATGTCTTAATTGGGAAGGTGTGCTTTGTAAGGCCCTTGGCATATGTGCCTTATTTTTTTGGTAGTACTATTTTGGTTTTGATACATCGATGATGTTTTTTATTTCCATCAAGATGTGTACTATGAATTCATATGTTATGATCTGATGTTTGAATCTATGGTTGTGTTTCAAATTTATTATTTTCATGATATATGTAGATATGTGATTACATTACCTAGTTTAACATTATGGATCTTATGTGATGGTATACTTTGTATTGTGTTATAATATTAATTATTTGATTTGGTTTATATCACATTCCAATTTTTTTAATATTGTTCTTTGGCTATCTTATTTGGTGAAAATATAACTCATGTTTTAACTAAGTGTGCACAGGCATACATTTTCCCCAATGGTGGTTACTTAGAAAGAGTTCAAGACTCACATAAATGTATCTAGTTAAATCCCCCATCTCACTCGATTTGAGTTACATCATGAAGTCTTTGTGAAACCATAATTTGAATTGATGTCAATTTTAGATCCCTATGTTGTGATAAACTTGTAAAGTGTGTGAATTACCTTGCATGTGTTTATTCAAACTCTCTCATACTTTGCATTTATTTAGTATCTAAAATGCTTAGTTTGAATGTTTGCAAAATTATACAATATGCTATGTCAAAAGAGGATTAAATTGCTTGAGTGAATTTTTTTAACACGTTACTTTATTATGTGATTGAAAAGAGATTTAAAAAGGCATAGTGTTAAATTTATTCGAATGGAATGTATTAAACCATTCTAAAGTAGATTTAAATAATTTTAGTGAAAAGGTCATAAGTGATTTTCTAGTTGAAAAAAAAAATTTATATATATATATATATCTTTGGAAATAACTAGCTTGGAATGTGGAAAGGAGAAAATAACATAAAGGGCTATAGGTATTTTTGAGCATTGAGGAAAAGAAAAACTATCTTTTTTTCCAAAATAGTTGTTTAATCTTGCATTTTTGCCCTCTTATTTTCTTCCTTCATGGTTGTGTGAGCTCTTGCTTTGGGAAAAGATTAATTGGAGATATAATTGTGGATTTGGATTGATTGACCTTTCATTGTGCTTCGGTTGGCAAAGCTTGTTTGGAATTAGCAAGAAAAAAAATGTTTCTTCTTGGGGTTTTCTTGAATAATGTATTTACCTCTTCTTGATTTATATGTTTCCAAATTAATTGTGTTTAATTTTATACATGCCCACTATGTGCCAACATCTGATTTCATGACTCAATCCTATATTTCCATTTGTTGTGGTGCCTTCTAATCTAATTTGATGTCTTCAAAAGGTCATTTTTTTGTGTTATCTTCTTATCTCATCCTTCATTTATTTTTGATGAATAGGAAACTATCTATATTAATAAAACGATAAAGTTACATATTCACAAAAAAAGGTGGGTGGTAGAGAGGCACACCCTGAGAGTCACATGGGCGTCGCCCAGAAAAACCAAAAAATTCACCAGTCACATGGGTCGAGCATAGAAGTTCACGATTACAAAACATATGAAGGGCCATTAAGTGGCCAAATCAGTACCAGCAGAGCCAGGAGGGTCTCTATCATCCAAATTCTTCCCCCATACATCAGCGAGGTCAATGACATCAAGAGGAGGACCCCAACCATCATCATCTTTTTCCTTCTATTTATTTGTATCCTCGCACTGGGGTGAGATTACAAGTGCCAGATGTGGAAAGCATTTACCAGAGTCTAGCCAACTAGAGCCAGAAGCAGAAGTGTCATCATAGGGCCACCCAACACCGCCACCACCGCTCCCCGAAGCACTACCAGAGGGCCACCCTTGGCCAGCCCACGGCGGAGGAGAGTGGGTCCACCAAGGAGGGCGAGAATCCCACTGAAGAGGAGGCTGAGAGCAGGGATGTGCAGAACCACTCCACTGTTGACCCTGAGAAGGCGACTGGTCGTGGGAAGAGGTGGGAAAAGTGGGCACCCAAGCAACAGTACACGGGGCATTGCCCCAGTGTTCCAGCAACACTCGCAGGTGAGCAACCTCAAGTGCAACTTTGTTAGCTTGCACCTGAATCTGTAAGAGCACATTAGAACAAATAATAGCTTTAGCATATAAAGAAACATTAATATCCATCTGAGAATGAGCAAATATGCAAGCATTTCTGTCTTTCCAGATATTGAAAAGGATTTCCACCTTGAAAGTGTGCCAAAGCTAGGTATACTTAGCAAGAAATCCGAATGAATCTCCCAGCAGAATCATATGTCGGGAGAAAGGCTCTGACTTGAAGGGCTGAAAGAAGTCATGAACCCAAGTCCAAAACTGTTGAGCTCTGGGCCAAAACTAAAAAAGATGCTTAAAAGTCTCAGTTTTCCCACAAAAAGGGCAACGAGGGTCTTGGACCCCCAAGTGTAACAAGCTAGGATTTGATTCCATGAATTCCAAACTTATGAAGCATCTCTATAGGAATGGAATTCACCAGACCATCAAAAGTAGCATGGTCCTAGTTATGAAGCATGTACAAGGCACAAAATTCTTCCCACTGCATGATACACATTGTGGGTCGATGAAAAATCTATTGCAAGGTCTGGATACCCTTTTTGTGGAATCTGAGCACCTTAAGCCAAGGCGATTCAGCCAACGACTAACCATTACTAAAAAAAAGCAATGACCACCAAACATTCTACTAGTTGACTGAAAGCCCATAATGGAAACCAAAGCCAACCCAGTGAAGCCAAGGCTTAACTACCTCCCAAGATCTCCATATTCTTTTAGCCACAAAAGTCCCCACAATTTGAAATGGTTCCTCCATGACCAGAAGGGTCTGAACCCCAATCCCCTTCGAGGTGGGTCTATGCACAGGAAAGCCAAACTGGATGCAATGTCTGAGAAGAATTTTCCAAGCCTCATCGCCAATAAAGGCACGAATAATCCATTTGACACACAAGGCAATCCCTTGTCGTTGAGTGGAGAGCAACCCAAGCCCTCCAAAGTCTTTAGGAAGGCAGCAAAATTCCCAAGCAACACAGTAAAACCCTTTGTGGGAATCAGCAGAGGCCCAAAGAAAATATCAGAGCAGTTTTTCAAGCTTGCCATAGGAAACTTTTGATAGGGCCCAACAAGAGGAATAATAAACATGGGTAGCCGCAAGCACCTTGGAGAAAACCTATAATTTCCCAACCAAAGAAAGGGGCTTAGTTATCCCGTAAGCAAGCTTTTTCTCGAACCTAGAAAGAACAGCTTGCCATAGCTCAGTCGGAGACGCTTGGAAGGCAAAGGGAATGCCCAGGAACCGAAAAAATTCTCCTTCCCCAATCCACTTCTAATGATAGTACTGAAATCAAGGAGAAGTGGGAAAAATAGACTCTCTATAGCACAAAGTTTTGTGCCACTGAATGGCAGAGCCAGAAGCAAGACAAATTATTAAGGCAATCCAAGGTTGCTTTAATAGTCACTTCTTCCTCTAGGTGAGTGAGGAAAGAGTCATCAGCAAAATGGCCATTAACCAATTGAGCCTGAGAGTTGGGCAATGAAATACCCTTGACACGTTGTTGGGAAATTATGTTGGCCAAGAGGTACCCAAATCCTTCAACCACAAGCACATACAGTGAGGGATCAAGCGGGCACCCTTGTCAAATGGAATGAAAAAGTCCAAAGGCAAAAGATTGGCGGCCATTGATGGTGATACAAGCAGAGGCATCCGCAAAAATCATACGAACAACTTGAATGAAATTAGGCCCAAAAACCAAAGCTTGCAACATAGCAAGAATAAAAGGCCATTCAATGCAATCATAGGCTTTGGAAAAGTCAATTTTAACAAAAATGGCTTTCTGGTTTGAACGTCGGGATCATTCCATGCCTTCCCAAACAACAATGATATTATCCAAAATGAACCTAGATTTGATGAACCATGTTTGCTCTGGGTGCACAATCTGAGGCGAGAGATGGCGGATCTTTAGAGCCAAAGCCTTGGAAATAATTTTGTAGGATACGTTGAGAAGCGTGATAGGCCTCCAGTTACAACTGTCCTTCGGATCCCCAGATTTAGGTATGAATTTTATATTGCCTTTGTTTATTAAGTTACCTAAAGAATTAGCATGAAAATCCTCTAAGTAAACATGATGTAAATCTTGTCCAACGCAGTCCCAAAGGGCCTTGTAAAATTCACAAGGGAAGCCATCGATCCCCGAGGCTTTGTCATCAGCCATGGAATAAATAGCTTCCTTGAGGTCATCAATTGTTAACAATTGATCACAAAAATTTCTCTAGGCTAGGGAAAGCCTATTTGGCACAACAGTAAGGCAATCCTGAAGGGCTTTCTGTCGCACAGGTCTGGGTTCCTATGCAATGAAAACCTACTCATAATGACGCACAAAAGCTTGGAGAATGTCAGGGAGCTCAGAGACCACCTGAATACCATCTTTGATTGTCTTAATGCCCGAGGATGCTTCAACTAATGTAGTTGGGCTTTGATCTGCACACCTCTGGCAACATAATTATCTGCAACTTGTTTTTTGTGCCTTAATTTTGCCACCCTGACTTGCAATGATGGCGAAAAGGGGCAGGCCACCAAAGCTTCAGTAGTTGAGCGCACGTCAGCAACGGTAGCCTCATTAGATTTTCAACAAAAGATAGCCAACTGGTGTCCATAAATACACAAAAAACTAGTTGTGTGTGTGATAGCATCGTTCCACCAAGTAATCCAACTTGCACTCCAGATTCCACACTCTATGAATGTGGGCCAAGGTAGGCTTGTGACAGATTAGAGACGTATTCAAAAAGAATTGAGTTTTACACGTGCAAGGTTGACGTGTCTCCCATTTAATGCAAAAATAAATTGGGAAGTGGTCAGATAGATTCACATCCACTAACAACTTAACAGACAAAGAAGAGTTGTCAAAAGAGAAAAATGATTGAGACGAGATCATGGCACGATCAAGGTGTTTAAATATTCTATCAGAATCAGCCTTGAAATTACACCAAGTGTGTCAAAGAGAATGAGAATGGCGACGACCAATATTGGTATTAAAAGGTCCTAATTTATTGCGCATGTAAAACCACGCCTCCCATTCACCAGCTACCCATCTAAATGGAAAAGTGCCATCCTTGTCATACGACATCTCAACCATATTGAAATCCCTACATAATAACCAGGTAGCAATTGGAAATGAATCAACAATCCAACGCCAAAGCAAAGGTCTCTCCACAACATCATTAGAAGCATAAACATTAATAATCCCAAAGGAATGATTATCAATGTTAAGAAGAATCCAGACGAGCCGATGAGAAGGATCAGGCCCATGGTCAACCACACAAGAATGCCATCATGGGGACAAAAGAGTGACATCTTCGCCACGCCCAACCTCATGCATAGTGCAAAACATTTTACTAGCCGACCAAATAGAACGACAAGCCGAAGCAAGCAAAAATCTAGAAATTTTAACCTCTTGGAGACAAACACTTTAATACCAAAATATTTTCGTAAACTATCCCTAACAGAATACTTTCTGGAGAGGTTTGTCAAACCTCAAACGTTCCATGAGAGGAAATTCATGAATGAAACTTCTCCATATTGTCGGAGTCTGGTCACTCTTCATTCAAGGAAGAGAAACGATTCTGCAAAAAAGCTTGCGGAACTAACCCAATCTAAATAGATGGAGAGTATAATCTCAGCATTTCTTGCACATTCACCCTCTTCACATAGTGGAGAAGGACTGCGAGACCGCCTTTGAGCTCCCGACACGGGGGGAGAAATGCTCGGTTGAGAAAACATAACTGCAGCAGGTTGGGGCGTTGCCTTTGTCTTGGGCTACACTGAAACATTAGCAGCTCCAATAGGAGCGTTTGTACCCTTCCTTGAAGGGTTTGAAACAACCTTCAATGGTTCAGAGGCTTTAGAGGCCGACCCAGAACCAACTGACTTATTTTTTTGGTTTGTAACCATGGTCCATTTTTAATCAATTTTAGTAGCAGAAGGCTCTGCCTAATGAGGCTTTTCAGTATCTCGTGGTGGAGGTGGTGTACGAGGCGCTACCAAAGGGCAGTCCTTAATCTTGTAGTATGTCGACTGACACCTATAACATGTGTTGGGTAAATTAAAATAAATGATTTTCTGGGTATGTCAGAGAGCTCCAATTTGAATATCAATGGATTCTTTCAAATCTTTGGAGAGGTTTATTTCCACACAAACCCGTTTCTGGGGTCGGGCTTGAAAAAACCTATTTGGCTCAACACAAATGACCCTCTCCATTGAGGATGCAATATGGTTCAAAAAAGGCACACAAGGCAAAAGAAAACTAGGGAATTCAATCCAGACCGGGACCCGCAGCTTGGTGTCATCTGAGACAGCAAAATCCTGGGTCCATGCCTAGAAAACCAACAAGGATAACCTGGCATACTAAGGACTGTGGGCTAAGATAGCCTGGACATGACTGACTTCCGCAAAGCGAAACAAAAAAAAAACCTTGGTTAAATTTTGGACCATATCAAGGCGGACCCCATAAGGGACCCAAGCCTTGCTGACCCATTTTTTAAGCACACTTTTAGGGGGAGTCCTCCCAACAAAATAACCCACAAGGTTGTGTTGCTCAAGCCATTGACAAGAAGAATCAAAATCTGGTAAAGGCAAAATCGCATTAGCTGGGGAGTCAGAATCCTTACCTCGTGAAAGACTTTCAAAACAAATTTCCAGGGACGTTTGTTCGAAAGAGGAGTCATTGAGAAGCGTCGTCTAACTGCTAACACCAGCATGAATTGTTGGGTTAGAGCCAATTGAAGGCATATTAAAACACAAAAACATCAGTAAATGTGGTACACACAAGAAAAGAGGGGTTTCATGCACAGTATGACACAAGAGGGCAAAGGGTGATCGCAAAAACCACAAAACCCTAACAGAGCTCATACACCTTCCGATCTTGCTCTGGATCATCCTTCACTTATTTATTATCTTTCATCTACAATACTATTTAGTGAGCTATTTTACTGCTCTTTCTTGCATCCCTAGTTTTTTGGTGCTCTATAATATTTTGCAGTACCCCCTATTATCTTGTAGTGACTGCATAACATTTGTCCTTATTTGCTATAGATACCGCAAGTCAGAGCCTAGCTTTGCAAGCCTTCAAATATTATAGATTAGATTGAGTTTTTCCCCTATGTTGCATTGGCTTTGTGTTAGCCCGCCTTATATAGCCGATCTAAAATAAGCTAAGAGGTTTTTCCATGAGTCAAAAATTTTATCCACATACAACCATGTGCCATCCTATATGTGATCATTATATTTTAAAGTATGCAAAAAATCCAAAAATCTTTAAGTGTTGGGTTTTTCTAGTTTGTATCTTTAGGATTTTTACTAGTGTAGGAGTTTCAAATTTTTGTGGTCGTTCATCCAACATGTATTTGGGTGAAATCACAATACCGTGTCTCACTTTTTGTCTAAGATGGACATTCACATCAATATTTTTAACTGAATCTTCATCTTATGAGACCTATAGCAGCTAAAATATTAAGAATTTGAAGATGATGCAAACCATTGATTTGTGGCAATTTGTGTGTAGATTACATATATTTCTTTTTTCAAAAAAAATTCAAAAAAATCATGAACCTTTCAACATCCCATTTAATAACTAGTTTTAAACAGAAACAACATTTTCAAAAAGTAACGTTTGTGTAATACAACATAACTTTTTTTCTAAAAAGGATTAAATTCTAATTTTTGAAATATAGATTCTCAACATCAATATCTAGGAAAGGGATATTTTTCCATAATTTTTTGTTACATATATATATTTTTAATTAATTTACGAAGTCACTATAACTATAATTTGGATATGCATGTGTGTCGTACAACCTAACTTGTGTATCTATCAAAATCCATTTTTTCTTTTTTTGGTGAAACAAAGAAAACAATACCTAAGGAAAGGGTATTTTTTGAATTTTTATCACAATGGTTTACTATTTTCCCACCTCTGCAAAATGAAGGGCTTGATGTTTGAGGAAAAACCTAAGTTCAATAAAAATTTAAAATTTAAAATTAAATAAATGAAAAAATGAAAACATATCAAAACTATACTTGTTGGAAAACACTTTTCAAGGGCTACGATATTGTAAAATATAATTTATAAATGAAGTTATTTAATCCCTCAAAAGGTCAAGATAAACTGTTTTTTACCATCATTTTGATAGGTGCGAAGGAGACTCCATTGTGGGTATGATTTAATACTAGAGGGATTCTATCCAAGGGGGTTCGATCAAAGGGTGTCTTATCTATCCCTCTTCAATTAAAAACCTTTAGATGGAACCTATCAAGTCTTGAATCATTATTTTTTCTAAAAAAATGATTTCAGAAAAAAATCAGCATGTCACAAAAGTGAGACACTATTGTGGTAGCACCCCTTTCCACCCAACCTCAACATATTCATCATTTGACTTGTAAAATTTCTCTAAGTAT
This sequence comes from Sequoiadendron giganteum, assembly GCA_007115665.2. Taxonomy (NCBI): domain Eukaryota; kingdom Viridiplantae; phylum Streptophyta; class Pinopsida; order Cupressales; family Cupressaceae; genus Sequoiadendron; species Sequoiadendron giganteum. Next base: position 57,049,087 of record CM021101.1, on the reverse strand, counting down.
GGTTTTCAAACTTTTGACCTCTCCTTTACCTTCATACTATCCATCTAAGCCTTGAAACCTTGATTGGATGCCTTACAAGCATTTGTGTGCTAGAGTTTCAAGCTTGTGCTTCCCACAATACCATTTCCTTGGCATCCCCAAGCTCTGATCTCCAAGGCTTTACAATGGGCACTTAAGTTTATTACTCCCCACCAGACCATTAGAGTTCCCCTTCCTCAAGTACCCTTCACATTTCATCCCCGGCTCTCAACTCAATGTTTTTCTCTAAATAATTTATCGGAGTAGGAATTATGACCATCCTTCTACATAGGTACTTGTTCACTATTATGCCCAACTCTTGAACCCCCTTGATTCCTTCATAAACTTTCTTTAAGTCAAGATTATGATTTAGGGTTAAAAAATAATTGGTTTTTAATAATATAAGCTGCATTTACAAGGTGCAATACCCTTAACACGAAGATCCCAAAGGGCCGAAGTTCATCAAATCAAAACAACAAAAACTATCCAATTATAGCATATAGACTAGACACAAAGAAAACACAGTGTCAGAAAAATAACAACCCACCAAAAAAAAAACAAACCCCCCATCACATGGCAATACCCTCTCATTCCTCCATGACAAATTTCAACACATCTTCACCAGCCAAACTATTGTTGGGGTTAGAATCAGCAGCCTTCTTGTTAACCTCATCCTTCAAAACCGCCGACAAAGTGATAGTCAAGTGATGAATGACCTTGATGGTGAACTGGGTCAATCTGTTAAGCTTTCTTTCCAAGGTACAAACACAAGAAAGTAGGCTATTGGAGTCTTCATCCTTCACAACATCTAACCTATTAGTCTCTTCAACCCAAGCCTGATGATTTGAGGAGTCTAGTGTGGACTCCTCCAGAATCATCTAGTTCATCTCCAAGAAGTGATTGGGTCCTTTCATGTACTCCTTCATTTACTCATTTGTGTCATGCTTGTTGTCCTCTCTACCTTTGCCATGATCTGAACTACTAAAGATGTCATCCACCAAGACCTCCTACTTATGTTTTGCCAACCTATTGGACCTCTGAACACTAGCCTATTTCTCCCTCATGTGAACACTCATGGCCACCACAGTTTCCTCATAATATTTGGACTCGATTTCATCCTCATCATTTTTTGTGGGAGGTTCCTTGACATAGAAGGTTATACCTCTTTTCCCTTTATTTTATTCAACTTTGGTTTTCACAGGCATTTTCCCCCCTTTCTTAGTAGAGGTGTTCTTTAATTCACGGAGCCTAACAACCACCTTGATTTGAGCCAGGCCAGCACTACCCTTCCTTTTAGCAAGAATCTTGGGTTTAGTATCAATAGGCGGTTGGTTAGCAGTGGGAGGGAGCTTCCTCTTAGAGCCCATAGAAACATTCAGAGAAGGTTTTGAAGGGGAAGGATCAGAAGCCTAGAGCTCCTTAACTCTGATAGCGGATATGGGTTTCAAAGGGTAAAGGGAAAAGTGGAAATGGTAAGGGTGAAGGATAAGCCCTTGGTGGAGGGGTAATGGGGGGTATTTATTAGGATTCTTAGCTACAAGTTCCATGGTTTCCTTGGCATAGCTTTTAAGGGACGAAAGTAGAAAAAATGGGAAACTAATAAGCGTCCTATGGAGGAGATGATTTAGCAATAGTAAATGATAAAAAAAACTTTAAAACGACCTTCTAAGGTGATATATTTCATTATAGAAAGGCACACCTAATCTCACAGTGCAAGAAGTTTGCTCCGGTTGAAACCCACATGGAGTTTAGTGGATTGTTTGTTCTCCTTGAAGAAGGTTTTCAAACTATCCATGCCTTGCACCTTAGTGTGTTTCTTAAGCTTCTTCCCAAAAGAGGAAAGCCTCATGGCTTTGGCGATAACATCTTCCTTAATCTCAAAATAAACACCTCCCATAGTAACCCTTTTTTCGCACCATCTATTAGAAAATTGAGCTGAAATTTTCTCATCATGGACCTTTAAACACTCCATTAGAGGGGCTATACCACCTTCCACAAAATGTGCCAAACAAGAGCATCTTGGCTAAATTCCTCACAAGAGCCTGGTTTGGTTCTCACACGGTCACCACCAATGTTCAAGCATAGAGAGGAATGAACAATAACAAAGGTAAGAAAGATCAGACATTTTTTCAAAATACGGAAGGGCAATGCAAACTGAAATCTTATCAAAGGAATAACTGTCATAAAAAATCTTCATATCCTACCTAATTAAGGCAATGAGATCTTCCCATGTATGATTAGGCATTTCCAAGGGACTTAGGGTTACAAATAAATTACAAGAAGTGATGAAGTACTTTGAGGAAGAGTAAAAATTCATCATGACATTGTAAGCAATAATTATTTGTCCATAATTAAACAAAGGTTTGAGAGAGTTATCAACAAATTTAGCCACCTGCACATTCCAAATAAATGATAAACTCTTAATATCGGGAGAAGCCTCATCCAAATGATAAGAAAGCACATTAATCCTATGGGGAATCTAGCTAGGCAAAAAATACAACTCAGACCACACCCCAATCACCCAAACGTACCCGTCCATCTCATCATGCATTCTACACATCATACCAAAAACAAGGGTGAAAATACAGATTGTCTAGCTTGTGAAGGACGTATTAGTCTTCATCATAAGTGGTTAAGTTTCTTTTGATCCTCAAGGATAAATCCTTAGACATTCAAGGGGAGGCCCGCCATATTCCTCCAAAATTTTGAAGATTCCCAGGAAGATCCCAAATTGGCCAAAGAGTTGGAAACATTATTGCCTTCTTCAAAGGTGAGTTAGATTCATTCTTTTGAATTTGCTAAGCAAGAATTGTATATCAGTCAAAATATCCCTGATGTTCCAACCCTGACAATAATTTCAAAATATAATTAGTTGAATGTATGAATGTTAAATGTTACCTTTTTAACCTTGGGAGTTTTGATAATGATTGGTTCAACATATTTAAAACTACCCTTATAATATCAATGTTAAACATGGCTCATGGGACCTTTGAATTTCTTATTAAAAATTTGAAATAGATGAATAATCAAGATCTTTCTATGAGAGAGATAAGATATAAAATTACATAAATAAAATAACACAATTACAAACTTGAAATTCCAAGAGATATGTGCAAATGCCAAGATGACAAAATTGCATTAGGAGCTCAAAGAAAATATGTAGAATAATGATTGCATGCATCAAGGTATATGTATGCCAAAGTATGCAAGAGTATGCAAGAATATGCAAAAGCATGGAAATACAAGCTATGTAGTGAGATTATATAGAACTAACGAGATGTTAGAGGTGGCAAATCCAACCAATAGTACTAACCACCAAAAGTGGAAGTGGCCACCAAAAGTGGTGAATACTCCATCCTTTAAGAATAGGGATAACTCATCACCTCATCTCTTAGTTATTAAATAGTAAACTCACTTTATTATTTTAAGAAATTTTAATAAAAAATGTAGGAACCTAGGACTAAGGGAAAATAAATTAACCCACTAAGAAAATAAAAACCTACACCAACACACCCCTTAATCTTAGCTTAGGAGGATATAAAATATGATGGGTCTCGACAAATGAGGCCATGTTAGGTACCCAAGTATATATAAAATCCCCCACCCAAAGAAGAAGCACTCTCCCACAAAAAAGAAGTATGCCACCCATAATTGAGATAAATGAAGTGGAAGGACAAAGAAGCCCCCCAAAGAGATCTAATGGTAGATGCCCAAAATTGGATGTACAAGATGGTCCATGAACGTCGAAAAATGTTCCTCCCCTTAGGAAGAAACAAAACCAAAGGTGTAGTATGCAAGCTATCTCCCCACTCCTAAAATGAATATGTAGAAAGAAGGTGCAAAATGTATGAATTTTTTGAACTTGTCTCAATTATCCCCATGTTGATGTTTAAATATCTCACAATCAAATCAAGCATTCTAGGCCACACTACTAAAAATTCAAACTCGGGATCTCCTTGAGACTAATGAGAACATAAGACAAAGACTCAAGTATCTCCTCTGAAGATATATCCTCCAAATGTTGATACAAAGTATCCACACTTATGTGGAATTGTGATGAATGATCATATAGAGAATGAATGAGAGGATCAAAGTGTTCCCTCACATCAATTGAAGAAGAATCAACTTTTTCAAAGATAAGATGAATACAATAAATAGTGTCCCAAATTTGCAATATGTGTCTCCACAAACAAGTTTAAAATACCTATCAAGAAATCATCCCACAAAGCTGAATTTGAAAGACAATGTATGTCCTAATGCAAAGAATCATTGGAAACTTTCGAAGAAGCAACAGTGGACTCTGAAGTAGCAACAAAAAATGGAGGAGATGGAATGCAAGGTTCGAGAACTGGATCACTTGTGAGAATAACCAAGTTCAAGTAACACAAATTCTCCTCGTAATCAAAGTCCACACTAGAAGTGTGATCATCATCCAAAGGATCAAATTCATCATCAGGAACAAAACCTAAAAAGAAGTATAGCCAAGATGCATGATCAACCACCTTGATAGCAATAATCTCTATGATTTCAAAATCTCTGATAATAACTGAATGAAGAGTAAATTCCACACTCTTCCTTGCTCCACTATAAGTACTCTAATAGATGGAAAGAATATTATTAGACAAATGAGGTATGCACAATACATCATTGAAAGTGTCATCCCCAATATCAATAGATCACTTCTAAATTACATTCATATATGTATTTTTACCCACCAAAATAGGTGGCATAACACAAGGCTCAAAGGAAGAGAACATAGACTATGAAGAATCCATATGATGATGATACAAGAGCATCCTTGATTGTAAAACAATCCTATATCAACCAAAAATATTTGTTTCTTGCATTTCAATCTATAGTAGTTTCAACAGTTCATTCTACATTTCACTGCATTGTCATTTCTCAACTTGCAAAGCAAGATATAGCATCTACACAAGGTATTCTACAACTTATCCAAATTTTAGGAAGTTTTCATTCATTTACAAAAATTTATCAGTCTCAAAATTTCACTATAATTCTCAGTCAAAGCATTTGGGGCCGACCTGGTCCAAAATTCATAGTGCAGACCTTTTCTAGAACATGTGGAGCTTAATGGAGCATCATACAAGTATTTTGGGTCCAAGGGGATCTTTCTTGGAGATCTGTAATATGTTTCATTTCACAAAGGATTATCTTCCATGTTCTAAGGCCGACCTACACACTTAATCATTCATTAGGGTTGTAAACCCTTGAGGCCAATGCAAATCATTATTGGAGTTGGAGAATCATATTTAAGATCATTTGTAATTTGTAGAGAAAGAGTTAGAGATGAGATAGAGGATGAGATTTGAAATGAATATTTAAATCCAATTGTTGAATAAGGACTTTGGCCGGTTGTAATGTTATGATGCCCTTGCGGTAGGCCTGTAAGCCCTAATTATTTCACATATGATGCATGTAAGACTTCCAATTATTGAATCAATGAAAGTTCATATTTTCTAATCAACATCTTGTGTTATTTTCACTGTGTTGACTCTAAGCCGCACGATTCGATAGTTCCTTTTGGACCCTCCATCTATGATTGCATCAAGTGGTATTAGAGCGGTTTTGTGAAACCTAAAGACATTCCTTGTGGTGAATGGATCGCCGAATTGAGGCAGACTGCATGTTTTTTCAATTGATCATCGAATATGAGGCAATTGAAACCCTTGTAGCCAGACCACTGAATTGAGGAAGTTGCACCAGATTCAAGGAGAGAGATGTTGCCAAGGAGAGCGCTTTCTATGGTGAATGTTGTTGGAAGAATGGACGAGATGTTAGAGATGAGATAGAGGATGAGATTTCAAATATTCTGAATATTCAGATCTAATTGTCGAATAAGGCCTTTGGCCAGTTGTAATGTTGTAATGCCCTTGTGGCAAGCCTGTGAGCCCTAATTATTTTTCATATGATGCATGTAAGACTTCCAGATATTGAATCAATGAAAGTTCATATTTTTTTTATCAACATCTTCTATTATTTCTGATGTGTTGACTCTAAGCTGCACAGTTGGGCAGTTCTTTCTAGACCATCCATTTGTGACTACATTAGATGAGAAGCTCCATAATCTAGAAACCATCTCCCTAATCCGAGACTTGTAGAAGCACAAAGAGATTTTCCATTATGCTTTTTTTCATTTTTCTTAGTAGATTCTTGCTTTGATGGAGATGGAGATTCATTGACCCCTTTATTGCTCTTCTCAACATGTGTGAGGTAGTCAATATGTTTCTTCATAATATTATTTCATCTTGACCAATTTTACTATAGTAGGCACATTTAACCAAGTTCTCCTTAGATTTTCCTTGATTTGAAGAAGTTTTAGTGTCTACATTAGAAGTAGACAAAGATACATCTAAAGCATTCTCTCCTTGGTTATTTTGTTTCTTATTTTGTTTGTCATTATCATTATGATCTTTAGTGCCTTGAGTTGCAACCAAAACATGAGATATAGAAGTTTTGATGTACCCATTTGAACCAACTTGTCATGTTCTTTTGTGAGTTCATTAGCAAACACATCAAGAGAAGGCATTATGTAGGAAGCTCCTAAGGCACTTTTAGTGGCATAAAATGTAGAATCAAAGACTAGATAGTCTAGATCAAGTTTAGAGAGAATACTTAAGATCAATTGTTTACCATATTTCTCAATTCCACACTATTTCAAGTGCAATCTTATAGCCTTTAGTTTGGTGAAGAAGTTATGTATTGTATCAAAACTTGAATGAATTAACCCTATCAACTCATCCTCCAATTGATAACCTCTTAATTCATCTTGTGTACCAAAGATTTTTTCCAATGTTTTTCAAACTTCATTTGGTGAAGACAAAGATTCAACATGAAATAGGAAAAAGAGAGATACAAACATAAACAAGGTTTCAAATGCTTCATCAAACTTATTAAAACAGATTGACTTTTCTGCATCAACAATTGGTTTAATTTCTAGTCCCATTGTTACCTTATGTAATCCATACTTTTTCGAGTGTCATTTTACTTTTCCAATCAAAATAGTTGTAGGGTGTTAGCATAAAAACTATTACTTGATCCACTTTAGGAAAAAAAGAAGATTCTTCGTGAGTGCATGAAAAGATAATGAAAAGTGCAAAAGAGACACCAAGAGACATCCCCATTTCTACTATTCTCAAAAATCACCCCCCCAAGATATTATAATGTTGGCAATTTATGATTAGTGCATTTACAAAGCCTTTTCTAGGATACAATTCTCAATAAGCCCACAATGGCCGAAAATGCAATTTTTAATACAAAATGAACCTGATAAAAATAAAAAAATGAGCCCTATAGCTATGTAGTGCTTCTCAATACCTTTCCAACACCTATTTATTTTTTAAAAATGGAGCTTTGGGGGTGAAAGTTATGGCTTGTTGAAGAAAAATGCAACTTCAACTTGCAATATCTAGCAGAAAATGAGAAATTTTCTTTTCAATAGCTTTATGGATGGAAATTTTTCATCTCCATCTTTCTAAAAATATCTCATTTTCCAAAATTGACACCATGGCAAAAAGTTATGAATTGTTTTTTATAGGTTGAATTTAGCCTCTAGTGGCAGTCCTCTAGAATTTTATTTTTTTAAATCAAAAACCAAATCATCTAAAATGGACAAATTTTATATAAAATAGGGGTTTTTGAACTATCTAAGCGCAATGGTAAGGTCCATTTGGGCCAAAAGTGCTCCAATAAAAAAAAAATCACAAAATCTTAGCTTCAAACCTTTGTTTGTTACTATGTCATATGGTGGCCTAATTGAGTGAAACAAAAGCCAAATATAACTTTCTCGAGCCTCTCGAATGCAATGCATCAGTAAAAAATTCTGCCACTATAATGATAGTAGTTACAATCACTAGATCTCATCAAAAACACACATGCAAAAAGAGGATTAACAGATCTTCATAATTCCTTTTTTATTCTCCAGATTGTATTGAAACACAAGAGAAGAGGATACGAGAATTTAACTTCTATCATACAAAAAACTCCAATCTCTTAATCAGGAATCTAATTACTCAAAAATCTCAAAATCTAAGCTTTGATACCATGTTAGAAACATATAATAGATGAATAACCAAGATCTTTCTAAGAGAGACAAACTATAAAAATTTAAATGAAAAACACAATTACAGACCTAAAACTCCAAGAGGTGTGCAAATGTCAAGATGAAAAAATTGCATTAGGAGCTCAAAGAAAATTTGTATAATAATGACTGCATCATCAAGGAACATTTATACCAAAGTATGCAAGAGAATGCAAAAGTATGCAACACACAAGCTAGATAGTGAGTTTATATAAAACTAAGCAGATGATGGAGGTGGCAAATCCAACCAACAAGAATTATCCACCAAAAGTAGTAAATACTCTACCCTAAGTTAAGGATGGGGACAACTCATCACCTTATCTCCTAGTTATTAAATAATAAATTTACTTTATTATCCTAAACAAGCTTAATAAAATGTAGGAAAAACCTAGGACTAAGGGAAAATAAATTAACCCACTAGGAAAATAAAAATATACACCAACATTTCCCCTCTAGTTGCATGGGAAATTTGAAGTTCTTTTACAATTTTGAAAATCCACGGAAATTTTGGAGTTCCCTTGTAGTTTTGCAATTATATAAGACTTTTAGAGTTCCCTTGCAGATTGCTTGCATGAGACTTTTGGAGTTTCTTTACTGTCATATGAAATTTTTGTAGATACCTTATTTTGTAGTTATGGAACCTTGAGAGTTCCTACATAGGCCCATTTAACCAATTGAATTTTGTTGAAGGTGTGCATGAAATACTCATTGTTTTCATCCAATTTTCTAGAGATGGTGATCGTGATTTGGACCCAATCACTTAGGTTAGAGACCCTCTTCCATGGCCATTGTGATGGCTTCATCATACAATTGAATGAGTATTACACTTGTGCAATCACACCTATACTCACTAACTACACAGTTTGTGAGTGTTGTGTTATGTCACAATCACTGTATCATGTGAGAATGCAATTGCTTTAAGTTAGTGTTGCAATTGTAATGCAAAAACATTGTTTGAATCCATTCTCTTATGTCAATATCGTTAGCGTACTCTTGGGCATTACATGATCCAAAATTAGATAATTTTGTCACTAAATGGTAACTCTTCCATGTACTAGACACTCTTCAAATCCATTTTTAAGGAAAATGTATGAACATAGTTGCAAAGTACAAGTTAGAGGAAATAAGGAAATGAGTGTTCTAAGTTATCTAAACACTCAAGAGGAGGATGTCATGATAGAAATTAGCTGTTAGTGGTGTAATTTATCCATTGCTATTTTTTTTGACAAGTTTGACCACTAGCATACTATTTGTCAATGTGTTGAAATAATATGTAGGATAGTTTTGGCAATAGCCAAAAATTCTACACAATACAAAAATGTAGAGTCCACATGAGTTGGAGAAGTTAAAGAATTCAATATTTTAGTTTCAATTTTTGTAGGCTCTTGAGTTCCTCTACAACATGATTCTTGTAACTCATATTGTATAATATCTCTAAGGAAGGTCATTTTAAGATGCTTTATTTTAATTTTTTTGTTGAATTGTTTGTATGTTGTTTCACCACATGAGTCTTATAGAAGCTATAAGTGTGTGTTATAGAAGTGTTAAGATTAATTGAGGGATTTGTGTAAGAGATATGAACAAAGGCCTTTAGAAGGCTAACCTTTGTTGTAGCTCATGACAAGATAACTTTAAAGAGGAAATCATTTATTCTTTGGAATTGTCTCCCCTTTTGCATTTTTCTAGGCCAATTTATATTTTCTACTTTATCTTATGTGGGTCCATGCTCTCTATTTTTCTTATATACGCTTCTTTTATATTATTTATATTTAACCAAAACATAATTAAGACCTAAAAATTATTTTTCAACAAAATTAAGACATAAAGACTATTTTCACATTTTTTTGTATTTAAACATAAAAACACAACTTAACACGAAAATACATTAAAAATTAATTAATTATATAATAAGATATCTACACAATCAAAATAACCAAGTCTTTTCTAGCACTTAGATAATATCCATGCAAAATTCTTTCTTGGTCAAAATGACAAGGCATATGTATTATAGGGGAATTGAGGAATGCATGAAAAAAGAATTTGAAAAAATAAATCTTGAAAGGAGAAAAAATAGTTAAGAAGTCTAACAATTGCAGTAGATTACAATTTTCAAAATCAATGAATGAATAACTAACCTCTTCTGAGCTTACAAGATAAGATTTTTCCACAATGTCAAGATAAATTTTTGATGCTCGTCTTCCAGTGATCTATAAACATAGCAAAAATTTAAATTTATAATATAACAACTTCAAAAATGATTCTATTGAAGAAAATTAAAATTAAGCAAACTTCAAATAATTTAACACAATTTTTTAAGTGACTACTTAAATTCAATTTAATTTTAAATAAATAATAATTATGATCCCTTTAGACTCCTACTTTTAGTTCAACAATAGATCTATAGATTTAAATAATATATAGTTATACAAATAATATTTCCTCTAAATCACCTATATATTTTGTCTTCCCTTTTCTATTTGTTTTTGGATTTTTTATTTTTTGAAATTAGTAGTATAAAGATATAATTTAATAATTTCTTAATTTATATATTATTTTTAAATCATGGAACCACTTTAAAAAGTATTAGCCAAGCAACAACATGGTACCTTGTTGTAATCTCTTTATGGTTCATAATGTAATAGTATTTTTTACCTTTTCTTTTTATTGAAAACTCTTCTAACATATATTAAGCATTAATATTAATAAAGTTCATTTTAGAAATTTTATAATAAAAAGTGGTTGGTTGACATGCAAAACATAAAAACACACGAGTTCACAAAATTAACAATAAAAAATAAACAAAGCACAAGTAGTTGCTACAAGTGATGGAGATAGTGGATCATCGTTCCTTGCAATCACCAAATACATAAAACAAGCATTGAGATACAAACCAACCTCATTACTATGTGGGAAGCATTGAGAAATGACCATGTTGTCTTGTAGGAGGCTAATACAAATGACCTCAACTATGAGAATGACTCCACCTACATGGACTGGGATTAGTCTAAGTCACACCATCAAGAGGAATAAAGGGCCTATGTCTATGGGTACACAAAGAAAAGGCATTCAAATGTATTTCAGTTAAAGAGAAATTACAATAAATCTTATCATTAGAAAAAATAATTCTATTTCTAGACTTCTACAAATGAAAAAGATAACTCCTCTAGGAAATATGAAAGTGTAGCAATATAAAAGGGTAGGGATTATATCCTCAACCAAAGTAGTTCTCCAACAACTCAAAATTAAAATGAAATGGAGAAAAAACTGTGTGAATCTATTTTGAAGATTGTTGAGCACAAGGGAAAGTTTACAAGATATATTTGAAAATCTCAAAACATTAACAAATCAAGTGCTTAGGATTGGCCACCCCCAAGCTGATTTGGCCTTTCACCCATAGGTAATCCCTAATGTTTTGATTATAAGGGAAAAACAGGTTTTGAAGGAACCCAAAACCCTTTACAAAAAAAGAACCAAAATGCTACAAGAAAAGATTTTCAAAAGACCACCAACAGCAACCCAACAACCAAAAAACACAACAGAGTGGGTGTTAACCTAAAATTATGGCAAGAAACTACCAACAACACCCAACAACCACGAAACAACAAAAAAACCTAAAAGAAACCTACACCTAGCAGGAAACAAAAAGAAACAAAGAAAAAGACCAGTCGCTAGTGCAAGCCACTCAGAGTGTTGGCCACCTCAATATGTTGGTTCCTATGCCTTTCGACCATATCCAACAACTCCTTCTCAACATCAAATGACTTCTTCCAATCAGCCGACCCTCTGACAACAGGTCCTTTGTCATCATCCTTAGCATCTTTTTTACCTTTTCCCTCGGTCGCATGCTTTTTCTCCATAAGCTCAGAGAAATAAACCTGATCCTCCCTAAGCTCACCAACCATTCTGAAATTGACCTCCAAGGAGTATGTGTTGTTCTTCACAAAGATATGGCACGCTTGCAATATTTTTTTGATATCCACATTTATACCTAAAACCTTGGCTTCCAATGTAGACAATCTTTCATCACACAGAGATTTAAAGGCATGATAGGAGCCTTCAAGGTCCACCATTCAGTCAATAAGAATGTTTGGCACTGAACCCTTTGGAACATTCTTCAAATTCTCCTTCAAATCTCTAATTTTGATATTAATCTTATTGAACTCCTGCAGAGTCCACTTAGATAATTTAAAGGTACCAGTGGCCCCAACTCTAGCCATATCCAGTAAATCATACATGGAGGTAGCTTCATCATCAAGGTAAGGAAAGTCCTCAGAAAGAGGATTTACCTTCAAAGGCTCTTGTTTGGCTTTTTTCTTTTCTACATCCTCCTTATCCCGACCCCTAATCTACTTGTCCTCCTCCTCCTTGGGAAAGTCTTGCATAGGGGAATCCTCAATGGCAATTGCCTTATCACCAAAATCCTTGTTATCACCAGTTACATTGGGGTCCTTGGTTAGAATCTTCGAGGCCTTGTTCTTCAGGTTAGCAATACGCATCGACAACCTCAGTTTTTCAACCAAACCCAAAGAATCTCTACCAACAACCACCTTCATAGAGTTGGGAGAAGAATCATCCAACCCCACCTCTGTGTCCTCACTCCTAGAAAGGGCAAGCTGCTTAGCTGCCCTATTACTCTTAGCACCAACCACCTTCCTCTTCTTTGAAGACGTAGTCGTAACTGTAGGAGAAACATCCTCCTCCTCATCTAAAGAGGACTCTGACCTCAACGACCCAGACACATCGCTTAAAGTCTTCTCCTTGCCCTTGATGGCCAAAGTAGGGATAAGAGTCTTAACATGTTCCATAATTAATAAAATAATCCCTTCATGGAGGATGAGGGCCCTCCTATTCTTCAAATGTGCATACACCGAGACCTCCAAAGATGATAACAAAAATAAAGGAAATAGAATGAACAAACCATGTCTGAAATGGTTGAGGAGAGTAAAATGGTGACCAAGAATAGCCCTAAACCTCCCTTCCAGAGTCACATAATGCATCAGCACCTCAACAATGCTTACCTAGATTTTCTTGAGGGAAGTTCTCACGTAGCCCCAGCTCTCCAATTTGATTAATTGCTTCTGCTCATCATCTTTAAAAAATTGGACCATCACCTCCTCATTACTCTTTTTATCATTAAATAACTTCCAACCAATTGTTAGCATCCCAATAACAGTGGCAACCAAATCCTCATTTACCTTCGCTTCCAAACCTTTAACCTTGAGCTTTCGATTATGCTAGAAAGAAACAAATTGCACCAAGGCATTAGCGTCATGCTCGTGCAGTCTCTCCAAAAATGGAGTAAAATTACCATGGCACAAAATATTCTAGAGTTTATTCTTTCTCTGAATGTCCCCACATGAATGTGGCTCGATTATGCTCCTGTCACCACCCATGGCTACCAACACACGACTCACAAAACCCTTGCAAAAAACACTCAACTGAAGACCAAAGAGCAACAAGGCACCCACAAAGCATACGAAATGAAGGAAGGTACTAGACCATAAATACCGCATCACCTCATCCCACGCCATCATTATTCAATAAATTCCTAGCTCTCTCGAGAAGGATAGATCCCTCCTCCCACGAACGAAATTCATTTAAACTGGTGGCCTCGTTGGCAAAAAAACTGCCAACGAGTTTCCTTCTCAGTAGACATGAGAGACCCAGGTCTCTTTACAAGATTGCAACATGATTATCGGATCCTTAATGAGTTGGTTGACATTCCAACTTGGAGTATGAGTGCCATGCAAATAATTTATAATGTTCATAGAGATGCCTTCCACCCATAATGTTGAAGTCACCAAAGAAAATGATTTTTTGGATCTAGACTCACCTAGCAAATTCTTTAAAGTCTAAACAATAAAATGCAAGAAGAAGAGAAAAGGCCCCAACATTGATTCAACTTATTATGATGGGAATATTAAAGGAAGCAATGGATTTGAAAATAATCCCTACACAAATATTTGAGGGAAGAATATACACAAAATTTAAACTTTATAATTGTGAGAAAGAAAATAGAAAAAATATATACCATAACACAACGCTTATGTAGGGTAAACCTTTTTAAGAGAAAAACTTGACTCTCTAAAGCAGGAGTCAATTTTATTATCAACAACAAAAGTTACAATATAATAAAAAACACATGCTCTTATAGTAGTATCACCTACATCCAAAATTGGAGCAACTATGGCAACCAAGCATTACTTGCAGATAAACCAAACAACTATGCCATACTCCATCTTCGAGAACCAATAAATGGAAAAATACCAAACCACAAACCAAGATGATTTTCTAAAACTATGGGACAAAATAATGAACCAAAATTCTAACAACTAAGTTGTTCATGGTCTTCTAGGATATTTCTAGAATATGTTCTTATAATTGTCATCACCTATTATAGAATCTAGCAATATGTAGCTCCACAATTTAGTTCCCTATTTTAGCTTATTTAACCCATTCAAAAACACCCCTTAACTTGTTATCATGTTGGTCAATATTCCAATATAAGCCCCTCATACATCTTCTTGCACATCATAATGATATTAGATGTTCTTACAATCTCTTACACAAATCCCAAGGTATCCAACGCATGGCAAAGAGTGTCACCTCATAGTGAGACACCCCACTCCTCATGCGAGGTCAAAATAGTGAATAAATCTAAATTAAAATACTAACAATTATAAATACTAAAATTGAGAATGCAAGGTTGAGACACATTCTCCCACTTTTCAAACACCATCTAAAATTATATGTACTTATGAATTTTATCAATGCATCTCTAACATTCTCAAAAGTATTAATCTTATCTAGCATCATCTTCTCATTCCTTTCCATGTCATAAACAAATTAAGAGTAGACATCAATGTGCTTATTCCTCACATAAAAGGTTGGGTTGTTTGTTAGACATATGACACTCTAACTATCACATAAAATAGTATTAGCTCTTTGATTCAGTCCTACATCTAAACATAAACTCTTAATCCATATGGCTTCTTTATAAATATGAGTACTTGCTATGAATTCAACCTCTATAGTAAATAAAGCAACAATAACCTACCACTTTCTAATCCAACTAATAGAGGCACCAAATAAATAACACATCCATTAGTAGATCTCTTGTTATCAAAACTCCCTACCTACTAATTTCGAAGTTCACAAATATCCAATGAGTGTTGATCCCCTATAGAATCACCATGATATGATGTCCCCTTAGGGTTTCAAAACTGAATTTTGAGTTTTTGTTTGAATTCTGTTTTTTTTGTTTTTTGGGTGTGGGCAGTGCCGGAAGTGGTGCCAAAAATTGAAATAAATTGCATAAAACAATAATGGAAATGAAATTGCATAAATAGATGAAAACCTAGTAATTTTTATTTATTTGAAACGCATCCCTAACATACCCATTTGCTAGTTGTGACTGCTACAGGTATAAATTATTAAAACATATTATGGGCACTTTTTGCCTAGGCATCCATGATCAAATCTACTTGAATTCACCTTGGGAAATTTGATGCCTATTTGCAAGTGTTGGGCGCCCTAAAATTGATTGTAAACCATAACAAAGCCCCAAATGATTAGCTACTGGAAAACCCCGTGAACTATGCAGTACAACCTACTTGGAGCTCACACGTGCCTCATAAATTTGTCCCTTTCTACTGTTGACAGTCTCTGATTCCTTTGTTGATCTGTATGCCCAAGTTTGGTGATCAAACCATTCACAACTACAAGCTCAAAACTCATGCATATTCCTCCTAAATGGTATGGCATGTTGCAATACCCACATGCCAAGAAGAGACTGTGCAACTACCAGAAATGACGTTTGTTTTATTCAAATATGTTGATGTAAACTAGAAATGCTAGGAGAAACTACTGAATTAAATTTGTGAGTGCTCAAATAATGTTCCTTGACTATGATCCTTCAATCTAGAATCATTGGATGGTCTCTCACGCTTGTAGATCCTATCCTAACCGAGTGTTTTCATCCTCTGATCAGCTTGAAACCATACCTGCAAACCTGTTGCTTAGCTCTCATAATTGTGAATAATACACTTGGATGATCAAATGAAGTTATTTTTCACCTTTTAACCTTCTCCAAATCCCAACACCCAAGTTTGGGGTTGCTCTCTTTTAATAATAAAATATTAATATTGCTCTCTCAAAAGCCCATGCCAACTTTGGCTTTACACAATAAATTAATAATTTTACCTTTTTGAAAGTTGTGCCATTTAATTAAAATCATAAAGTAAAATTAAAATATAAAATTTTAAATAAAGTTACTTTATCACCTTATAACACCATAATATAAAATACTTTATTAAAAGTATTTTATAACATTAAATAATTAAGTCACTTTAATAATATAACATTATTAAAGTAAAGTGACTTTAATAATTTGATTAAAACACCCACTCTCAACAACGAACTGATAATACTCCCCTAAGAGTGCCTCTGGTACAAATCTCCCACAGCTAGCGTGAAACCATTGAATCTGGCATGACTTGAACTATAAATAGAAAATAGTAACAATGTGGCCTGAACTGCCTTCAAAAGGCCTACCAAACCACTGGATTGAACTAAATGTGCAGGAATGAAAACACTAGCATGCTGAAAATCCTTAATCCCCTCAAAAGGGTTCCCTGAACATCTCATTAACCTACGAGAACTAGATAACAGGCTAACCACTGCAAAGATACGGATCCCAAAAAAAGGGGACATTACAATCCATCCTCCCCAAAATTTCTTGTCCTCAAGCAATTCTCACCTGCACACTCAAGCTCGCCCTGAATGTTGGGACCCCAAACCAGACGGTACCATGCTCTATCTAAACTCCACGACAACCATTGGAGAACGATAGTGCTAAACTGGACATCCCTATCAACCATTGTCTGTAGAAAGAGCATATTGACAAGCAAGGAATATCATAAGACCCACAACCCAATTGGAAGCTCACCATCCTCAACACTTCTTGACCTTCACTACGCAACTTCGATATAATCTTCACCCAACTAAAGAGGGTGAAGCAACTCCCCATGACAGTCTTCCTGTATCACACCCCTCCATGGGTGTACACCACCTAGATCCTAAGGAAAAAATGGAATTTTTCCTCCCTACCTTTAGATGACTCCCACTACCACACTAGGTATGCCATATTGTCCAATATCAACCCCTATATCATGTGTCCTATAAACATGATCATCTTGTAGAAGCAGCTCTAAATACCTGCAAGGCTTGTCCTCTTCATTTGTAGAAAGATATACACCTCATACCAATTGTTCGGCTCATGTGTGTGTGCCTCATGCATCATAGTCAAATCAAATGCGAGTGGGTTGAAAGTAAAGCTGCATGCACGTCACACAATACACACAATATGGAATGCATCTGTAAGCATTGATTGTAGTCTTGATCCACAACTAGGATCCCAAGTCCTATGATTGTCACCCAATTCCACACAGGGAACAAAAATATTTCCATCATCCAACTCAAAGAGTGGGTTATCATATTTCAAATCAACATTATCCTCAAACAATGGATTAATAAAAAATTATACACTATATTCTTGTTGATCTGAATTACCTCTCTCTGAATTTCTGGGGCAATGAACGAAATCATACTCCTCCTAAAAGTGATCTCGCTCTGCCATCACCTGTTTAATCTCTTTTCCTTTCCCTCTACTCCTCTTCCCACTGAAGGAGATGACACATAGAATACCTTCAGACATTCCCCTCAACACATCTTTCCCACCATCAACTACAAATTTCATTTCCATTTTGCACAAGTTGAGAGAAAACTCACCAATTGCATGAAGCCACTTCATGCCTAAGACCACATCCATCTCACCTATGTTGACAACATAATAATTGTCTTGGAATTTGTAATCATTCAGTTGTAAGGTGAGATTAAGAATCCTCTTCGTACAAATGAGAGTTCAAAACCATCTGCTACTCTCACCCTAAACCCCTCAAAATCCTCTATCTAAAGTTTGTGCTTGGAAACCAATCCCTCCTCAATGAAGTTATGAGTGGCTCTTGTATCAAGCAAAGTGATCAAATGCTACTCGCTCAAGACTCCTTTGATTTTGAATGACCCCTCTCTTTGGATGCTAGAGAGTTTTGCCATAGGGGATAACTTTGCTAAGTTTGTTTTTGACTCTTTGGATGCTCTTCCAATCTTATTGTCCTCCAAATCAGATTGATGCTAAGAATTTTCAGAATTGATTTCATCAACATAAAAATATTCCATCTAATTTGTGTGACCAAGCTACACAGAACACTTATGATCCCGATCCCAAGGCCATTTGCATTTGAAGCATAATGTCCACCTCCTCAAGTCGTTTATGGTATCATCATTAAATTTGTGTGATGATTTCCTTTGTAGATCTGCAACTTGATGATGACTCTCATCCTTTGGAGGAGTAATTGTTTTAGGCAAAAACTACTTTTTTGGGGCAGCAAGCTCCATGTTTCGTGCCCTTCTTCATTGCATCCTATAATGAAGGTGGATCAAAAGCCTTGATCCATCCATGTAAGGGTTCTAAAAGGCCCTCACTGAAAAGTACCACTAATCTCCTCTCTGATATACCAATGACCATCACTGATAACCGTTGGAACTCTGAGATATAGGCCTCTAGTGATCCAACTTGCTTTTAAGTTGTGCAAGTTCCCAAAAGAAAAACTTTATATCTCTCCAGTCAAATCATTCGATGAGTTTTTTAGTGAACTCATCATAAGATGTGATTGACCTGTGTCCCAATGTCACTAATCCATGGTACCACCACTTGTGAGCTATGCCATCCAAATGTAGTGTGGCAAACCTAATTGCCTCTTCCTCAAGCATGGGCCTCAAGGACATGAAGTTGTCTAAATTTTGGACCTAAGCACGCATTGCACAACGATGGCCATCATCAAAATGTTCCAAATTAATTTTGCTCATTGCCTGCTAGAGATCCCTAGTACCCTGTGGCACTCTAGTCTCTAACCTACCAACAGCCACTGCTCTCTATCTCCTCTAGTTCAAGAACTGGTCAAAAGTCAACATGTTCCTGATGTCAAGAAGAAGTGAAATATATTTTGCATGGCTGGCCCTAACTTCATCAACCATGGTCATCGACTGCTTAGGAGGTTATTCCTGACATACTTGAGCCTCAACCTTGAGTGTAAAGGTAGGTTGCAAGGGCCTAGATGTGGAGTTGAGTGAAATCATTGGCCTGTCCTCAAGCTGTGTATTAGAACTACCAGGAATATTAAGATATTGTATGACCAAAAGTAGAAACCCGGTTCATCTTGTGCAAGAATTCGACCAACATATCCATCATAGTATCAAATTTCCACTCTCTTTGCATCTAGGCTAATTAAACCAACATGCCCTTTGTCTCTTTCTTCCATTACACCTACAACGATTTCACTATCACGAGATAGACTCCTTGGTATTTTTGGAGAATTATGAATACCTAAAACCCCTTAAATACTTTCACCCTCTGGCAGTTTCAGAGGTTGCCACAGTCATGAACCCCAGTGATAAGTCTATTCTTTTTCACTAATGAATTAACTGCACATGATGGCAAGATATTTTGTGCTTTAATACCACTATGATGTCCCATTAGGCTTTCAAAATTGAATTTTAAGTTTTTGTTTGAATTTTGATTTTTTTTTATTTTTTGGGTGCCAACAATGTTGGAAGTGGTGTTGAAAATTGAATGAAATTGCGTAAAAAATTAATAGAAAGGAAATTGCATAAATAGATGAAAACCCAGTAATCTTTATTTATTTGAAACACATTCATAACATACCCATTTGTTGGTTGTGACTACTACAGGTATAAATTATTAGGATAACATATTGTGGGCATAAAACCCTCGGCACGTCCATGATCAAATATGCTTGGATTCACCTTGGGAAAGTTGTTTCTTGTTTGCAATTGTTGGGTGCCCTAAAATTGATTGTAAACCATAACAAAGCCCCACCTAATTAGCTACTAGCAAACTCCATGACCTTCTATGTAGTACAACCTGCTTGGAGCTCACATTTGCCTCATAAATTTGTCCCTTTCTGCTATTAAGTCTTTGATTCCTTTTCTGACCTATACACCCAAGTTTGATGATCAAACCAATCACAACTACAAGCTCAAAACTCTTACATATGCCTCCTAAATGGTATAGCCTACTACAATACCCACGTGCCAGGAAGGGATTGTGCAACTGTTAGAAATGACCTCTGTTTTATTCAAATCTGCTAATGTAAACTGGAAATGTTGAAAGAAACTACTAAATTAAATTTGTGAATGCTCAAATAATGATCCCTGGTTGTGATCATTCAATCTAGAACCCTTGGACGATCTCTCACGCATATAGATCTTGTCATAACCAAGGGTTTTCATCCTCTGACCAACTTGAAACTTCATACCTACAAACCTATTGCCCAACTCTCATAATTGTGAATAATAAACTTGGATGATCAAATGGAGTTTTTTTTCACCTTTTAACCTTCTCAAATCCCAAATTGTTCATATAACTTCCTATGTCTAGGAACACATTTTAGATATTAAAATTGTTGGTTAATATCACTGGTGGGCCTTTTTGTGAATGGTTTTGTTTAGAAATTTAAGGATATTAGGGGATAGGGTCTAATAGTTGCCTACCCTAACTTCATGCACCTTAAGTTGCTAAACAATACATCATATTTTCACAATTTGTTTTAGGTTTCTTTGTATGTGACTTAACAACTAAAGACTATTATTTGAAATTTTGGGTGGTTAGGATGATTGTGGAAGGACTCAATACATGCACAAAAGTCTAAAAGTGGTCATTCAAAGGTGTTGACCAATACCCACACATAGACGCCCTAATAATCATGCACTATGATCACCAAAAAAGTTGCACAACTCCTCCAATTAATATTCTAAATTGTGCATATATATTTAGTTGCAAAAATAAATAAAAATAGTATGTAATGACTCATCTTGTGATCATGGTAACTATCCATAAGTTGAAACAATAGTTTTAAGCTCTAAAGTCATATACAAAGAAACCCAAAAAAAAAATTGTAAACATCCGATGTATCATTTAGGAGTTTAGGATATGAGGTTAAGGTGGACAACTACTTGACTCTCTTCCTTATATTGCAATTGCATTGACATGATAATCTACACATACACAAATGAACATATATTTTGGATTAACAAAAGACACTATAGAATACTTCATTAGACTTCTAATTTTCATATATTGATTATTGTAAAAGATTTAATTAAAAAATTAAGTGCATAACAGGTGGACTGCACCCCCTCTCCCCTAATTGGCCTTTCATCCACGCGTACGACTTTTTATGATTAATTTTAGATTCTCGAATTAAGTGCATAGTGGGCGAAACGTTCAATCGCTACACGGAGAGTGGGTGAAACATTCAATCGCTATGCCCCATTAATTCATAGATTAGGTAATAATGCACAAAAGAAAATTGCACGAATGAAATTTTGAAAAAGAACCGCGTAACTTAATGAATGTGAAAGGGCAAAGTAAGTGGGACTCACCTTGTCGTATTTTTTCATTATTTTTGAGAAAGCCAACAAGTTGAGCGAACTGCAGTGCGTAGAGACAACCTCAGAAAATACAGTAACTGCACATCATAAATAATAAACAATGGAAATTTGTTACCTGTAACTTTTCACGAGGGTCAACTTCTCATAAAATTCAATGCACGCACTGCGGACCATTTCGTTGCCTCTCCTGAGATCCCTTCCGCTCAATGTCTTGTTCTCCGGATTGTTGAGGATGTTTCTTATGGTTGACCGCGGGGTGTCTGGTGTAATCCTTATTTTTACATCTTTCATAATCTCAATGGGATGCGGTTTATTGTTAATTCTCCGCTTGTGTCGGATCTGCATCTCAGCTGGAGCTGCTCTCGCTGCGGGAGGTTCGAACCCGAGACCGGTCATTTCAATTTCGTTATCTGCTTTTGATTCTGCTCTGGCGTGCGTGCTTTCAGTTTCGACTGTACCGTCGGCGTTGATCACTTCTTCATTTATCTCTTCCATATAGGCAGGCCCTGCAAAGACAGGAAAAGATTGAGATGCAGATTATATGTACAAGGATATTGAGGCAATTTATAATCTGAAGTTAGCTCAAATAAAACTTCATATCAGGAATCCTGGGGTTGGAATAGAGCCAAGTTAGCTTAAGTAAAATTGTATATGAAAGTGTTAAAAGTGATGAATTCAAGCTGCAACCCATGGAGCTTTTATGATACAGATTATGAGTTGATAGTGATTTTTTCCTCTTTAATCTTGATGAAGAATTACAAAATATTTAAACCAAGAGAGTTATTAAGATTGGCTTCTTCATTGAATTCTAAGAGATCAATCAATTTCTTCCACAATGTTACTGTATTATCATCCACCTTAAATAAGAATAATAGAATTTTTCTAATTAAGATCGTGAAGCCATTTTGATGATCCGTAATAATTTTATAATTCATCCACACCAAAATAGATAAATAATTATTCTATTTTTACTTTCAAAATTTATCTTTAAACCCTCGAAAGCATGTCTGACTGAATTCAGCTCAAAATATAGTAGATTAGAACTGTAACTATCTATGTAAATAAGATCGATACCAGAATATTTCCCAGGGTTTGGAGGTGCTTTTCCCTCGATATCAGTGGTCGTAAAACATTGACCGGGTTTATTGCGCACAATGGCTCTGAAGGCAAGCAGAGATGACATTTGTTTATCCAGCTCAGCCGCTTCCTTGACAAGCTCTTCAACTCTGCTACGGTAAAATGAATTCACTTTGTTAAGCTCCTCGTCTAATCTATTGAAGAAAACCACATCATATTCCCCCCTTTCCTCCGCAGCCATTAAAAACATCGTTTCATACGAATCCTTCCCGTCCTGTTCCTTATTTGTCACCTGCAAATAAACAAACAAAATCTCTAGATAAGAAATCTGAGCGTTCCTAAATTGAAGTAATGTGCTAAAAACTTTTTACCAGAATGACTTCTTTGTTAGGGGAATGAATACGGTTGCTATCTCGTCTCATGAGACCGCTGAAGGCTCTGAAAGACATGGCCTTTTTATTCCCTCCGAGGGGAGAATTAATGGCTTTGAAAGAAGGTTTTGGCCTTGCTTTGTAGCGCTGGATAACTTTTATGACGCTCTTGAGAAAGTTGTAGTCCATATAAGCCTCCTGCCATTCAGGCACCATTTGTGCCACAAACTCCTTGCCAAACTTCATTGAACAATAATGAAATCTTCTGAGCTTTTTCTTTGCATTTATCTCAGAAAACAAACCGAAAATGCAAGAACTGTCCAGAGGTTTTGTTTATGTCTACAAAATTCATATAAAAGAAGAGTTTTAACTACTCGAGATCCATAAACATGTCACCGATTTAGGACCAAGCTTTATTCCATGCCCTTGACTGTTACAAAGCCTGGAGCCGCCCTCGTAGTCTATTCAATGCCCTTGAAATAAAAATAAGTACGGCGTCTACATTATCAGTCAATGCTTTCCTCAGAAAATGAATACGCCCTTATGTTAAGAGACAACAGAATGAATGGAATGTTTTTAATTACGTTTACAGATCAGTCAGTTTATGGGACTTACAAAATGGAACTGAAATCGTTTTTAACAAAACAACAAAATAATGGTCAGATAAGTTACTTGATCAAAATACATGGTAGAAGAAAAGAGTTAGAAGGCTACAGGGAGTAGTTGGTGGGGTCAGAGGCTACTCTATTTGTCAATAGATGCAGTTTTTGTTCTTTTTCTTGGGTTCCATAGACTGGCTGGTCTCGTGGACGTAATTAAAAACATTCATTCATTCATGGATGACCCTACCAATTACTTCTTGTTATTTTCTTGCTCTTCACTGATTTTGTTTCTTTTTCCTCTTGAAACAAGACCACTAGTTTATAATTTAAATACGGATCTGAATAAATAAACTTTTAGAAATTTAAAATTCAATTAAAGAAAAGATGAAAAAGTTCTGAATTTGAAATCCAATTCAGTAGAAGAAAATCAGATTCGGGCACTGGGGCTCTGGCCCGCCTGGGACTCTGCGATCATAATTTCGTCGAACATTCTGGGTAAGAATTAATGGCTTCCGTGTAAACTGTCAGAACTGTATTTTGAGTAGGAAAACATGGCGATGAACAGTCCCATCGAAGAGATGCTTCCCTATCCCAAATGTCAAATCGACTGGGTGTGTTAGCGTCCGTAAAATGGACTCTAATAATAAATAATTAGTGCATTTATATTAATTCTATAAAGTTTCTAAAAAATATATTATATAGTTCAACGGGCAATCTGGGAGCAATCTGCATATTGAATTTGAAAGAAACTTAATATTAGAAAAATAAATGGTTTATCTTAAAATATTCTTTTATATAGATTATTATTTGAGATTGAAAAGATTTTGATTATAGAGTTCGTAATGAATATATATTTGTAATGTGGAAATTTTGTATTATATCAAAACGTTATTATTTAAAATTCAACTCAAAGTAATGGCTATTGACTTGGTGATTATGGTTAGGGATTTTGTAAGAAAGAATATTTCTATTTGTGAAATAAGATATGGAGAGCATTTGAATTGGATGGAAGATAATTAGCAATCGCACTTTAGTGTGCAATGGGTACGTCGAAGAGGTTTGGAAGGTCAATTAGGATGAATTTTGGTTTAGTTTTTTGTTTAAATTTGTGCAATAAATGAGGTCAACTAATAGGTCATTTAGCAAATGATGTTGTTTGTGCAACAATTGTCTCAATGAAGAAGTGATAGATTCAAATCAACTATGCATGGAGAGAGAGATAAAGAGAGGGGAGAGAGGGATAGGTAGAGATGGAAGAGATAAATATATAGAGAGGGAGAGAATGAGAGAAGGAGATATAAAAAGAGATAAATAGAGATAAATAATCATAAATACACATTATTTGAAGGGTTTTTTTTGTAAACATAAATCAACTTCGAAGACACTAATTATTATACTAAAGATAGTAAACAAATATTATTATGTTTTAAAAAAATGGTTATGAAAAAAAAAACTAAATTTAAAAAATGAAACTATGAATAAATATTTGAATGCAGGATTGTTTTTAAATCCATGTTGATTGAGCTATATATCATCAACTCTAATATTTAGGAAATTAAGATATACATAATATATAATATAAATATAAATATTTAATATAATTTAAATAAGATTAAGTACATGAATTAATAAGTTTAATACAATTTAAATATTTAATAAGTATTATAGTATAAAAATTATATTATATATTATACTATATAAAATATAAAACATATACTATTGCATTACATTATATAATATAATTTATAATAAAAATATAAATATAATAAGTAATATATAAATATTACATTATTTTCATCTAATACATTGCACTCTAGGTATTGTTTACATATTTTATGTCTTGTTTGCCAACAATATTCTAGTCTTTATAACCCTTTGTATTTAAAATTTGTGGCTTATCTTTGTCCAGTAAATTTTGTTTCAACAAAGCATAACACCAAAGAGAAAAAATAGTGAATATACTTATGTTTGGAAGGGATGGAGAGGTTGTGCTCCTTCCATGAAAATCCATGCACCATACACCACAGTAGATGGCAACAGGAAGAGGGGAAAATACTAGGTTGCCTTTATGTGTACCTTCAAATTACACCCTAATGAGGGTTGGGGTAAAAATACTAGGCTATCTTTGAAATACTAAATTATGTTGCAAGGCTCTTTTTAGTTACAAGTCAAATAACATATTTTTTAAATATTTTTTATATTCGGTTATTCTATGTACTATGTTTATTTTAATATCTGTAGTACCAGGGATAACTTTAGTGGCGAATCTTCGCCAATTGCCGAATATTTGAAATCGGGACCTCCAAAAATGGCAAATAATACAGGCTAGAAAGGATGTCGAATCGCCAGGTTTTTACAAAAAAAAAAAATTATCTCGATTAATTCGCCAATGTATTATTTTTTAAACGACACATCGTCGGATCTGATTCGCCAGTAGTTTATACTATAATTACAAATATTACTTATATTCGCCAGTAATTTTATATTCTTACAATGAATTTTTATGGTATATTCGCCACTAATAATAATTTACCATTTCATTTTAGGGACATTTTAGCCTTTAATAGTTTTATTATTTATCGTCATCGATTAGCTTTTTAATCAAATGGCTGCAAGTGAATTTCGTGACTTTATTTGCACATGCCTTTTAAAAAGGTTGTTGAGGCCTGAAATTTGTTTTGGGCCACACGATTAGATTTAATCATGTGGCCCAAAACAAATTTCGGGACTCAACAACCTTTTTAAAAGGCACGTGCATATAAAGTCATGAAATTCACTAAGTCCATATTAAATCGTTATATTGGCGAGACATCCCAATTGTCCCATCGATGATGTTAACTCACACCGATAAGGCTTCCATACTCCACCTGGGGTCCACCAAGGCACAGGTACACCATTTGTGTAATTCCAAAGAATCATGAAGGGAATCTACAATATTCACATGAAGCTCTCGAAAAGACATCCGATCAAAGCTCTGTATTGTTGTATCGGCAAGACATCCCTAAGTGTCCCACCGATGATGTTCACTCATGTCGATATTCGCTCATGGAATGAACTTGCAGTCGTCCGATTTTCAAGTGAGATTTTTTAAAAACACTTGATTTGTGTGTGCTCCAATGCATTTTCAATAGTGAATTTATGCTTGGTGGCGAGGGGCTCTGCCCCTTGACCCCGCTTGTATCGCGATAGGAGTGCGTCGGGGCCACTGTCCCCGGACCCCACAAGGGGGCATTGCCCCCTCGACCCCCACAAGGGGGCTCTGCCCCCTTGACCCCGCCAGTGGCAGTCGCCCCCGAGCCCCTACTTCAATATTAAAAAAAACAAAAAAAATATTGGGGAACTGCGTCGACCAAGTATGCAAATTTTTAAAGGAGAGATTCGCCATTTTAATGAACCATTTTAGTGATTATTCACTAAGATTCACCAATGTGATTATTTTTTTTTACCAATTATCCATTAAGATTCGCTAGGATTTTACAAATTTTTGAATAATGTGCATAAGATTCGCCAAGGAAAATTAATATATTTTTCAAATAAAAGGAAAGATTCAGCAAGATTTTACACCTTTGTTGAGGGGGGGTTTCTTAAAGTTGTCCCTGTATAGTACTATACAATATATTGGACATGATATAACAAAAATAGTTCTTTGTGTGTATGTTAAGTGAATATTACATTTTATTTTTTTTGGTTTTCATTGGCCTTTTCCTATGTTGATGGGTCATCATCATGCACAAGTAAATTCTTAGTTTTCACATTTTCTACTTTGAATTGTGAGTTTAGTAAGTACTTGATAATTTTGTTAACTATGTCAATAAGAACTATATCAAAGAGCCACACAAAATGAGGCATATGTTTCCTAACGTTACATGTGGAATTGGTTTTCTAGTTCATAAATTTGAGATGGGCATATGACAATAACAAAGATAGTAGACTAGAGAGTGTACTAGTAAAGAAGTTAGAGCTAAACTAAGGAGGAATCCTCTCAAGTATTCTTTGAGTAGACCCTAGGTGTCTTGTTTAGGCCACAATGAAAGCAACTTTCTAGCTAGCCGCACATGCATTAGATACAAATCTTTTGACACCTATTTTGGAGCTTGAGCATAGGGTGTTTGATATTTTATGTCAAATTTTAACATTTTCCTTAAGCATTCTTATTTGATTGAAATGAATTTTGAACTTAATTTTTTAAGTCTAAACCTTGGATGTGCTTATGTTATTTTGATTTTTTTTTTATCTATTCTTATTTCAATTTGAGAATTAGAGCTTTTAAGTTTTGAGAATAAAAATCATCTCTATTTTAGTTTGATAGTTTGAAATTTGAAATTTGAAATTTAAACCATGAGAGCTTTTGTTTGCTAAATTGTTACATATTACAAGACATGGAGGCATAGGTAAGGCATGTAAACTGTGGAAACAAAGAGAAAGCACTGAAAATGTAAATGCAATTGGCAAGTGTCATGATTTAGCTCTAAAATAATATAGGATATCTCTAAACATGTCTTGAGTATACTTCAATTTTTTTTTGCAAATAGTCCACATTAAATTATGTTGATCAGTTCACGTTTCTTGCCTATAGTTCCACAATTGCATGGGAACAACAAAATTGTCCACGTGCCTTGACTAAGTTCTAATTTTTGCATGCATATGGAATATGGAGGAGATGTAGAA
This sequence comes from Sequoiadendron giganteum, assembly GCA_007115665.2. NCBI lineage: Eukaryota > Viridiplantae > Streptophyta > Pinopsida > Cupressales > Cupressaceae > Sequoiadendron > Sequoiadendron giganteum. Next base: position 57,020,723 of record CM021101.1, on the reverse strand, counting down.
GAGGGGAGAGGATTAAGATGCACTTGTTGTGCAATGAGTTTATTTTGTTACATTGCATGGAAATAATAAGTTGATGATTCATATCAACAAAGAATGATGATGTGGGCAGATATTCAACTCATGTTTATTAGACAATTGCTTCAAAATGTTTGCATATTGAAAATCTTGTAGGAGGCTCAAAAAAACTCTATAGAATTCATTAAAGCTCATATGGTCTGGAAAACTTGTCATGATTTTCAATATCTTTGGTTTAATTTTTAGCATAAGAGAATGTGCTTCATCAATTCAAATATTTTTAGAGCATCCTTGCAAAATCCATGTTGTGCATATCCATAAATCATTGCACTCCATGAGATGACATCTCTTTGAGGTATTTTTTCAAACAATTCACATGCCTTTTCTATGCTTTCACATTTTGCATACATGTCCACTAGGGAAGTTGCATTATCTGATGTAGTCCCAACTCGTTATGTCTATCATATTATTTGTTTTGCATTATCATAAAACCTTTTCCATATTAATTTGTAGGTATTTGAGCGGGCGAAGGAGGTTCTTCATTGTCTTCTTTGTATAACCAAGAGGTCAAATCTTTTTGATCTATAGCTTCTTTACTTAATTCCCCCCATTTCGTAAAATTCATTGTGGGAGGGACGTGTAATGTGGCAATGGATTGTCTCCTATCTATTGTTGGTAGACCGTATGATTTAGGAGGAACTGACTGGCTGATACAATAAGATGATTTCATATGATACTCTCCACAACCCTTATCTTGGATCTCGACCTTAGGAGTGGAAGGTGGTGTTTGGGAAGTAGATGCTTTGGAAAGAGTGGATGGATTGATAAACTGGGATGAGTTGGATGATGAAGCCTCATGATTAATAGGCACTTTTCATTGGGGTATTCTACGTAGGCTAGTGCAATACTGGAAAGGATCAGGATCACCATCTATTGTGATCTTAGTGCCATTGTATGGGAATTTAAGGCATTGATGGTAAGTAGAGGGGACGACCTTCATAGCATGTATCCATGATCTGCCAGGTAAAAGATTATATGGAAGGATAAGATCCAAGACTTGGAAACTGGTATCCATAACCGTAGGACCAATTTTGATGGAGAGTGTTACAACTCCTTTAGATGATCGTTCTTTGTCATCATATGCCTTAATGACAATGCTCTTAGTAGTGTCCACACATGCCTATGAGAAGCCCAATGCCTTAACTAGATTCAAGGTGAAAAGATTCAACTCTGCTCCTTTGTCTCCCAAGACTTGTCTAAATTTTTTTTTGAACAAGAACTTCGAGGTGCAATGGGTCATTGTGGTTTGTCTTCTCAATTGAGTAATCTTGTTCAGAGAAGGTAGCATGATGAGAGTTGGTTAGGTAGCCTACCATATATTGGAAATGATTAGCATCTAGGTTGGTGGGGACGGTCGTGCTTTGCAAAGCTTTGTCTAAAATAACTCGATGATCGAGTGATATACTCAACAGCTCCAAGATAGAAACTTGTGTTGGGGTCTTCCCCAACTGGTCAAGTAAATTATACTGAGACTTGGAGGACTGTGGTTGTTGTTGCGGTAGAGGACCTTGGATAATTATCTTAGTTCAGCGAGTATTGACAGCACGTTCAGGGGTTTTCTTTATGGTAATAGTGTTGATATGTCCATCGATGGCTTGAATGTGACTTATGATTGGGCCTTGGTTATAGTCATACTTGATATTAGCATAGTTGGTTGAATTATTGGTCTTATTTCCTAAACTGGAGGCTTTTCCTTTTCCATGGTTGAATGTAATAGATCAGTAAAGACCTTGTGGTCGCTATTTGAGTATGTCTATTTCTGTCCATTAACTTCAATAGTTCTATTTTCAACAAGATCATGTATAATGTTCTTCAACCGTCGACATTGTGGTAGACTATGTCTCTTAGTTCGGTGGAAATCACAAAAAGTGTTGTCATCCCACCAAGAGGGTTTAAATTGTCTAGGATCATATTGTTTTGGCTCAAGAAGTTGTATGAGTTTGTGTTTTATCGGTTCTTTGAAGATTGATTCAATTGGTTCCCCTAGGGGAGTGAATTCGCATTTTGGAAACCTCCTTTGTAGTTGTGGTTGTTGTGTGTTTCGGACAAGATTATCAGTTTGGTCAGCATTGTTGGGTGTGTCATTAGAGGGGTTGTGTCCTCTAAATGCAATGATTGGTCCTGCATGTAGGGTTTTAGCATTGACAATGCCATCATTAGTTACGTTCTTGTTTTGGGACCAAACTTTTTTCTTGTCATTAAAGGTGTTTTGAACATTTGGATTCCTATTTGACATCTTGATTTCACCTTTTTCAATGAGATCCTTTTCAAGTATGATACCCTTTTCTACTAGTTCCATAAAAGAAGTGCAACAATGTACTCTTAGGTCACTTCTCAATTTTGAATTAAGGTTTTCTAGGAATATGGTGACCTTTTTCTTTTTTCAACAAGGCATTGACTAGCTAGACTCCTCCACTTTGGAAGAAGGTGATAAAGTTCTCCCCTTCATCTTTCGTGGTGTGACATAAGGATGCTATTGTGATTTCATTGTCAATGTTAAAGGTAAAATGTTCAATAAATTTTTTAGCAAGTTCACCCCATGACCTTATGCCATATGGAAGTTGAGAAAACCATTTAAGTGTTATTCCAACAAGGCTTTGCAAAAAAAGTCTCTTGAGAAATGAAGATGAAATAATTATGAAGAAGTTAAGGGTCACAGACCTAGGACAATTCTTAGTGTCTACAGATTACATATAAGTTGAATGAGAATCAGTAAATTACTACTGATTTAGCTTTTATTTTTGCGTGTTTACAGGGTTATTTCTTCCAACATTTGTTAGGCCTATTTTGGATTCTATGGAAACAACAAAGGCATTTCCACATCCAGGTCTAAATGAGATGATGACCCATACTTATATGATGAAGTTGGCAAGATACACCCAAGAATAGATCTAAAAATATCATATTTTTAAACCTTCAAATCTTTGAGATCATTGCAGATTTGATTTGATTTTTGTACAGTTGAATGGATCTAAAAAATTGTTGCTTGAAAATGATGTAAATGAAAATGTTATTTGTTTAAAATAATCTAAGGGTGTTATTTTTCACTTGCACAATTATTTTTTGTCTACCTTAAGATAACTGTTAAAATTATCATTTTGTTGATCATAATATTTCATTGTATATTTGTATTTTGTTAGATTGTACTGGATAGTTAATGGTTAAGTTTTTTTATAAAAATTAATTCAGCATAATATACTTCCATGTACTTCTTTTCATCACTTGTAAATCTAATTTTTGGTTACTTTTTTTTACTTTTTGTGATCGTCAAAAATAGAGATGATTTTAGTCTGTGAAATATTTTCTTGCATATTTGAGATCTCTACAAGGTGATGAAAAAGGCCCTAGGGTTTGGTGGGGTTTTGAGTATCCTTATAATTTTTATGGTAATGTTGTCACTGATTTCTCTCCTTTCCCAAATATAGTCACCTGAGAAACTACCATGATGCTCTTGACTATAAATTACTTTGTTCTCCCTACCTTCTTACTACAGGTCTGATTCTTCAACTCTACCAACTTCCCTTCCATCTTAGTGTATTTCCATGCTCTTGCATATATTCTCTTATGAATTTATTCGTATGACTCTGAAAGCTATCACTAGGTCTATTATGACTGTTAGGTCTTTGAGGGTACATGATTTTCTACTATGAACTCTTAGATTGTCATACTTTTGATGACAATTCTCCAAGTATGTTTGCTCACTGAATTAACTCTTTGTATACTCTCCATTATACATTGAAAATTCATGGTTTCTAGTTAACTATTTATTGGTGTACAACCATTTCTATGTTTCTTCGGACTGTCATCCCTATAGGATAGTTTCCTTATAGATCTGAATGTAATTTAAAAGGTGCCCATAAATATTGACAAGTTTATAAGACTGTTGTGTCAAGGTAGTAGATGGTCATGACAAGTTTCATAAGACTATTGTGACAAGTTTCATAATACAATCATACCATAAGAGCCAAGAAGACATGGTGCGGTGTAGTGGTAACATCCCACATTACCACGAAGGTCGAGAAATAAATGTGTGGTATGGCAGTAAATCAAATACTTCTCCAACATCCCCATAAGAGCCAAGAAGACATGGTGCGGTGTAGAGGTAACATCTTTCATTATCGTGAAGGTTGAGCAATAACGCTATGGTATCACAGTTGCATCTCGCATTACCATGAAGGTCGAGCAATAACAGTGCGGTGTAGCGGTAACATACCGCATCACTGCAAGGATCATGTCAAAATGGTGTGGTATCGTAGTTAAATTATAAAATGAAATATCACATTTCTTTGAGGCATTTTTTGAAACAGTTTGTTTGCCTTCTGTATATTGCTTCCACATTTTCATGTACATCTAGCAAGACATTAGTAACTACAACATATGGCAAAAAAATCCATGTTGTTATGCTTTAATGGATGTCCCTTTGTTATTACTGAATATCTGATATAGCACATTATTATAGTGTAAGCCTATTTTTTAGATTGTTTCATTTAGCATCACCAATATTCTCCACAAGAACATTTTCCCTATTTAAAATTATGGAAATGGTTCACATCTCTCAGAACAATTTCTCTTGCAACAATCTTGGAGATGAATTTAGATGCGGTTTGAAAATCAGAACATACTCAAAGTTTCTTAACAACTCTAATAGTTGTACTAGGGGCCATGTTTAACAAACCATATGCAATTTTTAACTTTTCACTATGGTGGTAGATAAATCATTCTTTTTTCTTCTATTCCACAACATTGAAAAAAAGTCTTGAATTTGGAAATACCTTGTTGCCTTCATTTGATAAGCTAATTTCTATAATTTTGCATAGATCTCCCATGTTTGTGGATGTGATATGTCTCTTACACAAAAAATCATGTACCATTTTATGCCCTTCAACCCAACTACATGCAGGTATCTTTTTAATTCCTCTATCTTTCATCAATCTCCTTACTATTTGAACCTCAACACACCTGGCTGCTTCTACACAAATGTTTTAGAGAAGAACATAAGTTGCAACATTTTTAGGATCTAACTAAAAAAGAAGTGTTTCTGGAATACTCAGCCTATATTCATATATGATCTATAGGAACCAAAGGTTTAACTGGCATCTCAGTAATAATGTTAATTAGGGTGTCCTCAAGATAGCCAACATGGGCATGAAGGTCAACCATGCACACCTAATGATCAACTATATATGTAATGCAATAAGGGTTACTAGCGTGTGAAGTATGTGCAACCCTCATCCACTAAACCTGCATGATTGCATGCATCTAGAACACAAGAAAAGCTTATAATGTTGATGTTCTAGAGTGCTTCATTAATTCAAATATTTTGAGAACTTCCTTGCCAAATCCATTTTTTGCATATGCAACAATCATATCATTTCATTCCATGAGATGACATCTCTCTGAGGCATTTTGTCAAACAATTCATTTTGTACTACATTTTGGTGTCAAATCTTTGGTAATTATGGTTAGTTTCGTTACATTCAAATTCTGAATTATGCAAAATTATATACAGTAAATAGATTGATGGTTCTTTGGATAGTGAAATTAGCTCTCTTAGAAATTAACTGAAATATCTAGAAGGACTATTTTAATTAAAGAGGATTTTATGGTTATTTTTGTAACAGTGATTAAAAATGATTTTACAGTGTAGCTAGCTTGCTATTTTCATTCAAGATACAAGTCATCAAAGTCAAGCACATACCAAGAAGATGGTACTCTACTTAAAACCCTCAACCTCACTTAGTTTAGTCTGCTTACATGGGGATATTAAGGAAGTTGCTAAAAAATTAATATATACCATTTTTTGTTTGTGAAGGAAACTCTTGTGAGATTCGATATGGCAGTGGATCCATATTTGGTTTCTTAAGTAAAGATGATGTCACAGTTGGGAAACTTGTTGTGAAACATGATCAGGTTAGTAATTTTTGGATGCTAAGGCTTCTCAATTGGATATCAAAAATATTTTCTCATCAACTTAGTTTGGAATTTAAGTATAAATGGATTCTTCCATGGTGCAGGTCTTTACTTAGACAACACATGAACCAAGCTTGACATTTTTGTTGTATAATTAAGTCTAATGGTATTCTTGGGCTTGGTTTCCAAGAAATTTCTATTGATAATGTTGTTCCAGTCTGGTTAGTGTTGATAGGCTTCATTTTATAATGTCAACTTCATTCTATAATCTGAGTATATCACCTTTCTTAAACTTTGAACAAGGTTTTGAAATCAAGGGTTCAATGTGCATATTGCAGGCCTATGTTGAACACTTTGTTTAAGGCATTTGTTCACAAGGCTATAGTTTTTTAATTGATTTATCTTTTTGCTATATTGGGAATTTTGTAAACTTGCAATATACAATGCACTTTTATTATTTCTGAATTGAGACTAATAGTAATTTTTTTTGTTGTATTGAAGCACAAATTCATTCTTGGTGGAAAAGGCAGAAGCTTGTTGTTCATATCAGATGGCATGTTGAATACAAAGGAGGAAAGATTCTAGCTGGGTTATTGTTGACTGTATTGAATGAGAGAGCTTCATATATGGGACATGATCAACACTCTCCTTCTTGGATTCTACACGTTACAACTTGCTCCAAGAATATTTCCCACGCTGTAGAAGTTTTAAGAGATGAAAGGGGCATGTGCTCACATTGAAGGGCTTCGAGCATGCATTTCCATCATTGCATAAGTTTTTTGAAGTAGTTTATTTCTTGTAGTCATTTTTGTGCAATATTGTAACTCAAATTTTCAATATTGTGACTGAAAATAACAATTGCAATACTCTATTTCTAAGTTGTAATTAGAAAAACTTTCTTTTATAAATAAAGTTAATCGATTTTTCCTTCTCAATGGTTGTCTTATTGTGTGCAATTGATGATTGATGTGTATTTATATGTTTTATATTTAAATCCTCAAATATCAATCAATTAAAATGACTAATTATACTACTAACTGACATCAATTAATAATTAAATTGACTAAATATACTACCAATTGACAGAAATAAATGAACAATGAATGAAAATGACTAAATAAGTGACCATATTACAACAATCAATGACTAAATCAAAAACTAAATAAGTGACCAGATAAATATATTAGTGAATAAAAAATGACTAAATAAGTGACCAAATTACACCAATCAATGACTAAATATATCAGTGGAAAAAAAATGACTAAATAAGTGACCGAATTACAACAATGAATGCCTAAATCAACGATTAAATATACTACCAAATCGATCAATCAAAACAACCAATGAATGACTAAAAATGGTTTAGTCATCAATCTGGTCGTGTTATATATGACTGGAAATAAACTACTAATGGTCACTTGACCAAGTCCGGTCATTTATAAGTCGTTTTTACTAGTTTTTTCAGTCATATATTGTTGTTTCTATACTAGTGTACAATCTATAAATCTGATGATGTGCAAGTTGAGAAACTCCATTAAAGATTAAAAAAACACGTGAAATGGAGGTAAATTAATAGTCCAAGTCTTTAGGATTTTTATCCAAACCTATTCTAAAGAAAAATAGGCGAGAAATGTTTTTGACTAAAAAAATACAAGCACATTTTGCGCATAAAATGTGAGCACATTTCATATTCCACAAAATGTGAGCATGTTCTATGGAACATGTAATATGATGCATTTCATGTTCCACAAAACATAATTTTGTTTTGTAGAAAATGAGATGTAATGTTTTATAAAATAAAAAATATAATCCTATTTCTTAAAATTAATCACTCCCTTGCTCTCTTTGTATATATTTATCTTTCTCTATCTCTTCCTTTCTCTCTATTTGACCCTCTATACTTATCTCTCTTTATATTTCCCTCTCTCTCTTTCCCTCTCTTCCCCCTCCCCCCTCTCTCCCTCTCTATATTTTTCTATATATATCTCCCCATCCATCCCCTTCTCTATATCTATCGCCCCTATTTCTCTATATTTATCCCTCTCCCTCTCCTTCCCTTTCTCTCTATCTATCTAAGAGATATCTCCCTCTCTTTATCTTATTGTCTCTATATGCCTCTCCCTCTCTCTTTATCCTTTTATTTATCTCTCACTTATATATTTATCTCTCTCTCTACTCTCCATCTCTTTCTCTATCTTTTTATATGATCCCTCTCTCTTTATATCTCTCCACCCCCCTTTCCCTCCTAGCCCCTCTCTCTCCTTTCATTCATCTCTATATTTATCTCTCTCCCCCTCGCCCTCCCCCTCTCCTATCTATTTCTATCTCTCCCACCATTTATTTATGTTTCTCTCACTCTCACTCTTTATCTATCCATCTCTCACCCTCTCCCACTCTCCCTCTCCCTCTCCCTCTCCTTCTCTTTATATTTCTCTATCCTTCATCTCTTTTTCTCTCCCTCTCCCTCTCTCACACATAATCTATCCCTTTCTCACTCTCCATATCTATATATCTATCTCTATCTCTATCTATCTATCTATCCCTCTCTATCTCTATTTATTTATCCTCCCTCTCTCTATCTCCCCCCTCTCTCCCTCTCCCTCCACCTTTTTCCATCTCTCCATTTCTCTCCTTTATATCTCTAGATCTATTTTACTGTCTCCCTCTCTCCCTATCCCTCTCTCTCTCTCTCTCTCTCTCTCTCTCCCTCTCTCTCTCTCTCTCTCTCTCTCTCTCTCTCTCTCTCCATGTATCCATTTCCATCTCTTTTACTATCTCTAAATATTCATCCCCATCTCCCTCTTATTTTTCTTCGTATCTCACCTTCTACCTTTATATTTTTATATCTCTCTCACTATCTATTTATATTTCTCTTACCCTCTCTATATATATGATCCATATTACCCTATCTCCCTTCTCTCTTTCTTTATATTTCTCTCTTTCCATCTATCTCTCTATCTCTCCCTTTCTTTATCTCTTTCACTCTCTTTTTTAGATATATCTCCTTGTCCATATGTATGTATGCATGTATATGTATGTATCTCTTCCTCTCCATCTATATATATATATATATATATCTCCCCCTCTCTATCTATCTCCCTCTCTCCCTCTCTCTTTATCTCTCTCTAGATCCCTATATTTATCACTCTCCCTCCCCCCTCTCTTTATATATATCATCCTCTCCCCTTCTCCCCCTCTCTATCTCTCTCCCCTCTCTCTATATTTATCCCTCTTAATCTTGCTTTCTCCCTCTCTATCTATCTATCTCTCACTCTCACTCTTTATTTCTATATATGTCTCTCCCTCTCTATCTCTTTATCTCTTCCCCTCTCTCTATCTCTTTATATCTATCACTATCTCTTTATGTCTCTTTCCTTTTCCTTCTCTGATATTTATCTCTCTTTATCTCTCTCCCTCATCCTTTCTCCCATCACCCCTCTATATCCTCTCTCTCCACCTTCCTTACCCTCTCCCTCTTTTATATATATTACTATCTCTCACAAATTATTTTATGTTTCTCTCCCTCTCACTCTTTATCTCTATATCTAACTCCCTCTTCCTCTTTCTCTCTCACACTATTCCTCTCTATCTCTCTATCTCTCACTTTCTTTATCTTTACCTATCCTTCCTCCATTTATTTCTATCCCTCCCCCTCTCCCTCTATATTTTTCTATCTCTCACAATTTATTTATGTTTTTATCCCTCTCCCTTTCATACACACTCTCTCCCTCTCTCTTAATCTTCACCTCTATCTTATCTTCCTCTATTTATCTGTCCTTCTCTCCACCTCCACTCTTATATTTATATGCTTGATAATCGATAATTAATGTATTGGGAAAACCTTGTGATATATATATGTGTATATATATATATATCATGAAAGATATATATAAACATATATACATATATATATATATATATATAATATAATAGAAAGTCATTTGAGATAATCTCTAAGCACTATTCTTAAGCGAAGCGCTTGAATGAATAAGGCACATATATGATACATGGTGCGGCCTTTAGAGGCATGGTAAACCAGCGCATAAAGTAACATTAGACCGAGTCAGTTCCAAAGTAAGAAGCATGCATAGGATGTTGTGTATACGTTTGAATGATAAGTTAATACTATTTAAAAGCCATATGAAATAGTCAACCCACACTACTATCATGTGATTCCAACATATGAATGTGGTACCATTCTATAAGTGTATGGGATGTAAAAGATATCTGCAAATGCACATAAGTCTATTAATATCCTTAAGACTCGATCAAGAGTAAACTTGGCAGCATTATGTGAAGGAATTCAAATTAGGAAACTTTTTTGTGAGATTGTTGTTCATTTGACTTAGTAAGAGAGTCTTGTTGTCCCTTGTAACAATTTGACTCGACATTTAAATGGTCAAGACTATTATGTGTTGCAAACCTATAAGTTATCTTGGTGAGTCGTTGCATGAGGATGGAAAGGTGGTAGAAATATTAACTTGTTTGTAGCCTTTGGTTGCTCACAAATTAGTATAAATAGAGGTTCTCGTTCTAATAATTGCACCACTTATCAATATGATTGCCTTGTGCTATTCTACTATAATTTTTGTACAAATTGATTTGAGATTTTGTGAGGTTGATAGTTGTTTTGTTGTTTTGCATTGGTTTTTGTTGAGATAATTAGTGAGAAGATAGTAGAGGATTTTGGGGGTTGTTCTTGGAGGAAGTCGCAAGAAAGCTAGAGCCATTAAGCTAGGAGAGAGGAATAATTAGTTGAAGCTTTAAACAATCATGTTGATTTCTACTCTATTATTATGTTGTCATGTTGAAAAGATTGTCTTTTACTTGTGTGTGTTTCTTGGATATGCTTGCATGTCACTTGGTTGTTTCTTGTTTTGTGAAACCTTAATTTTTGAGATTTACTTATATAGATATGTATACAATGTTGGATATTATATATAAATACTATTTTTACTATACATAGATTGTTAGTACTATACGTAGTATGATAACACTCTAAGTGTGTAGCATAAGATATATTTGTTTTGAAATACTTGATTGCAATTCTAGTTTAATATGAGTTAATGTGAAGGTTACTCCTAGGGTTAGGATAAGCCATGGGAAAAGGGAGTAACCTAGAATATAATACTAATGGTCGAATACAAATCGAACAATTGTAGTGATGAATATAGATGACCCTCACTCAAAGTATTGGGTGTTGAATCTTTGACCAAAGTAATGTAGGTAGTCACTGTCTACACTATCAATTTGCTATGATTCAAGTACATACTAGGTTAAGAATATCATAGAAATAGAGGTTGAATTTATGGTAAGCTTTAGATATGTAAGACACATATGCTCAGCAAAGGCTATTTGAGGACGAGGTTACCAAACCAATGTCTTCATCAAAGGGAGGGATATCTTATCAAGTTTGGTAGATGTGGGGGGCCACAATTAGTCATGTTGCCTATTTTTAGCTACAACTCAAAACAAGTAGAGTTGAGTTGCATTCATCATTAAAAGGTACACAATTAATTTCAAAATCTTCTACTAAGTATTCATTGTTGTACAAATCTGATTACTTTTGAATTTCCAGTGTTATTATGCAAATGTTTGTAACAAAAAAACTCATAAATTTGCATAAGAAATGTTGTTTTATTCATATTGTAAAAACCAAAGTCCCACGCAAGCCGTGGGAGTAGCTTGATTTGATTACCTAATCAAATACTAAATATAAGAAATAAATGTATATCACACAAATGAAGATAGTATAAGAACGGGGAGAGAAGGTGATTTGTTAAATTGCCTGGAATGACGAATCATTGTTACGGTTGTGTTGATCTTGGTTAAGCTCCAACACTAGGTCCAACTCCAGCTCCAAGGTTTACCTGCAAGATTGTTGAAAGGTGGTGTTAGAGAAATGAAAAATCACATTCTACCTTATCCCTACATTACCAATAGAAATATAATTTGCATCCTATCAGGCATGGATTAGATGATTAAGTAATAAAAAAGAAGATGTTCAAAGAGCACAAAGTTCAATGGAAGCTTTCAGATTCAATTATTTTGCTAGCACGTTTATTTAGTGTGCAGATACAGGTCATTTCTTTGTTATTATTTTATCTGTTTACAACATGTGGATTAAAATGTGGCTCCCACAAGGGTTGATCCCAACATGTTGAGTTCATCATATAATTATCTCATTCGAGCTTATTTAAAGTGTAATGTTAAGAGTCTTCAAATCAACATGATCATGGAATGATAGTGAACATACATACATATTAAGTTCACAATGTATTTCTTCAAGGAGCAACTACACAGGCTAAATGAAACAATAGTGTTCCATGACAAAATTCTTAAATGAAATAATGAAAGTCTCTACAAGCATCGAGTAAAGAGAAACAACTATAAAAGAGTATGAAAAAGTGGTTTTTATGATCCATACATAGCTGAAGATGGCCTTCATTCAAATCAGTAATAAAATATCTTGATATAAGAGTCATTTTTGTTGTTTACACAGTAATCCAAAAGCATTCAAAGAGGGTGATATGAAAAAATATGGTAATATCATATTTTTGCTGAAAGAGTTTTATGTTTACTTTGTTTACATAATTTTCTATAAGGGAAACTATTACATCATTTACAAAGCTTTTGTAACATGAATTTTAATGCACGGTGATAAAGACAACAATGATTACTTTTCAATCACCAAGCAAAGAATACACAATGTTGAATATCAAATTGTTGTCAGAAGTTGTGATAGAATTACAAATATTGTTGAGAAGTCTTCTCAAAGTGAGTTTGCATCATTGGTGAAGAAAAAACTTATTTCACCAAAAAACCAAGTATAGTGAGATTTAATGCTCTGTTAAAGTACAAAATACAAAGGAACTACAATTTTCAGCAGAGAGATGTTACTTATTCATAGAAGCAACATGATAAAGATTTTATTTCTTAAACCCAAGTATGAAAGTAACTATATCCCACAAGATCTCTATCATTTCAATAAAAGTTTCAAGCATGGTGAGAACCATGGTTTCAAGCTAGCTATAAGTCAAAATGCAAGATATGTACAAATTTTGTAGGGTCAAACATTCATGAAAGTAGTGTTTTTTGTTCCTACAATGAGAAGTATATCCATGACCATTGGAGGATTCAAATCCAAAAAAAAAAAAAATACAACTACTTGGCGACCATTAAAACAAATTTTTGTCTTCTTTTTGAGTAAAAATAAAATATATACAAAGTGCAAGGAGAATACTTACCCAACTAATTTTTCTTGTTTTTCAACTTCTCAGCCTGAAAATGCTTTTCCAAGAGCTTGAACTAGACTTATTCATGGCAGCATCAAATACAATGAGTATTAACAAAGATTTTTTTATCAGAAATGTAGGAGGCCATGACTAGAAAGCTCATGAGAACTTTTAAAATGGGAAATATCCTCCAAAAATCTGAACAAGATGTGGCTTACCTTTGTGTTTTCTTCAAAATCTTCCAGGCAACCTTCAAAATGGCAAAAAATACAGAGTTTCAAGCTCAAATACTCAGCCTAGGGTTTCCATTGCGGTGCCCTCTCAAGATAATAAAGAAGAAATAAAATGAAAGTGTAATAAGTGCTTTCCTTTCAGTTTAGGGTTTGAAACCCTAAGATGGGTCGATGCCAAAGAGGCTTTTTTGCCTTAGTTTCATTTTTATTTTTCTTCGTTAAATGCTTCATGCTTTATGTAAAATACCACAAAATGGGGGATAAATGCCTAAGTCACTTATTAAATTGAAATTTGATTTCAATTTTGAGATGAAAATATTGTATTAAAAGTAGTATTGCATAAGTCACTTAAAATACATGTTATATACTTGTGCAAAGGCAGGGAGGCGTTGTTTTCACTTTTGGCATGAAAAATGGACATCTGTTGATAAGACATAGTCAAAGAGGGAGTTAGATGAGCTTTAATTCCTTTTGCATAAGTCTTGGTGATCTAATTGTGACTTTGAGTCAAGCTGAAGTTATTTTTTGGAGGCCTTTTGATCATGTACAACATTAGGAGGAGTTTGAAATGTAATGAGTTCAGTTTACTTCAGTTTTGGGTCCTTTTTTGGAGGCTTTCCTTTTCTATTCGTGAGAGAGATTATAAGAGGATATTTTCACTTTCAATGACACTTCCTTGCACTCAGGAGCCACTTTGAGTTACTCTTGAGTTACATGCAGTATGAGGTAGAGTTTTGAGTTGTTTAAGCTCAATTTGCAGCATTGGTGGGCCCCTTTTTCAGGCAGTTTTGTTTTTGCTCGTGGATGTATTTGGAGTTCAAATATTTTTACTTGAGTTATCTCCTCTTGGATTTTTGGAGCCTTTTATTGTATATATGAAAAATACTTAGTCTTTTTTCTTTAGTTCTTGCTAGTTCATCATAAGCTACTTGTAATTTTTAGAGTTCTAGAGAAGAGGTGAAGAGTTGGTAACTCATTTTTAGTGATCAATACAACATTGCAACACCTTTTTTGAGAGTAATATGAAGCAATTTTCCTTTTCATTGGTTCTGAAATTGTGTACTTAGTGATTGATGCAATTTAATGTGATTTATTTTCCTTATAATTGCATCTCACAGTGGTACCTTTATGCAGAGTTGCACATATATTTGTAGGTTATAAGTTGTGTGAATATTATAATCAGTCTTAAGTTGTGAGAAAAATATCCTTTCTCTTGCTAGGATAGTGAGTATTAAACCTTCTTATAAATTTTTGATGCAAATTTTTTATGAGTTTTTGAGTTGTGCAAGAATAATCTTTTGTTACTGATTTTCTGTGTGTTGCCATTTAAGTACAGTTCATAGATTTATTTGGTGCATCACCTTTAGGACTAGATTTTATTTTTATGTTTTCCTCCTTACTCTTTTCTCCGCAAATTCATTAGTAAGACCAATTTAGGTGAGGTATCCAGGGAGCCAACCCTTTCTCTGGAGGTCCATTCTCATTACAGGTTACCTACAACCTGGGAATGTTCCCATGTGTCACAAACTTGTTGAGTTAATAGCTGAGCAAAGGGTTCAAGTTTTAGTGACAAAAAGTCCATGGTTGGTGGAAAAGAACTTGAGTGATGCTTCTCCTCATGCAGTTAGTGACCAAGATTTGGGAGAAGGAAATTTTGGACCATTTGTATTTCTAGTTCATTTGAGCTTGTTGAAGCTATGTATGTATTCATGTGTCCATCTATATGGAAATTGTAAATGTGAAATTTTATCTTGAATATATTTATGTAAAGTGAAATCATAGTGATATTATTGAAAATATTCTTGTAATGCAATAGAAAATTTTGAAAAGATTATGTTTTCAAATGGTGCATACTTTATTGGAAAGAAAATATTTTTTTTTACTCTCATTGATAGATGTGTAAACTATTCACTTGTGGGTAAAACTTAGAAAATTACTATGTAGAAAAATGGGCATGTTACAATTATTAAGAACCATAGCACCCTCTAACCATATTTCACCCTCCACTCAAAAAATAATTTACATACCTGAATCATTTAAATTACTCATAGAAAGTAAATTTCATGTTATATTAGGGATACACAATACACCTCAATCCCATTCACTTATCCATCAATGAATCAAATTACGACTCTTCCATGATGAACACTATTTAAATGAGAATTATATCCAAAGTAGACAATCCCACCATTATAGTATTCATATTTAATAAATCAATCCCCATGTGAGGTTAGGTGAAAATATGCACTTAAGTCAATCTCACCACAAACTTCTGATACATGTGTAACCAAGTTCACAATAAAGGAGTCACCACCATCCTAGGAGTATTTCTTTGAATTTTCATTAGAATCTCTCTTTTGTTTCTCATCCTCCTTACAGTCTCTTTTGAAGTGGATAGTCTTATTTTAATTCCAAAATTTTGTGTTGGAATTACTAGGAGACTTGGATCTCGCATTGAATTTAGATATAAATTTTACTTGCTTGTTCTTATTTTTTCCTTTTCTTATATCTACCAGGAACAACTAACACATCCTTGGAAAATTGAAAATTATTTCTTTTCATCTCTTTAGAAAATAATGGTGCCACCACCTCATCTATTTTCAACTTGATAGTTCTCTCAATAAAAATAACAAGTTGGTCCCATTAATCTAGCAAATAGCATTGAAAAATTCTTGTAGAGATCCTCCTTCATTTATACTCCAATAGAGTTCAACTAGGTGACTATCATGTTTAAGGAATTTAAAAATTTGGCTACAAATTCACATCCCCCATCCTAAGGGTATGCAACTTATTTCTCAAATTGATTTTGTTAGCTAGATATTTAGATATATATAAATATCTTGATTTCTTTCAAATAAGTGATATGGTGGTCTCTCTATTAATATTAAACAATATTAAATATGTAAAATAGAGTTTAACAAGACTTTACACCTTTCTATCTATCAAGTCTTAGTCATATTATGACATTGTAGTAGGATTCATATCAAATATTGCAACCCATACATTTTTGTATGAGAATATCTTCCACTTTGAGTTTCCACAACTCAAAATTATGGATTTTTTTTTTCATTTCTATCCTAGATGTGTTTTCCATCAATTCCTATAATAAGATCAAAACCATCATACACAAGTGCCCACTTAAATAAAGATCAGTACACAAAACTATTTATCCAACACCTAGAATTCAAGGTGACCAAGCTCTAACACCAAATGAAAGGAAGAAAGGCATGAATAAATGATTTATAACCTAATCTTAGAGAGGAGTAATGTGTAAATTTTATATCTTTGTAATTACAAAAAGGAAAAATATATAAAACATAAACAAAATCATATGAAGACATAAGTATATGTCACAAAAAACCTTTTTAGGAGAGAAAACTCACACTCCAAAACATGAATTAATTGTATTACTAGTAACAAATGTTATAATACAATATTAAGGACATGAGTTAATAAGATTATCATCATAACACAACTTTGGAGTAATTTTATTAGTATAATAATAGTTGCAAATAGACTGTCAAAATATTCATCTCAAGAACCCAAAAAATAGGAGAAGCAATTCATGAAACCATCAAATAATAATTAGGAAACTGTGAGCTAAAATAACCTAATAATAATTATGAAACCATAAGCTAAAAAAGCCTAAAATACTTTAAAAGAGTAAATGGGGTATGAACACTATCAAATAATTGCTAGAGTTTGAGAGGCCTATAAATTCATAAAAAGTTACCTAATTTTTTTGTTTGTGTTAGCTTTGTCAAAACGCTTGAAACACTTACAAAGTGTTGGATTTATCCAACATCACCCTCCCATCTTTTACCATGTCATAATGGTACTAAAAATCACCATGTTTCATCCTTGCATGAGAGGTTGAGTTCTTTGTCAAACATATGAAACTCAGATTACCATATAGAGCTATATTAACTCTTGGAGTCAAGCCCACATATGACCAAAAAAAAAAAATCTATATGGCTTATTTATAAGAATGAGTAGCTACCATATATACTACTTCTATAGTGGGAAAAGATACTAGAAATTATTATGTAGAAATAATATGATTGAACTCTATACACGTGATTTTTTTGCATATATGGTAACTAGCACAACAACTAATACCTTGATTTGGTCCAAAAAATACACACATGGTTTTATCATAAATATTAGAGTAATGATTGGTGAAGAATTTAGTAATAGTCAACCAAGGATGTCTAATATTTAAGGGATTTCCCCAGCTTAAATTCATACTACAAAATCATGAGGTTATTAGGATAATCACAATAATCAACAAATATAATGTCACTTTAAATAATTTTTTGATCCTTATTTAATTAATGATCATCCATTTGTAACATGTATGGTGTGGTTCTTAACATATGTAAATTTTTGATCTAGTCATACTAATCATAATATTAATTTTTGGACCTAGATCAATAAGTGTGTGAGGACTAGTTAATTTTACCATGGTCCTACAAAGATTTGGTTTTTGGAAAAGAAATTTTTTTATCATACATAGTTTTTAATTATTCATCTCACATAATTCTTGAACTATTAAATGTATCTAGTAAATCACTTATCATATAATAAAATTTAACACACATATTATGGAGTTTCCTAACACAATAAACAAGTTGGATTTGGGTGTTCCTTTATGTGTGCAAATGTTATTTGCAAGTTATGATTTTCCATGAAAGTGAAAAGTAATAGGTTGAGGATATTCTACTTTATCATGTTGTTCTTCTAGTTGAATTATAATAAAATCACATCCCTTAGTTGTATTGACACATTTTAATTAAGTTTCACCAATTTGAAGAATATTAATAGAATACTAAGGGGATCTTGAAATCTCACTATTATATACAATTTGAGCCACTTTTTTAGGCAATAAGTTGTTAAGCATTGTACTGCCCTTGATGACCATGTTGAAGGAGATAGTTGATGATATGGGTGGAATAATGAAAATGGTATTTTTTTTTGGATATAGAGTAGGTGGGATTAAGTAGGATGTGTAGGGTGGAAGTGTGGTGATTTTACATGATTGTTGCATGGTTGATACTAGGGTTGTTATGAGTATTATTTTTTTAATTTTGGTAAAATGGGGATTGTTTTTGTTTTCCATACCTAATAGGTGGAGAATTATATTGTAAAGAAAAATATTGTCCTTATAATTCACTAAAATTATAATACATGTTAAAAATCATTATGCATCATGGATTTTCTTCGTTTGACATCTAAAGTTGCCCTCGAGTTACAAAGAAGATTTTTCCACTTCAAGATCACTCATATAATGTATCTCCTTGACTATGTATTCTTCCTTTCCTTGAGCATCTTGACATCTACACTTAGCTTCTTCCTTACAACAACAAATGGTCAAAGCTTGACCTTTAGTTTATTTTTAGAAATCTATTGTCCCTAAAAGAATTCTTGAATTATATATTTTTACTTAGCCATGGGAATAACATTTGTAAATGTAATCAAACATTTTTTATGATGGAGCTGCACAAGAGCAAGAGTGGGAAAACTAGATGTAGGGGAATTTTGAAATCCTCTAGTTCAACAGAGGAGAGTGATTTTGATTCAGAGGATGATGGGTTTGCTATGTTGCTGCTGGCGGCTAGGGAGCTGTGTTGTTCTTTCCTTGTTGGTTGTCCCTTGTCTTCTTTGGGTGTTGGTTTTAGGGGTGTGCTTTGCCTGTTGTTGGGTGAGGACACCTTTTTGCTTTATTGTAAAGATCTCCCTCTGGCATGGGGCTGAGCCATGATTGTGCGTGTGGTCTATCTCACAGCCTGTTCGCATGTTTAGCTGTTGGCTCTTGGTTAGCCGTGTTACTCCAGTTTCTCTCGTCTGGTTTGTCTGGGGTGGGTCTTGGTGTTGGCCTCCTCTTTTGGTTCTAAGGCTAGGCTGTCACCTTTTTCTCTGTGGTTCTTTCCTTTCCCTAGCCTGAGTTTGGTGTCAAGGTTCCCGTTCTTTGTGAGTGCTTTTGCATTTCCCTACTCTTTAGATTGGTGGTTGAGCCCCTGTTCATTGCCGCTTCCAGTTTTTTGTGCTCTCCAAATTGATGGGAACTTTGGGATAGTGGTGGCGCAGGGTTTCTTGGTGGTCTACTTATCTTTGTTAGGGTGGGGTTCTCTGCTCTGTCCTCTTCAGCTTGTTGTTATCCCGTTGGTGCTTGGGTCTTGTGGGGGTGCTTTATATTAGTTATCCTTTCTGTGTTCATTTCCTCTCTCTGTGCGGGGCTTGTGGGGGTTTTTTTTGTCAGTTTTTCTGGTGGCTGAGGAGACCCGAACATGTGTGGTTGAAGCTTTTTTTGTGCTCTGGAGTGGCTTCCTTGTTTGTGGCGATTGGTGTTTGTTTGATGCTTGTGAATGTTTGGAGGATTGGGCTCTGCCCTGGTGTTAACTACGACTCTTGCTACTGCGGTATGCTTGAAAGTTCAATGAATTGCAATGAGGATGTCCTCATTTCTGATTTTTTTGGCCATGGAGGTTAAGGGGCTAGAAGTTTTTTTGGTCTTTTTGTCTGAGGTTTTCAATGGTGTGCTTATGTTCTCCAAGGGTGATGAGAAAAGGTTGAACCTATCGTGCGAGGATGCCTTTGTGGTCCTCTTTGACGATTTGGATGGTCCTCTCTGATGATTTGGATGCTCCTCTTTTGTTGGGGCTTCATTCCATATCCATCTTGATGGTTCTAAAGTCGTTGGGGTGTGCTTTCTATTTGGTGGTTGTTGAGTGGCCTCATATTGCTTCCTTATTGTACTTGATGCTCGTGTTGCCATGTGATGAGGTGTGTTTTCTTACTACTAGAGAGTTGACTTCCTACTGGGTTTTACAGTTAGGGTCTCCTATGGAGGTGGAGATTGCTCATGTTGAGGTGGAGCCCTCTCCTATAGAGGTGGAGACAGATGTTGTTGTTGCAATGGGTTATTCCCTTTCTTTATGTTGGTTCCTTTTGAGGTGGAGCATGTTCGTGCAGGAGATTGGGGGCTCTCGTAGTTTTGATCTTCACTTCATCCTCTCTTATAGAGGGGAGCTCACACTTATTGAGGTAGAGATTGAGATGGTGGGTTGGGCAGAGTGGTGCTTTAAGCTAGGTACGACTCCTTAGTGCTTTATTTTTCTTGTCGACTCCCAAATTATGGTGGGGAGTCTGGATGTGTTAGATCTTCAATTATTCAAAAGCTATTGTTTTAGTGGTGTTTTTGTTAGGAAGTTGTTGCTTCATGGAGGACTTGATGTTTAGGTCTTCTTGGGCACCCGGGGGTGGATGTTGTTAAAGGTTGTTGTTCCTACAGCCTGAAGGGTGGCTTGTAGGCTTGTTAAGTTGGTTGTGCTCTTGATTCTAACCCAAAGTTGGTGTTTCGATCTAGGTGGTGCTCTGGGTTGGTTTTAGCTCCTCAGAGTTTTCTTGGGCTCTCTCACTTCTCTTTTGTGGCGGGGAGTTTTGATGTGTTGGTTCTGCTCATTATCAAAGGTTGGTGCTCTACATGTGTTGCTCTTTGGGTGGTACTAATTTTGGGATGTGCTTTCTCCTATAGAGGTGGCGAGGCAAGTAGGTGGATGGGGGCTCTCTACCCCATCAGTGCTAATGTTGTTTCTAGTTCAAAGTTGGTTGCTCTAAGTAACATGATCAATGTAGGATGGTTTTATCAAATAGTATTGATGGGCTTAGCTATTTTCTGGTGGTTTGGGTTTCAGGATCCTCTTAATCTTGCTTGTATGGGTTGGAAGTATAGTTTGTCTTACCCACCCTTGGGGTGGTTCCTATTTTTGGCTATTGTTACGCCAACTTGGAGGGTGGCCTGTTGGCTTGTTCTGTTGACTGTAAAGTCCAATTCGAAAGTTGAAGATGGCCTACTTGGAGAGAGTTTGTGTCCCAAATAGGTGGAAATGGGGTGAACTTCTTTCTTTGGTCAAATGTGTGCTCTAAAAATTTCGATGCTTAGTTGCATTGTCCTAGACTGCTATTTCTTGATAGCTTTGTTATGGTTTCATACTTGTTGGACTTTGGTTGATCTCATAAATGGTTTGCGTACCATTTTGTGGATTAATATGGGGATTTTGTTTTTGATTACGTTGATAATGGTGGATGCCTTTTTAGGCTTTGGTTTGGATAGTTTGGTGTTGTTTTTTGGTGGTGGCTAGTGTTGTTTTTCCCAGCCTATTTCTTAGTTTGTTGTTCTATCTTTGTAACCACGAGATTAGGGCCCTTCCCCTCCTTATCTAATCAAAAAAATTTGTAAATGTTTTTCAATGATATTGGAGGATATGAACTTCTAAGAATGCATTCATTAGGTAGAGGGGTCATAAAAATAAGACTTTGTGTTAATGTGGTTCCCCCACAATTTTTTTATTTTATTTTTGAATCCAAAAGTCACAGCCTAGGGGTAATAGTCTAAGCAAGTCCCAATAATATAGGGCAGGGTTGAGGGATGGAGCCTCTAATACCAAGGGGATTTTCATTTTTTGTTGCCTTCAAATTCTTCATTTCTAAAGTAAATTTCTTTAGAAATTAATGTGTTTGGATTTCCTTTAAATGGTAACATTTTTTATATTTTTATAGTATACTTGTTTTTAGTTTTTTAGTGCCAAGTTCAACTTGGTTCTTGTCCACCAATTAACTCATAACATGTGGTGTTGATATATGAGTAATTTTACCTTATTGAGATTTACCTACACCACTATTTATAATAGTTTGTTAATAATAAATCTATCCTTATCATTATAAAATATAATCATGCATCTATATGATTTAAAAAAAGAAAATTAATAGTAATCATCTAGGTGACATTGACAATTGTAGGAGCTCTTTTTAATACATTGGTCCTAACTTAAATCAAAAAGGTAACAAGTCTTTAGTACCTTTCCCTAGTAATGTTTGAGAAATAAATTTAGTTTGATTCTTTTGTCAATTTGAAGCATAAACTTATAAAAGATGTAGTGGTTATATGCGCAAGAAATGTAAATAACAAGATGATTAAAATGAATTGAAATTGTTCTAGAATAATAAAATCATGCTTTTAAATTTTTTATAGAACTATAAACAATAAGTCTAAAACTAAAGACACTAAAATAACAAGTTTGTAATGCCTTTCCCTAATAATAACACCAAAATGAATTGAATTTGTTCTAAATAATAAAATCATCCTTTTAAAATTGTTATAGAACTATAAACAATAACTCAAAGAGGTTGGGAACTTCCATCAAAAAACAAGGTTTGTTGGTGGTAATATCATAGCCACTTGCTAGAAGCATCATACAAGTTATTAGAAGCAAAAATTTCAACAACGCCATTTTCTAACATGCTTTTTATTGATTGTTTACTTCTCTTCATATTAAACATATGGTTTTGTATACGACACATCTCCTACCACAATGTTGGTTTTTTTTTTTTGGGTGGTTGTTGTAGTAACTACAATATATGACAAAATACCACCACAAGACAAAGGCTAGTAGCTAATTTTATGGCATCGACCACTGGAGGGTGACTGTGTTGGAGTAAATAATTCATTATCTGATAATTAATTAATCATCAATTAATTATTAGGGGCTTTTTTACTTTAGTTCACTTAAGCTAAACTTAGGAGTTGCTTTTTAATCTTTAGTTTGATTCTTTTCTTAGTTTGGACTAAAGTTAGGACAAGTTGTCTCATTGCATGAGATTAGAACACTTGTCACTATCTTGCCAAATCCAAATGTAGGGTTTGCTTGTGCAATGATTTTATAAAGCTTGCACATTCATTTGTAACATTCATCCAGGTTATTCACATCAATACAATTCTCAGGTTATTGAGCACAATCTTGCTTGTTGATCTTCTCTATTGTGATAGGTAATTGCTTGCAGTTGTTTCTTGGGAGCTATGGATTGAATCTTAAATTCTAACATGGTGTCTTGGAGGGGTCATACGACTAGTGATGTCACGTTGACATCAAAAAATTAGTAGCTTAAATTTGACGACCATATGGTTGTCACTGAAAAAAAAAATGCTCCCTCGCTGAATTTTTTTTCAAGTTGCCAAAATAATCTCTCGTAGATTCCTAGTGGGCGGATTTGTCAACTTGCCAGTTTCTTGGAGATTCGATAGGATCTTTAAATATTTCGCTACCTTGCATGCCATCAGATTTTATTTTACCGATGCTTGATTGTATTGACTACCAATTTTATTTTGCGAACCCATTTAATATTGTCATTGCGTGATAACCTTGTGCAACAACTGCAAGTGGCTTGTACGATGGCTGGAGGAGTGAGAGGTTGGCAGGTGTTGTGACCCCTGCCATCGCATCAGTGCAGATCGTAGCCTACAACCTGTAAACTTTTTGCTTTTTAATTGATTTCAAACAAAACTTTTTTTTATTCATATTTTAAAAAAAACTAATGATTTTTTTTAATAATTGCAAGGAAAAAAGAATATTAAAAAACTTATTTTTTTTTTAAAATCATGCACAGAGGAGTCATAGAGGGGTTGTGGCTAATTTATTTTGCCATGTCTCCAAATTTTCCAAACCTAAGCAAATTTTATGTCAAAATTCATCTCTTCGGCCTCCTAATCATGATGGTGAGTTCGATTTTACTCTAGGACACACTAGAAAAAATATCAAGGCCAAATCTCTTCAAAAATTGAATAGGGGGTTGTAGATTTAGGCTCCAATACCATGTTATACATCATTTAGTCATCTACTATTGCTTCATAGATTCCAAGGTTGTGTCAATTTATGAGTTTTCCAATGTTCCTTAGCATCAAGTCTATTGTTGCTTTATCATGAGTCCACCTTGAGTCAATTAGTGACTCTCATATGGTTTTAGTAGTAAATAAAATTATCTTTCCTTGCTTGTCAAATTCAAGATTCCAGTGCCACTTCACAATGTTCTTATAGTGCTTCTTTGCAATAGGTTATCCCATTGTAGGGGGTTTCGTCCCACTAGGTTTTACCCTCTACCTCATTCATGGCATATGTACATGGGTACCTCATCAGGCCTTGTAGTCGAGACCCATTTTGCATTCATTTAGCTTCCTTTATCAAATGTTTAGTTTCTCCCTAAGTTGATCTTAAGGGGGGTTGTTGGAGTAAATAAGTCATTATCAGATAATTAATTAAGCATCAATTAATTATTAGAGGCTTTTTTATTTTATTTCACTTAAGCTAAACTTATGAGTTACTTTTTAATCTTTAGTTTGATTCTTTTCTTAGTTTGGACTAAAGTTAGGACAAGTTATCTCATTGCATGAGATTAGAACACTTGTCACTATCTTGCCAAATCTGCATGTGGGGCTTGTTGGAGTGAAAATACACTGAGAGACGGGGGGGGAGAGGGCGGGGTAAATCAGTGTTTATAACTTCTTAAATATTTTATACTGAAACTGAAAAGAGCCATACATATGTTCTCATTTTTCAATGATAGTGTCATTCATGTATTTGAATGCAATCATATAAACTAAAATGAGTAATGTAACATTGCATTTTAAAGCAGTAAAGAGCTGAAGCAAAAGAGTCACAGAGACACAATAGACACAAGATATGCCGAGTGGAAAACCCTCTTGGGGTAGAAAAACCACTCCTGAACCTGCTGCCTTTTTCAGGCTTTCATTTCAATAATTTATTTTGACAAAGCCTCAATGGTTGATTTCTGAGCACCAACTCAAGGAGCACCAACCCCTCTATTTAGAGACACCAATCTCAAGGAGCACCAACCCATTTCCAGATATTCAAAAGAACAAACAATAGTATACAGGATCTCTCTGTTTCACTTGATTTATGCCAAGTGCCTCTTGACAAACAAAACATAGAATTTTCAAGAGTCGGAATTGACCCTTCAGAATTCCATGCATTATCTAATCTCGATGTATCTTGAGGAAACTCCTATCTCTATTACAATACAATCTCATTAAACTGTTTTACAATCATTTTTCCATATAGAAAGCTACAAGTCTGAATACACACCGTGTTTTCCAATTTTCAGCATTATTCAAAAGAATAGACTTGCAGAACTCTAAATAGTAATACCCTTGTTTTAAGTTTTTGATTTTATGTCATCATTGAACCCTAAACTCATGGGTTTTGCCTTTTACAGAAAAACATAATTACAGTTTGGAAGTATTACAATTGTTACTCGAATTTCACATACCAGAAAGTTATTGCAAGGTTGTATTTGAGGTTACATAATATGTGTCAAGTCAGATCTGATGTTGCAGTGTTCACAAAAGAGAGATTCTTTCTTTCTGTTGAGGATAGGATAACAATGACCAAGAATAGAAGAGTGACTGAGCATGTCTTCACCAGAAGCCTACACATGCAGTGCTTAAACAAAAGCAATGAGATCACATCATTTAAAACTGAAATGATAACCATTTTCCTTGACTGAACCAAAAATGCATCATAAGTATTTTTGGAAAAAAGAAAACCACCTTCAGATTTTACCCACCGAGATCTGAGAAGTAATCTGAAATGAAAGAGAGATAACTGAAACCCCAACCAACATGCAACTGAAAACCAATAACCAGGCATTTTAACAGTCACCCACCCATTCCAGTGAGGCTAAGAGAATATTCTGAGATCTATGTCCAATATAGTGACATATAGACTTAATAAGCTAAAAGAATTTTGAAGTGTAACTAAAATACCTTCACAAGAAATGTTATCCATGTGCCCAGATGACCATATGCAAAGATTCGATGGAATTATCATTACCCATAACGAGACAACCTAGATCCTTAATATAACTGACATGATAACCTTCAAAAGAAATTTGCAGTCATGTTTTGATTCTTAGAAGCAAATATTTTGATTTTTTTTTTTTAAGAAAGCTATAGCTGTTTTCAGTTTTTCACTTTGCAAATTGAGAGAAGGAATAAATTCATAACCATCTTGCTTGTCCATAAACGGATCTGCAAACCAATCGAAAAAGGAATACTTAGTAAATGAATGTTGCTGTCAAAGAGAGATTACCATATCTGCAGAGGAGAAGAAACGACCTCACAACCTTCCAAAAGACGTGCATGCATTCAGTGGTGGATAGAAGACAAATGGAACGACCTCTATGATGGACTCCTGACAGCTCCCGATTGCCGTCCAAGAGCAAAAACGCCAGGGATAACAAAGTAACAACCCAAGGCAAAGATCCATGGTTGCAGCCAGAATGGGGGCAACAAAAAATGTGAAACAAAAAGAAACATTTTTCCCTAACTTTCCAAAGCAAACTCATAGAGCTAAATGAAATCTGATCTCTTACCGCACAACCACGGTATCCTTTTGATCACCCTGTGGTACAATGGTAGTTGCTTGAAAGTCGCTAGTTGTTCCCACTGTGTTACCATGATTAGCTACCTAATAGCTCATGGTACAACAGTAGCAGTCTTTCCTATTGTTGGCGATTTCCAACACGTTACTGCCTTCCTGACTGCCTTCCTGACTGCCTGCGGTGTAGTGGTAGCAGTCGGCTTGCCACTAGCGGTTTCCACCGCATTACTGCGGTTACATATCTGACAGTCCGCGGTATAGCGGTAATTGTCTTGCTTGCCGTTGGCGGTTTCCACCGCACTACCGCGATTACCCTCTTAACAGTCTGCGGTACCACGGTAAGAATTTTTAAGCACGGTCTTACCAAATTTGAGAGTTATACCATGTTGTCGGCTTTTAAGCCCAATATTTAATCATTTTGACCCCATGTAAATGCACATAGGAGATGAATTTAAATCCCTTTAACCAAAACTGATTTTCCATCACATTTAAGTCCAATACCATATATTCTGCAATGTAACATACTTTCCAAAGCCTTGTGAAGTATAATAAAGGCTAATCTCATGAAAAGTTCAGAATTTCATTAACACAATAATGATCACCTTATTATTTTGAGAAACATGCTGCACCATGTGACCCATTAACAATTTCAGGATGCAAGAGCCTGATCAAAACACACTATAACAACCTGTATAAAACTCAACAAGCACTTGTAAACGATCAGTGCCACTAGGATAATAAAATCAATGAAGTAACCGTGCCAATCAAAATATGGATCAACTGAGAAGATAACCATCAAGATGCCAGATAACCACAAATTCACATCAAGGACAAAAAAACACAAGAGGGATTCAACAAACTCCCCCATTTTCCTTGATGGCAAAAACTGAGCCGCCAAACCAAGGATAATGAACTGTAACAAGATGCTCAAAATTCTCCCCTTTTTGACACAAGGATAAAGGGAGAACAAACAAAGATAAACCAAAACCAACTGTGACATGCCATAAAACTACAGAAAGAACCTTTGAGCAGCTAAGTATAAGCTGCAGGAAGAGCTAACTAGCTCCCCCTATCACTAAGATAGACTCTTTAAGATAGCAAGGATTGAGAGACCACTCCCAATCGAGACCTATGTCTCTCAAAAACATCTTTAGCCAACAATTTTGTAAAAATGTCAGCAACTTGTGCTTGTGTAGAACATATTTCATAGATAGCTCATTAGCCAGGAACATATTTCATAGATAGCTCATTAGCCAGGACCTTTTCATGAAGAAAATGAAATTTTATAGCTATATGTATAGTTCGAGAGTGCATAACTGGATTTTTTGAGATATTTATTGCACTAGTATTGTCACATAGAATAGTAACTGGTTTTGGAATTTCAATACCCATATCTGATAATGTCTGTGACATCCAAATCACCTGAGTGCAACAAGAAGTGGCAACTATATATTCCGCTTCAGCAGTAGAGAGCGAAACAGATTCTTTCTTTTTGTTGTGCCAAGCCACTAAACGATCACCAAGAAAGAAAGCAAGCAACACCACTGGTGCTTTTCCTGTCATCTAGACATCCTGCCCAATCAGAATCATTATAAGCTACTAAAGAGAAATCATTGCTTCTGGGATACCAGAGCCCATAATCAATTGTTCCTTGTACATACTTAAGAATTCTTCTCACAGCATTGATGTGAGATTCTTTAGGAGCAGATTGAAAATGAGCAACCATGCAAAAAACTTGCATTATGTCAGGTCTTGAGGCTATTAAATACAATAGGTTGCCCACCATTGACGTATAATTAGTTGAATTTATAGCAGAGGAGTCATCAACTTTGCTAAGTTTACAGCCAGTATCCATTGGGGTGCTTACAGGATGACTTTCATCCATTTTAAAACTTTTTAACATTTCTTTGGCATACCTCGCTTGAGATAGAAAGATGCCAGAGTCAAGTTGTGAAATCTGGAGACCTAAGAAAAATGACAGTTCTCCCAACATTGACATTTTGAATTCAGATTCCATGATTTGTGAGAATTTTTTACTCAAGGCAATATTGTTGCAACCAAAGATGGTGTCATCAACATAAATTTCAACAACAAGAATATCAGATCCTTTAATTCTAACATACAGATTGTTGTCAACTTCTCCTCTAATGAACCCATTTGACAATAAGTGACTGTCCAATCTGGAGTACCAAGCTCTAGGAGCTTGTTTTAGGCCATATAGAGCCTTTTTCAGCTTGTAGACATGATTGGGTTTGTTTTTACATATAAACCCTTCAGGCTGTTCTATGTAAATTTATTCTTCTAAGTATCCATTCAGAAAAGCGGTTTTTACATCCATCTGATATATAGTGAAATTTTTGAAAACAAAATATGCCAAGAAAATTCTAATGGATTCAAGTCTAGCAACAGGAGCAAAAGTTTCACCGAAATCAATACCTTCTTAATGAGCATATCCTTTGCAAACATATCTAGCCTTGTTGCGAACAACCTGACCATTTTCATCATGTTTGTTTCTAAATATCCACTTGCCACCTATGACATTTTTTTCATCTGGTCTTAGGACTAGATCCCAAGTCTGATTTTTTTCAATTAGATCAATTTCTTCCATCATTGCATTAAGCCAGCAATCATCAGTTAGAGCATCATCAAATTTTTTGGGCTCAAACTGGGTGATTAAACAAAATGCAGTAAGCTCAGCTATGTGAGCTTTTTCATCATAGTTAACAGATTTTTTTCTTGTTTGAAATCCTGCAGATCTATCTCCTATAATCAAATCCTTAGGATAATTTCTAGCAAGAGATTTTGAAGTAACTTTGGGTTCACATTTTTCTAAGCTGATTTCAGCATCTCCAGATTGTGCTTCAGTAAGTTTAGGGCTTGCTGGTTTTGGTTCAAGCTTTCCAGTTTCAAAGCTCTCAGTGATTATGTCAAGCTCAAATTCATCCTCTTCATCATCCTGCATAGGTTAAGCATCTAACAACATATTTTCATCAAATTTATCATTGATAGATTCAACAATTTGTTTAGCCTATTGTTAAAGAATTTATAGGCTCTGCTGTGTGTAGAGTATCCTAAAAAGATACCTTCATCAGTTTTAGATTGGAAACTTCCTAAGTTTTCGTCATCTCTTTTGATAAAGCACTTGCAGCCAAATATTCTGAAATACTTAATTTGGGCAGATTTTCCATACCACAGTTCATATGGAGTGAAATTTGATTTCACTCTGATCTGCACTCTATTCAAAATGTAAACAACTATATGAATAGCTTATTTCCAGTAGATATTGGCCAGATTTGCTTGATTCAACATTGTTCTTGCCATCTCTTTTATAGTCCTATTTTTTCGCTCAACTACCTCATTTTGCTGGGGTGTTCTAGTAGCAGCATAATGTCTTTTTATGCCATGTTTGTCATAGTAATCTATGAATTCTTGCGAGGTGAATTCACCACCTTTGTCAGATCTTAAACACTTAAATTTTAAGTTTGTTTCTCTTTCTACCAGTTTTCTAAAAAATTTAAAGTGTTCAAAAACTTTTGATTTATTCTTGAGAAAAATAACCCATACCATACGAGAGTAGTCATCAACAAACAACATGAAGTATTTCTCACCATTTGTGGATCTAGTCCTTGAAGGACCACATAAGTCAGTATGAACAATTTGCAGAGGCTTGGTAGAAACTTTTTCCTTGGATTTAAAGCTTACCTTAGTTTTCTTTCCTTGTAGACACTCTTTACAAACAACTTTGTCAGGTTTTGTAAGAGGGGGCAGACCTCTTACATTTTGATTTTTGCTAATTTTGACCATATTGTAAAAATTAATGTGGCCTAGTCTCTTGTGCCACAACCAACTTTCTTCAATCTGAATCATTAACCATAAACCATGACTGTTCTCATGTCCAGAGGTGTCTAGTAAGTTGTAGACATTTCCTTTAGTCCTTCGTCCAGTAGCAACAACTTTACCTGACTGGTTTTTGATTTCACATCCTTGTGAAGTGAATAGGACTTGATAGCCACTCTCACATATTTGACTGACACTCAGAAGGTTGTGTTTTAATCCTTCTACATAATAAAAAATTGAGATTGGAGTGTCTTCATTCAACAACAGAGAACCTCTTCCTCTGATTTGAATTCCAGAGTTGTCTTTGAACTTTACATAACCCCCAACATAGTCTTGTAGATTTATAATTTTTTCTTTGTCATCGGTCATGTGGTTTGAACAACCATTGTCTAGGACCCATAGGTCCTTCTTCTTAGAGTGAAAAGCAGTTTGAAAAAGCATAGTCTGTTCAATGTTGTTAACTACTTTGGGTTTCCAAACTTTGATGGTTTTCAACTGTTTATTCTGCTGATCAGCATTGCATTACTTTACTGAATGACCAAAATATTTGCAAGTAAAACATCTAATCTGCCTTGCAAAACCATGATTCTGCCTAAAGCCATATCTAGGAGTTCTAGAATTCATAAATCTGCAAGAATTTACCTTGTGACCAAATTTATTGCAAAAGTAGCAGTACCCATAAAAGAGAGGGTAGGAGTTGTAAACCATTTTGTTGCTCCTCAAAGGATGAATGTGATCCTTGAAAAACTCATAATGTTTGTGTTCAGGCTTTTTGTTTCTAGCAACATTATTGTTCTTTTCACTGTCATTTGAGCATTCACCTTTAACAAAGACAATACCAGTTTTGTCTTTGTTTAATTTCTGTTTACTAAGCACGTCATTCAGTTTAAGAGTGCTTTCATACTTTTCGATATTCTTCCTGAGATCTACAATCTCATGTTCAAGTTTATGAATTTCTTGGTCTTTGGTACTTATGTCAATGCAAAAACAACCTTCAACTCTTTTGGATTCTTCAAGTTGAGTTTTTAATGAAATTATCTCAAGATTAATGAGTTGCTCTTGTGAGTTATCTTGAACAACATTATGTTCTTGAGCATGCAACTGTTTTGTAAGTTTTCTCAGCTCTTTTAGAGCATATTTCAATTCTCCTTCATAGTCCACTTCACCTTCTTCAGCATCATTGTTATTTGCTTCATCTTTTTGAATGATTTCAGCCATGAAGAGATTTTCATCTTCTTCATCTAGAGAGTCATTACATTCAGAATTTGTTTCATTTTTGCTGAACAAACTTTTCTTCTTTTTGAAGTTAAATTTCTATTTGGGTCTATAAGCCTTTTTCTTGGAAAACTTCTTAGATTTCTCGTTATCACTATTTGTTTCACCATAGGGACACTTTGCAGTAAAGTGACCTATCTTACCACAGTTAAAGCATTTGAAGGGAAGTTTTCCCTTATACTTTCCAGAACCCTTTTTGAGTTTCCTTACAAAATGGGATTCTTTAGAATCAGAAAATTCTAATTCAGAGAGCTCATCCCTTTCTTTCCTTTCAGCATTAAATGTTGCTCTTTTGTAGAGGTGTTGTTTTTACTAATCCTCATTTCATAGGCAGTCAAAGTGCCTTGTAAACTGTCAAGGGTAAGCTGGGTAAAATGTTTCTTCTATTCTAGAGTAGCTACCTTAGCTTCAAATTTTGTTGGCAAGGTTCTGATGACCATGGTTACAACGTCAAACTCTTTGAATTCTTCTCCCAGACCCTTCATAGCATTTACTATTTCATTAACTCTTAGAAAATAGTCAGCAGCTTTTTCATCGTCCCTCATTTTTAATTCTTCAAACTGATGTTTTAAAGTCAGGACTTTGGACTGTTTTACCTTTTCATTTCCTTAATAGATAGTTTCAAGTTTAGTCCAGATTTCACTAGCAGAACTGCAGTGCATGACTTTGGACTGTTTTACCTTTTCATTTCCTTAATAGATAGTTTCAAGTTTAGTCCAGATTTCACGAGCAGAACTGCAGTGCATGACTTTGATGAAGACATCTTTAGTTAGAGCACACATAAGAGCATGCTTTTCTCTTGCATTAGTTTTATATCTCTTCTTTTCATCAGAAGTAGTTGGAAAAGTAGCTAGTACGGTGTACCCATTCAATACTATGCTCCAGACATCAAGGTCTATAGAAGTTAAATAAGTCTCCATTCTGATTTTCCAGAAGACATAATCAGTTCCATCAAATAATGGAGCTCTAGTCATGGAAGTACCTTCATGAGCTTGAGACATTTTGAATAGACTCCAAGCCCAGAATCAATCCTAGGTTGGAATTACCTATCAGAGGACCCTAGGCTCTGATACCAATTGTTGGAGTGAAAATACATTGAGAGGGGGGGTGGGGGGGTGAATGAGTGTTTATAACTTATTAAATATTTTAAACTAAAACTGAAAAGAGCCATACATATGTTCTCATTTTTCAATGATAGTGTCATTCATGTATTTGAATGCAATCATATAAACTAAAATGACTAATGTAACATTGCATTTTAAAGTAGTAAAGGGCTAAACAAAAGAGTCAAAGAGACACAAGATATACCGAGTGGAAAACCCTCCTGGGGTAGAAAAACCACTCCTGAATGTGCTGCCTTTTTTAGGCTTTCATTTCAATGATTCATTTTGACAATGCCTCAATGGCTAATTTCTGAGCACCAACTCAAGGAGTACCAACCCCTCTGTTTAGAGACACCAATCTCAAGGAGCACCAACCCCTTCCCAAATATTTAATAGAACAAATAATAGTACAGAGGATCTCTTTATTTCACTTGATTTCTGTCAAGTGCCTCTTGACAGACAAAACATAAAATTTTCAAGAGTCAGAATTGACTCTTCAAAATTCCATGCATTATCTAATCTCGATGCATCTTGAGGAAAATCCTATCTCTATTACAATACAGTCTCATTAAACTATTTTACAATCATTTTCCCATATAGAAAGCTACAATTTTGAATACACACTGTGTTTTCCAATTTTTAGCATTAATCAAAAGAATAGACTTGTAGAACTGTAAATAGTAATACCCTTGTTTTAAGTTTTTGATTTTTTGTCATCATTGAACCCTAAACTCATGGGTTTTTCCTTTTATAGAAAAACATCCTTACACTTTGGATGTATTACAACTATTACTCGAATTTCACATACCAGAAAGTTATTGCAAGGTTGTATTTGAGGTTACATAATAACTGTCAAATCAGATTTGATGTTGCAGTGTTCACAAAAGAGAGATTCTTTCTTTCTATTGAGGATAGGATAACAATGACCAAGAATAGAAGAGTGACTAAGCATGTCTTCACCAGAAGCTTGCACATGCAGTGCTTAAACAAAAGCAGTGAGATCACATCATTTAAAACTGAAATGATAACCATTTTCCTTGACTGAAGCAACAATGCATCATAAGTATTTTTGGAAAAAAGAAAACCACCTTCAGATTTTACCCACCGAGATTTGAAGAGTAAGCTGAAATGAAAGAGAGATAACTAAACCCCAACCAACATGCAACCGAAAACCAATAACCAGGCATTTTAACAGTTACCCACACATTCCAGTGAGGCTGAGAGAATATTCTAAGATCTATATCCAATACAGTGACATATAAACTTAATAAGCTGAAAGCATTTTGAAGTGTAACTGAAATACCTTCATAGGAAATGTTATCCATGTACCCAGATGACCATATGCAAAGATTCGATGGAATTATCATTACCCATAACCAGACAACCCAAATCCTTAATATAACTGACATGATAACCTTCAAAAGAAATTTGCAGTCATGTTTTGATTCTTAGAAGCAAATATTTTGACTCTTTTTTTTTTGATGAGAGCTATAGCCTTTTTCAGTTTTTCATTTTGCAAATTGAGAGAAGGAATAAATTCATAACCATCTTGCTTGTCCATAAACGGATCTGCAAACCAATCGAAAAAGGAATACCTGGTAAATGAATGTTGCTGTCAAAGAGAGATTACCAGATCTGCAGAGGAGAAGAAATGACCTCACAACCTTCCAAAAGACGTGCATGCATTCAGTGGTGGATAGAAGACAAATGGATCGACCTCTATGCAGGACTCCTGACAGCTCTCGATTTCCGTCCAAGAGCAAAAACGCCAGGGATAACAAAGTAATGGCCCAAGGCAAAGATCCATGGTGGCGGCTAGAATGGGGGCAACAAAAAACAAGAAACAAAAAGAAACTTTTTGCCCTAACTTTCGAAAGAAAACTCATAGAGCTAAATGAAATCCACTCTCTTATCGCACAATCACACTCTCCTTTTGAACGCCCTGCGGTACAATGGTAGTTGCTTGAAAGCTGCTAGTTGTTCCCATCATGTTATCGTGGTTAGCTACCTAACATCTCGTGGTACAG
Organism: Sequoiadendron giganteum; assembly: GCA_007115665.2. Taxonomy (NCBI): domain Eukaryota; kingdom Viridiplantae; phylum Streptophyta; class Pinopsida; order Cupressales; family Cupressaceae; genus Sequoiadendron; species Sequoiadendron giganteum. Next base: position 56,985,796 of record CM021101.1, on the reverse strand, counting down.
CGGTAGCAGTCTTTCCTATCATTGGCGGTTTCCACTGCATTACCACGACTGTCTTCTTGACTGCCCGTGGTGTAGTAGTAGCAATCGATTTGCCACTGGCGATTTCCACCGCACTACCGCGGTTACCCTCTTAACATTTTGTGGTACCGCGGTAAGACTTTTTAAGCGCGGTCTTACCAAATTTGAGAGTTATACCATGTTGTCGGCTTTTAAGCCCAAGTCAGTATTTAATCATTTTGACCCGATGTAAATGCACATAGGAGATGAATTTAAATCCCTTTAACCAAAATTGATTTTCCATCACATTTAAGTCCAATGCCATATATTTTTCAATGTAACATACTTTCCAAAGCCTTGTGAAGTATAATAAAGGCTAATCTCATGAAAATTTCATAATTTCATTAACACAATAATGATCACCTTATTATTCTGAGAAACATGTTACACCATGTGAACCATTAACAATTTTAGGATGCAAGAGCCTGATCAAAACACACTGTAACAACCTGTATAAAACTCAACAAACACTTGTAATATGCACATGAAGTTAAACGATCAGTGCCACCAGGATAATAAAATCAATGAATTAACCGTGCCAATCAAAATATGGATCAACTGACAAGATAACCATCAAGATGCCAGATAACCACAAATTCACATCAAGGACAAAACAACACAAGAGGGATTCGACAAACTCCCCCTTTGTCCTTGATGGCAAAAACTAAGCCACCAAACCAAGGATAATGAACTGTAACCAGATGCTCAAAATTCCCCCCCTTTTTGACACAAGGATAAAGGGAGACCAAATAAAGATAAACTAGAACCAACTGTGACATGCCATAAAACTGCAGAAAGAACCTCTAAGCGACGAAGTATAAGCTGCAGGAAGAGCTACCTAGCTCCCCCTATCACCAAGATAGAATCTTTAAGATAGCAAGGATTGAGAGACCACTCCCAATCGAGACCTATGTCTCTCAAAAACATCTTTAGCCAATGGTTTTGTAAAAATTTCAGCAACTTGTGCTTGTGTAGGAACATATTGCATAGATACCTCGTTAGCCAAGACCTTTTCATGAAGAAAATGAAATTTTATAGCTATATGTTTAGTTTGAGAGTGCATAACTGGATTTTTTGAGATATTTATTGCATTAGTATTGTCACATAGAATAGTAATTGGTTTTGGAATTTCAATACCCATATCTGATAATGTCTGTGACATCCAAATTACCTGAGTGCAGCAAGAAGTGGCAGCTATATATTCTGCTTCAGCAATAGAGAGTGAAACAAATTCTTGCTTTTTGCTATGCCAAGCCACTAAAACATCACCAAGAAAGAAAGCAGCACCACTGGTGCTTTTCCTGTCATCTAGACATCCTGCCTAGTCAAAATCATTATAAGCTACTAAAGACAAATCATTGCTTCTGGGATACCAAAGCCAATAATCAATTGTTCCTTGTACATACTTAAGAATTCTTCTCACAACATTGATGTGAGATTCTTTAAGAGCAGATTGAAAATGAGCAACCATGCAAACAACTTGCATTATGTCAAGTCTTGAGGCTGTTAAATACAATAGGCTGCCTCTCATTGACCTATAATCAGTTGAGTTTATAGCAGGGGAGTCATCAACTTTGCTAAGTTTACAGCTAGTAGCCATTGGGGTGCTTACATGATGACTTTCATCCATTTTAAACCTTTTTAACATTTCTTTGGCATACCTTGCTTGAGATAGAAAGATGCCAGAGTCAAGTTGTGAAATCTGGAGACCTAAGAAAAATGACAGTTCTCCCAACATTGACATTTCGAATTCAGATTCCATGATTTGTGAGAATTTTTTACTCAAGGCAATATTGTTGCAACCAAAGATGGTGTCATCAACATAAATTTCAACAACAAGAATATCAAATCCTTCAATTTTAACATACAGATTGTTGTCAACTCCTCCTCTAATGAACCCTTTTGACAGTAAGTGACTGTCCAATCTGGAGTACCAAGCTCTAGGAGCTTGTTTTAGGCCATATAAAGCTTTTTTCAGCCTGTAGACATGATTGGGTTTGTTTTTACATATAAACCCTTCAGGATGTTCTATGTAAAATTCTTCTTCTAAGTATCCATTCAGAAAAGTGGTTTTTACATCCATCTGATATATAGTGAAATTTTTGAAAACAAAATATGCCAAGAAAATTCTAATGGATTCAAGCCTAGCAACAGGAGCAAAAGTTTCACTGAAATCAATACCTTCATGCTGAGCATATCCTTTGTAGACATATCTAGCCTTGTTGTGAACAACTTGACCATTTTCATCATGTTTGTTTCTAAATATCCACTTGCCACCTATGAAATTTTTGTCATCTGGGCTTGGGACTAGTTCCCGAGTCTGATTTTTTTCAATTTGATCAATTTCTTCCTGCATTGCATTAAGCCAACATTCGTTAGTTAGAGCATCATCAAAAATTTTGGGCTCAAACTGGGTGATTAAACAAAATGTAGTAAGCTCAACTATGTGAGCTTTTTCATCATAGTTAATAGATTTTTTTCTTGTTTGAACTCCTACAGATCTATCTCCTATAATCAGATGCTTAGGTTGATTTCTAGCAAGATATTTTGAAGTAACTTTGGGTTCACATTTTCTGAGCTGATTTCAGCATCTTCAGATTGTGCTTCAACAAGTTTAGGGCTTGCTGGTTTTGGTTCAGACTTTGTAGTTTCAAAGCTCTCAGTGATTATATCAAGCTCAAATTCATCCTCTTCATCATCCTGCATAGGTTCAGCATCTAACAACAAATTTTCATCAAACTTAACATTGACAAATTCAACAATTTTGTTCAGCTTATTGTTAAAGCATTTATAGGCTCTGTTGTGTGTAGAGTATCCTTAAAAGATACCTCCATCAGTTTTAGATTGGAAACTGCCTAATTTTTCGTCATCTCTTTTGATAAAGCACTTGCAGCCAAATATTCTGAAATACTTAATTTGGGCAGATTTTCCATACCACAGTTCATATGGAGTGAATTTTGATTTTGCCCTGATCTGCACTCTGTTCAAAATGTAAACAACTATATGAATAGCTTCTTTCCAGTATATATTGGCCATATTTTCTTGATTCAACATGGTTCTTGCCATCTCTTTTAAGTCCTATTCTTTTGCTCAACTACCCCGATCTATTGGGGTGTTCTAGTAGCAACATACTGCCTTTTTATGCCATGTTTGTCTCAATAATCTATGAATTTTTGTGAGGTGAATTCACCACCTTTGTTAGATCTTAAACACTTCAGTTTTAAGTATGTTTCTCTTTCTACCAGTTTTCTAAAAACTTTAAAGCGTTCAAAAGCTTCTGATTTATTCTTGAGAAAAGTAACCCATACCATACGAGAGTAGTCATCAACAAATATCATGAATTATTTCTCACCATTTGTGGATCTAGTCCTTGTAGGACCACATAAGTCAGTATGAACAATTTGCAGAGGCTTGGTAGAAATTTTTTCCTTGGATTTAAAGCTTACCTTAGTTTTCTTTCCCTTTAGACAAGCTTTACAAACAAATTTGTCAGGTTTTCTAAGAGGGGGCAGACCTCTTACATTTTGATTTTTGATAATTTTGACCATATTGTCAAAATTAATGTGGCCCAGTCTCTTGTGCCACAAACAACTTTCTTCAATCTGACTCATTAAGCATATACCATGATTGCTCTCATGTCCAGAGGTGTCTAGTAAGTTGTAGACATTTTCTTTAGTCCTCCTTCCAGCAGCAACAACTTTACCTGACTGGTTTTTGATTTCACATCCTGGTGAAGTCAACAGGACTTGATAACCACTGTAATTGACTGACACTCAGAAGGTTGTGTTTTAATCCTTCTACATAATAAACATTTGAGATTGGAGTGTCATCATTCAGCAACAGAGAACCTCTTCCTCTAATTTGAATTCCAGAGTTGTCTCCGAACTTTACATATCCACCAACATAGTCTTTTAGATTTGTAAATTTTTCTTTGTCACTGGTCATGTGGTTTGAATAGCCACTGTCTAGGACCCATAGGTCCTTCTTCTTAGAGTGAAAAGCAGCTTTAACAAGCATAGTTTGTTCAATGTCGTTAACTGCTTTGGGTTTCCAAACTTTGATGGTTTTCAACTGTTTATTCTGCTGATCAGCATTGCATTGCTTTGCTGAATGACCCAAAGATTTGCAAGTAAAACATCTAATCTATCTTGCAAAACCATGATTCTGCCTAAAGCCAAATCTAGGAGTTCTAGCATTCATAAATCTGAAAGAATTTAGCTTGTGACCAAATTTATTGCAAAAGTAGCAGTACCCATAAAAGAGAGGGTAGGAGTTGTAAACCATTTTGTTGCTCCTCAAAGGATGAATGTGATCCTTGACAAACTCAGAATGTTTGTGTTCAGGCTTTTTGTTTCCAGCAATAGTATTGTTCTTCTCATTGTCATTTGAGCATTCACCTTTAACAAAGCCAATACCAGTTTTGTCTTTGTTTAATTTCTGTTTACTAAGCATGTCATTCAGTTTAAGAGTGCTTTCATACTTTTCGATATTCTTCCTGAGATCTACAATCTCATGTTCAAGTTTATGAATTTCTTGGTCTTTGGTACTTATGTCAATGTGAAGAGAATCTTCAAATCTTTTGGACTCTTCAAGTTGAGTTTTTAATGAAATTATCTCAAGATGAATGAGCTGCTCTTGTGAGTTATCTTGAACAACATTATGTTCTTGAGCATGCAACTATTTTTTAAGTTTTCTCAGCTCTTTTAGAGAACATTTTAGTTCTCCTTCATAGTCCGCTTCACCTTCTTTAGAATCATTGTTGTTTGCTTCATCTTTCTAAATAATTTCAGCCATGAAGAGATTTTCATCTTCTTCATCTAGAGAGTCATTAGATTCAGAATCTGTTTCGTTTTTGCTAAACACAATTTTCTTCTTTTTGAATTTAAATTTTTGTTTGGGTCTATAAGCCTTTTTCTTGGAAAACTTCTTAGATTTCTTGTTATCACTATTTGTTTCACCATAGGGACACTTTGCAGCAAAGTGACCTATCTTACCACAGTTAAAGCATTTGAAGGGAAGTTTTCCCTTATCCAGAACACTTTCTGAGTTTCCTTACAAAATGGAATTCTTTAGAATTAGAAAATTTAGATTCAGAGAGCTCATCCCTTTCTTTCCTTTCAGCATTAAATGTTGCTTCTTTTGTAGAGGTTTTGTTTTTACTAATCCTCATTTCATAGGCAGTCAAAGTGCCTTGTAAAATGTCAAGGGTAACTTGGGTAAAATGTTTCTTCTATTCTAGAGTAGCTACCTTAGCTTCAAATTTTGTTGGCAAGGTTCTGATGACCTTGGTTACAACATCAAACTCTTTGAATTCTTCTCCCAGACCCTTCATAGCATTTACTATTTCATCAACTCTTAGAAAATAGTCAACAAATTTTTCATCGTCCCTCATTTTTAATTCTTCAAACTGATATTTTAAAGTCAGGACTTTGGACTGTTTTATATTTTTGTTTCCTTGATAGATAGTTTCAAGTTTAGTCCAGATTTCACTAGCAGAACTGCAATGCATGACTTTGATGAAGACATCTTTAGTTAGAGCACATAGAAGAGCATGATTTTCTCTTGCATTAGTTTTATATCTCTTCTTTTCATTAGAAGTAGTTGGCAAAGTAGCTAGTATGGTGTACCCAATCAATACTATGCTCCAGACATCAAGGTCTATAGAAGTTAAATAAGTCTCCATTCTGATTGTCCAGAAGACATAATCAGTTCCATCAAACAATGGAGCTCTAGTTATGGATGTACCTTCATGAGCTTGAGACATTTTGAATAGACTCCAAGTCCAGAATCAATCATAGGTTGGAAAGACCTATCAGAGGACCCTACGCTCTAATACCAATTGTTGGAGTGAAAATACACTTAGAGTGGGGGGGGGGGTTGAATCAATGTTTATAACTTAAATATTTTAAATTGAAACTGAAAAGAGCCATGCATATGTTCTCATTTTTCAATGATAGTGTCATTCATGTATTTGAATGCAATCATATAAACTGAAATGAGTAATGTAACCTTGCGTTTTAAAGCACTAAAGAGCTGAAGCAAAAGAGTCACAAAGACACAATAGACACAAGATATGCCGAGTGGAAAACCCTCCTAGGGTAGAAAAACCACTCCTGAACCTGCTGCCTTTTTCAGGCTTTCATTTCAATAATTTATTTTGACAAAGCCTCAATGGCTGATTTCTAAGCACCAACTCAAGGAGCACCAACCTCTTTGTTTAGAGACACCAATCTCAAGGAGCACCAACCCCTTTCCAGATATTCAATAGAACAAACAATAGTACAAAGGATCTCTCTGTTTCTCTTGATTTATGTCAAGTGCCTCTTGATAGACAAAACATAGAATTTTCAAGAGTCAGAATTGACTCTTCAGAATTCCATGCATTATCTAATCTCGATGCATCTTGAGGAATATCCTATCTTTGTTACAATTCAGTCTCATTAAACTGTTTTACAATCATTTTCCCATATAGAAAGCTACAATTCTGAATACACGCTGTGTTTTCCAATTTTCAGCATTATTCAAAAGAATAGACTTGCAGAACTCTAAATAGTAATACCCTTGTTTTAAGTTTTTGACTTTTTGTCATCATTGAACCCTAAACTCATGGGTTTTTCCTTTTACAGAAAAACATCCTTATACTTTGGACGTATTACAACTATTACTTGAATTTCACATACCAGAAAGTTATTGCAAGGTTGTATTTGAGGTTACATAATAACTATCAAATCAGATCTGATGTTGCATTGTTCACAAAAGAGAGATTCTTTCTTTCTGTTGAGGATAGGACAAAAATGACCAAGAATAGAAGAGTGACTGAGCATGTCTTCACCAGAAGCCTGTACATGCAGTGCTTAAACAAAAGCAGTGAGATCACATCATTTAAAACTGAAATGATAACCATTTTCCTTGACTGAACCAACAATGCATCATAAGTATTTTTGGAAAAAAGAAAACCACCTTCAAATTTTACCCACCGAGATTTGAAGAGTAAGCTGAAATGAAAGAGAGATAACTGAACCCCAACCAACATGCAACCGAAAACCAATAACCAGGAATTTTAACAGTTACCCACACATTCCAGTGAGGCTGAGAGAATATTCCGAGATCTATATCCAATACAGTGACATATAAACTTAATAAGCTGAAAGCATTTTGAAGTGTAACTGAAATACCTTCATAGGAAACATTATCCATGTACCCAGATGACCATATGCAAAGATTCGATGGAATTATCATCACCCATAACCAGACAACCCAGATCCTTAATATAACTGACATGATAACCTTCAAAAGAAATTTGCAGTCATGTTTTGATTCTTAGAAGCAAATATTTTGTCATTTTTTTTTTGATGAAAGCTATAGCCGTTTTTAGTTTTTCACTTTGCAAATTGAGAGAAGGAATAAATTCATAACCATCTTGCTTTTCCATAAACGGATTTGCAAACCAATCAAAAAAGGAATACTTGGTAAATGTATGTTTCTGTCCAAGAGTGATTACCAGATCTGCAGAGGAGAAGAAACGACCTCACAACCTTCCAAAAGACGTTCATGCATTTAGTGTCAGATAGAAGACAAATGGAGCGACATCTGTGCAGGACTCCTGAGAGCTCCTGATTGTCATCCAAGAGCAAAAACTCCAAGGATAACAAAGTAATGGCCCAAGGCAAAGATCCCCGGTAGCGTCCAGAATTGGGGCAACAAAAAACATGAAACAGAAAGAAACGTTTTGCCCTAACTTTCCAAAGCAAACTCATAGAGCTAAATTAAATCCACTCTCTTACCGCACAACCGCGGTCTCCTTTTGAACACCCTGCGGTATATTGGTAGTTTATTGAAAGCTGCTAGTTGGTCCCACCGCGTTACCGCGGTTAGCTACCTAACAGCTCATGGTACAACGGTAGCAGTCTTTCCTATCGCTGGTGGTTTCCATCGCGTTACCGTGACTTTCTTCCTAACTACCCACGGTGTAGCGATAGCAGTCAGCTTGCCACTGGCAGTTTCAACCATGTTACCGCGGTTACGTATCTGACAATCCATGGTATAGTGGTAAGTGTCTTGCTTGCCGCTGGCGGTTTCCACCACACTATCACAATTTCCAGCGCACTACCACGGTTACCCTCTTAACAGTCTGCGGTACCGTGGTAAAAAATTTTAAGCGCGGTCTTACCAAATTTGAGAGTTATACCATGTTGTCGGCTTTTAAGCCCAATTCAGTATTTAATCATTTTGACTCGATGTAAATGCACATAGGAGATGAATTTAAATCCCTTTAACCAAAACCGATTTTCCATCACATTTAAGTCCAATGCCATATATTTTGCAATGTAACATACTTTCCAAAGCCTTGTGAAGTATAATAAAGGCTAATCTCATGAAAAGTTCAAAATTTCATTAACACAATAATGATCACCTTATTATTCTGAGAAACATGCTACACCATGTGAACCATTAACAATTTTAGGATGCAAGAGCCTGATAAAAACACACTGTAACAACCTGTATAAAAATCAACAAGCACTTGTAATCTGGACATGGAGTTAAACGATCAGTGCCACCAAGATAATAAAATCAATGAAGTAATTGCGCCAATAAAAATATGGATCAAATGAAAAGATAACTATCAAGATGCTAGATAACCACAAATTGTATCAAGGACAAAACATCACAAGAGGGATTCAACAGGGTTCGCTTACATGTAATACTTTTATAAACCTTTCACATTCATTTATAATATTCATCCAGGATATTTGCATCAATACAATTCTCAGGTTATTGAGCACAATCTTGCTTGTTGATCTTCTCTATTATGATAGGTAATTACTGGTAGGTGATTCATGGGAGTTGTGGATTGAATCTTTAATTCTAATAGACTAGTCCTTCCCTTTAGCCATTGTGTGCTGGGAGATGAAGTTGGTCCATATAAACCTAAAGGTAGGAATCATTGTGGCAACCAATTGGTGTAGGTCATTCGAAGATTGAACTAAAGAATTACCTTAGTATTTGATATGAAATATAGGATAAGATTGTTTTCCCTATATATATGTTGTTTGAACATGAACTTGTTGTTACGCTTGAATATCAATTTGTTAACGCTCAATACGAATTCCAAAGATAAATTGATCCACGGGAGGTGGTTGGTCCATGTACCAAATATGAAGAGAGATGCTAGTGATTAGTCCAACAATCCCGCCTTAGTGTCACCTGAGGGGATTCAAAGCTATGACCTAGCTCTAATACCATTTGTTGGAACACTTTTGTCGTTGCACCAAAATATCAACCTATTAATGCTCGATACAAATGCCAGAGATAAACAAATCTATGGGAGGCAGTTAGTCCATCTCCCGAATTTGAAGGGAGACACTGGTGATTAGTTCAACATATTCTATAAACATTATTTTTAGTGTAAAATTCCTTTTCTTTCAAATTATGATATCTCACAAAATCCCCTTTATTATGCTTTGATAAATACCTATATCCAAAGCTTTCATTTTTTATTGAAAAATTGACTTGAGACTTGAGTTTTCGGGTGAATGAGCTTTGCTAGGGTTTTGTGTTTTTTGAGGTCATCCTTGGCCCCTCCTATGTCATATTGTGCTTCTTGTGCACGAAATTTTTTCCTTCATTGAGTACGGTCGCATTTACTATGGTTTTAGGGGTTTATTATGCCTTGAACCGGTACCAACCCAACAATTCATGTTGGTGTTAGTGGTTCATCGATGCAGTTTAATGGCTTCCCCACCGAACAAACGCTCTTGAAAATTTGTTTCGAAAGTCTTTCATGAGGTAAGCATTCTGATGCCCCTGCTGATGTAGTTTTACCTTTACCTGATTTTGATTTTGCATGCCAATGGCTCATACAACACACCCTTGTGGGTTATTTTGTTTGGAGGACTCCCCTCGAAAGTGTGCTGAAAGAATGGGTTAGCAAGGCTTGGGTCCCTCACGGGGTTCACCTTGAGATGGTCCAAAATCTGACCAAAGGAATTTTTTGTTCCACTTTGTGGAAGTTAGTCATGTCCAAGCTATTTTGGGTCATAGACCCTGGTATGTTAGGTCCTCCTTGTTGGTTTTCCAGGCATGGACTCGAGATTTTGCTGTCTCAAACGACACCAAAATGCATGTCCTGGTCTGGATTGAGTTTCTTGAGTTACCTCTGCCATGCATGCCCTTCCTGAACCATATTGCTTCCTCTTTGGGGAGGGTTGTTTATATCGAACCTGATAGGTTCTTCCAAGCCCGTCCATAGAAGAGGGTTTGTGTGGAAGTTGATTTATCCAAGGATTTGAAAGAGTATGTAGATATTCAAATTGGTGCTATTAGAAACACCCAAAAAGTCACATATTTCAATTTGTCCAACACGTGTTATCGGTGCCAATCAGCTGACCACAAGATCAAGGACTGCCCTTTGATAGTTCCTCGTACATCTTCACATTCACAGGATGTTGAAAAGCCTCGTCAGGTAGAGCCTTCTGCTAAGGCTGAAACATAGTGGACTATGGTTTCAAACCAAAAAAATAAGTCGTCTAGTTCTGGTCGGCTCCCAAGGCCCCTGAACCAACCAAAATGGTTTCAAACCCTGGAGAGAAGGGGACAACTGCTCCCTCAGGAGCCACTTCTGTTGCTATACAACGCAAGTCAAAGGCCACACATCAGCCTGTGGCTATTTTGTGTGCTCAACCGACTTTTCCTTCCACAACGGGAGCTCAATGGTGGTCTCGCAGCCCATCTCCACCACCGGAAGAAGGAGAATATGTGCTTGAAAAATAGTGGTTTTCTTCTCCTATTCAGCTTGGTTCCATTCCACAAGAGTTTTTGAAGGATAACTTCTCTTCCCTAGTTGAAGAGGACCTGGATTCTGCAAGTATGGAAGATTTTCATCCATGAATTTTATTTCATGGAATGTGAGAGGTCTAACTGACCTCTCCAGGAACTATTATGTTAGGAATACTTAGTAGAAATATTCAGGAATTGAAGTGCTTTGTCTCCAGGAAGTTAAAATTTTAGGTTTTTTGCTCGCTTCGGCTTGTCGCTCTATTTGGCTAGCCAGTACTATGTTTTGCACTTTGCATGAAGTTGGTTGTGGTGGAGCTACCACTCTTTTGGCCCCACGATTACATTCTTCTGTGGTGGACCATCGGGTTGACCCCTCCCAGCGGGTGGTCTGGGTTCTTCTCATTATTGAGAATCATTCATTTGGGATTATTAATGTTTATGCCTCTAATGATGTCATGGAGTGCTGGCTATTTTGGCGCTGGATTGTTGATTCTCTGCCAGTTGCCACCTTGTTGCTCTGCGAGGATTTTAACATGGTGGAGATGGCATATGACAAGGATGGCACCTTGCCTTTCCATTGGGTTGTGGGTGAAAGGGAGGCGTGGTTTTACATACGCAATAAATTGGAGCTTTTTGATCCCAATATGGGTTATCACCATTCTCATTCTCTCTGGCACACTTGGTGTAACTACAGGGCTGGTTCTGACAGAGTCTTTAAACACCTTGATAATAATAATCCAGGTTTATTCTAGATAATAATATTGTTGTTTGGGAAGGCATGGAGTGGGCCTGACGATTGAACTAGAAAGCGGTGTTCATTATAATTGATTTTGCCAAAGTCTATGACCACATTGAATGGCCTTTCATTCTTGTGATGTTGCAAGACTTGGGATTTGGACCCAACTTTATTCAGTCTATTCGTATGCTTTTTTCTGATGCTTCAGCTTGCATTACCATTAATGGCCACTGGTCTTCTAATTTTGGTCTTTTTCATTCCATTCGCTAGAGGTTCCCTCTTTCCCTTGCTTTGTATGTGCTGGCTACTAAAGGATTTGGATATCTTCTAGTCCATGTTGTCCTTAGCAGCGTGTTAAAGGGATCTCTCTTCCAGACTCCCAGGAGCAGCTTGTCAATGGCCACTTTGCGGATGATTCTTTTCTCGCTCTCTTGGAAGATGAAGAATCCATCATTGATGCCCTTGATTGTCTTGATACTTTTTGTCTTGCCTCCGGTTCTACAATTCAATGGCACAAGACCTTATGCTATAGACAATCGGTGCTCCCCACTCTTGTGTGGCTCCAAACTTATAACTGGAAGTGGATTGGGCAGGGATAAATCTTTTGATTTCTAGGCATCCCCTTTGCCTTTCAAGCTTCCCCTCGGGAGCTTTGGCAAGCCGTGTTCTCCAGGGTTGAGCAGAAGTTAGCCTATTGGATTACTAAACCTATTTCGTTGGCTGGAAAATTCTAGGTTTTCTCTAAAATTTTGGCAGCCACTCATGTCTACTACTCTTCCTATTGGGCTCCTTCAAAATCTGGCTATAGTAGGCTTGAAAAATTGCTTCAAGATTTTTTATGGGCTTCCTTTGAAATCCACAAAGGTTTTCATTGGGTCACTTGGGAGTATTTTTGTCTCCCTAAGGACTCTAGAGGACTTGGTCTGCTCTCCACTCAATGGCAAGGGATTGCTCTCTTTGTCAAATAATTATCCGGGCTCTTACCGAAGATGAAGCTTGGAAAATTCTCCTCAGGTATTGTGTTCAGTCTAGTCTTCCTATTCACAGACCTGCCTGGAAAGGAATTGGTCTCCAAACCATCCTAGTTATGAGGGAGTTGGTTCAAATTGTTGGCTCCTTTGTGGCCAAGAGCATTTGGAGCTCTTGGGAAACTGTTAAACCGTGGCTTCGTTGGGCCGGGGCTGGATTTTGTGATGGGCTTTCCATCAACAATCAAAACTTATGGTGGTCTCCCCTTCTGGTTTAGAATGGTCAACCCTTGGCCAAGTCACCTTGGCTCAAGACCCTTAGATTTCACAAAAAGGGCATCCAAACCCTGCATCAGCTCTTTCATCGGCCCACTATGTGTCTTTTGTAGTGGGATGCTTTTAAAGCCCAGTATAGTCTTCAAAACCAGGTCTATCCTACTTTCGATGGGCTAGTGAGCGCCATTTTGGTGGACATGCTTCACAAAGTTGGAATTCGTGGGCACAAACCTTGGTGGAAAGACTGGAAATAGTTTCCAGACACCCCTCTCAAGAGCTACAAGTCACAGCTTGGTTACAGGTGGCTTTCACCCCATTTTCCTATGATCAGTACTTTGAACCAGAGGTGGCTTGTTATTTCCTCTGCCCATACTTAGCATAAGAGGTTTGATGCCACTTGGTCTGCAATTGTTAATCTGAAGTTGGTCCACTTTGCTTGGTGTATTCTTTTCCAAGGCTTTCCTGTTGGTTCTCGACTTGTTCATTTGGGTGTTCCTGATCCTCGCTGCCCTTTTTGTGGGCAATCTGAAAGCTTTAAGCATCTTTTTTGGTTTTTTCCTAGAGCTCAACAGCTTTGGACTTGGATTCATGATTTCTTTTAGCCTTTTCGACCGGAACCCTTCTCTTGGCATATGGTTTTGCTGGGGGACCTGCCTGGAATCCCGACTATGTTCACCTAGCTTTGGCACACTTTCAGGGTGGAAATCCTCTTCAATATCTGGAAAGACAAAAATGCATGCATATTTTCTCATTCTCATTTGGATGTTAATGTCTCTATTTATGCTAAAGCAGTTATTTGTTCTAACGTTCTCCTATAGATTCAGGTGTAAGCCAACAAGGTTGCACTCGAGGTGGCTCACCTGCAGGTCCTCCTAGACCACTAGGGTAATTCCCCTTGTACTGTGGCTCAGATTCTAGATTCACCCTCCTCCTCCTGTAGTTGGTCGCCCTCTTGGGGCTGGAAGCGGAATGATTTTGTGCATCCCCGCTCCCAGCCTCCTGCTCAGCGGGATTCCCAGTCTCCCAAGTGGGCTCGTTCTCCTCCACCGCGACCTGGTCAAGGTTGGCTCTCTGGTGGTGCTACGGGGAGCGATGGTGGAGGTTCTAGGTGGCCCTTTCATGTTCAGCCTACTTCTACCTCTAGCTAGCTTGCCAGTGATAAATGTTTTCCGTGGCTGGCTCTTGCAATCTCACCCCGACGCAAGGAAGAAGATAAAGATAAAGATAAAGATGATGATGGTTGGGGTGCTCCTCCTGATGTCACTCCAAACTCTACTGATGTATGGGGGAAAAATTTGGATGACAACGATCCCCCAGGCTCTACTGGCACTGCTTTGGCCATGTAATTGCCTATTTTTACTTCTTGCTTTAAGACTTCTAGGCTAGGCCCATGTGATCAGTTATTTTGGCTTTTCTGGGCTCTGCCAATGTGACTTTCGGGGTGTGCCTTCTTACCACCCGCCCTTTTTTTGTGAATTTGTATTCTTATCTTTATATTAATATAGATATCTACCTATTCATCAAAAAAAAAAAAAACGCTTTCATTTTGAGACAAGTAGAGGGATGCTAGCAAAGGTTATAGAATTTAGCTTTACACTTATCAATTGCATTTTCTTGAAAGTTACTAAAGTTTTTTCAACAGATCTATTTTTTGTATATCTTGCAATTATTACAATAGATGAGATCATATTTCTTGAGGCGTTCTATTAAATATTTTTGTGTCTTGTGTATGCTTCCACATTTTGCATGTATGTCTACTAGGATAGTTTCAACTACACAATCTAAAATAAATTTTCTATCATTTATGATTAGATAGATGTCCCTACTTTGTGGCACTTGTAAATTCCATTTGCTTGAAAGTTTCTAAATTCTTTTCAACAAATCTATCTTTTGCATATCTTACAATCATTGAATTCCATAAGATCAAATTTCTTTAAGATATTTTGTTGAATAGTTCATGCACTTTGTTTATGCTTCAATATATTGCATACATGTTTATCGATGTGGTTTCAACTATAATATCTTACAAAATTCAATGATCCTTTATGTTTCTATGGATGTCCATATCCTATTCTAAAAATTTGATTTCTTGTTCTAAAGCTTCCATTTTGGCACACTTCAATTTCATTGGAAAATGATAACTTACCACCACAACCTTCCTAAGAACTTTTACAAAATTTAATAAAGAAAAGTGTATGGAGATTGAATGATTTTAAAATGTTAACTTACAACCACAATCTTCATAAGAACTTATACACAATTTAATAAAGAATAATTTATGGAGATTGAATGATTTTAAATTGTGGTTAATTTTTTTTGGCTACTATTATGGCTTGGATTTTATGTACATCATCTTGTCCAATATGTTTGATAAAAAAATCGAGTGACTTTAGTCAACTCTTAAATGTTTATGTATACATATATATATATTTAAAAAAAATGATTACTACCTCTAACCTACCTTTTTGAATTTTCTAAGGAAGCTACTATTAAGCCTTCTAAGCCCAAATTTCTTCACAAAATTATAAATACAAGAAAAATAATGATTTCTTTCATAAAGAATAGTTACATCAATCTCTCTTTACCTATCTCTCCATCCATCAGTGCCTCTCTCTCTACTTCTCCCTCCCTTCATCATTCCCTACCACTCTCTCTATCTCTCTCTACTTCTCTCTATATCACTTATCCCTCTCTACCTCTCCCTGTATCCCTCCTCCCCATCTCTATCGTTCTATCCTTCCCTCTCTCTCTCCACTCTCTCTATCTAACCATTATATCTCTCTACTTCTATATCTCTCACCTAGGCCTCTTTACCTCTCCCTTCCTCCTCTCTCTCTCTCCTCTCTCTTCCTCCCTCCCTACCTCTCCCTCCTTTTCTCCTTCCATCTCTACTTGTCTCAATCTCCCCCTTCCTTTCTCTACCTATCTCAACCCTCTCTCTCTCCCCATCCCTACCTCTCCCTTTATAACTCCTCTCTCTCTCTCTATCTCACATATCCCTCTTTACCTCTCCCTCTCTCTTGTCACTCTCTCCTAGCCTCCCTCCCTCCCTCCATCTCTCTCTCATCTCCCCCTCCCTACCTCCCTACCGTTCCCTCCCTCTCTCCTTCCCTCTCTACTTATATCTATCTCCCCCTCCCTCTCTCTCTCACCTCTCTCTCTCTCCATCCCTACCTCTCCCTTCATCTATCCTTCCCTCTCTACTTCTCTTTGTCTCCCCTCTCCATATCTCTACCTACCTCTCCTTTTATAACTACCTATCTCTCTCTACCTCTCCGTCCATCTCTCCTTCCCTCTCTACTCTCTATATACCCTCTCCATTTCTCTACCTACCTCTCTTTATAACTCCCTACCACTCTCTCTCTACCTACCTCTCTACCTCCATCTCCCCTCACCCTCTCTCTACCTACCTTTCCTTCCATCACCTCCACTCTCTCTCCCTCCCTCACCCCCTCCATCCCTCTATCTCTCCCCTCTTTTTCTCTCACCTCTCCCTCTCTCCCTCCCTCCCTCCCTACCTCTCCCTCCCTTTCTCTTTCCTCTCTCTACTTATCTCTATTTCACCACTTTATCTCTCTATCTCACCACTCTCTCTCTCTACTTCTATCTACCTCACCCATACCTCTTTACCTCTCCCTCCTCCCATCTCTCTCTCCCTACATACAAAAGCCTTCCTCCTCTCTCTCTCTCTTTGTTTCTCTCTTTCACCTCTCTCTCCCTGCCTCCCTACCTCTCTAGTTCTCTCTATCTTTCCTCTCCCTCTCTATGTTTCTCTCTATCTCCATCCCTACGTCTCCCTCCATCTCTCCTTCCCTAACTCTCCCTCTATCTCTCTTTCCCTCCCACTCTCTCTCTACCTACCTCTCTATCTCTCTACTTCTATCTCCCCTTACCCTATCTCTACCTACCTCTCCCTACATCACTCCCTCCCACTCTCTTTTCCCTCTCTCCCTCCCCCCCTTTCCGTCTCTCCTCTCCCTCTCTCTACCTACCCCTTCCCCCCTCTCTCTCTCTCTCCCATTTGTCTCTAGCACTCTAAAAATGCATTTTCATTTAGCAAGCAAAAAATGATATGTATTGGGAAATACCAACCCAAAGGGTTGGATGACCATTTCATGTCAAAGATGTATTTTTTTGAAAAGGTAAAAAGATCACATTTTTGGTCGTGTCCCACATCAAGTTTGCACATGTTTCAATGAAAATTTATAAAAATACCATGATGATGTTAAGCTCTCTTTTAGCTATCTAATCATTTTTTTTTCACGTTTTGATTATGTCAAGGTTTTTGTTGATCATCAAAGCTTGCACCTCTCCGATAGTCTTAGGGGAAATTCAACGAGTAGGGGACCAATTTGCGCCTCACTAAATACCTCTGAGATTTTTATAGAAAGTTGGCTCTTCTCCAAGATTGGGGGAAAAGGGTAGAAAAAAATGTAAATATAAAACATGAAAAGTGGCGATGTGCCAATGCTTTTACAACATTTGAAACCCAATTATTTTTCTATGAATGATATATTTAACAAAAAATGCCACAACCCTTCATTGTTGGGAGGAGAATGAGCAACAAAGGCTAAATACAAGCATAGTGTAGTCTTTCAAATCTCCCTGTGGGAAGTGCTCATTAAGGTCTGATCAAGCATAAAAATTCCAAAAGTTAACATAAAAATAGTAAAAAATTCCATAAACCCTTCCTCCTAATACATTATAATACGAAGAAATAATACCCTTGAAAGAAACTAGAGAAGTTCAATGGACATAATCCAATTTCTACAGGCTATTACTATATCATATAAACTTATAGCATGGAAATCAACTACTCAAACTATTTGAATCAAGCTTAACATAGTGTTTTATTCTTAACAAAATCATAAAGAAGGAACTTGAAAAAGGCCATATCATGCACAGTTTCAAAACTTCTTCCAAATAGATCACGTTTAAATATCACATGAACTTTAAAACAAAGGTTGGATGCCAATCCGATAATAGTTTGAGTTAAAACAATATAACATGCTAGAGAAAAGCGGTGTTCTACCAACTTCTAACTTCTGAAAATACTTCTATAAATTAAGGAAAACTAAAGAACTTATTTTTCCAAAAAAGGAACTTTAGGGACTCTTTCTTTCTGTTGTCGACTCCTATTTATAGATAAAAAAAGGGGAGAATCACCGCCAACATCCCATAAGTAAATACTTCCAGATTTTGACATCTGATAGCTCATGATTTGATCATAGATATTTTCTTAGGTTGTAGAAATATTTGCTCATTAATTATCAATGGCCTCATTTATGTCATTTAGCTATTTAGAAAAGATTTCCCTCTATAAACACTCAGATCCTAGAAAATAGCCTGGAAAAATCTGGTTGACCAATCATATAGGTTGATGGCTCCGACTCAAAACTTCTAGTCTAAAAACAAAGAAAACACAACATGCTTCAACAAACTCCAAAAGAGATTTGTCCTTTAAAGTGAAAGTTTCCCAAAGCGAAGAGATGATGTGTCAAGCGGGCAGGGAGTTTTTAAGTTATCAAAGCAACCTTAGTGAAAATCTTCACCGAGCTGACACATGTCCCGAATTTCTCCCAAAAGGCAGATGATGAACAAAAGCCACGTAGCCACCATGTGGCACATTGTGCAACTTTCAAATGTTTTCTTTTCTTTTAAGTGTGGATTCATCCTGAATCCAAAAATGTATAAAAGATAAAAATTGAAAGGAAAATAAAGGCAAAATTTTCTTCACAGTTTTGGCGACTCACAGGGGGCCTTCATTTGCAAAGGCATGGACCTAGAGCTCTAGAAGTTTCTGAAGTTTGAGGAAGGTAGAATGTTGAACCTCCCAATCTAAATCAGTGGGCCGAATGAGAGCGTGAAGGATCATGTATTATTGATCTAATTCAAATAATTCCTTGAAAGAAATGGCTCCCCATCTTGCAGAAACAACTCCAAGGTGATAATAGAGATGAGATAGGGGAAAGATCTTGTGCTCAATTACATCAATGGTGGGAATGAGGATTGAACCTAGGATCTTTGTATTAGTTCGAGCCTTTTTTTTTATTGCATTCATGATGTACTCAACTGATAGAACATCTCTATCGGGTGAGAGAAGAGGAGGCAAACCGAAGCTAACCAGGATATTGAAATCCTTCTTAATCTCGTCAGCCCTTTTGTTCAATACTGCTTGTATCTCTTTGCTTTTTTCTATGATTTTATGGCAGTGAACTGAACTCACTCACTTTTCTTGAGGAGACCCTTTGATTGGAATACCTTAACTTCTTAGGGCCTAATCAATGGCCACACATAATCTGAAAATCAAATTTTGTGATTTAGTGACTCAGGCAGCATATATCTACAAAATTTGGTTAGCCATTGGGCAAAACCTTTCATTTAATTCCTGAAAAATCCCTTAAAAACTATAGGGCTAGCCTAAGAATGGAAACCATAATTATGATTTGTTCCCAATGTGTGGATATCTTCTTCAATATCGGGAGGGTCCCAAACCCTTGTGCAACAGTTAACGCCTGATGGAATTGAATCTCTCTCTCTTACATTCTCCTCCTTTTGATTCTTCTCTTGGTGAGCATTTGTTAGTTCGGAGTTCAACCTTTCGATCTCTTGGTTGTGAACCTGTAGAGAAAACATGACCTTATGTTTCTCTTGCCTTTGTAGATTGTTGAAAGCCTGAGATCAGACATCATCCAATTCTCTCTACATGTTTCCTTGAATTCTTTGGTACTCTGTGTTTTTCTGGCACTTAGTAGCAAGATCAACTCTTAGCTTTTCAACTTCAGCATATAGCTAAACCTATTCACCTTGGTCCTCCTTGAGCAACTTAGTTTATTCTCCTTTCTGATTTTATATTTGTCTTATGCGGGCCATCTTGACATCTCTAGCTTTGACCTCTTTCTGTAGCCTGCTCACTGTTTCCCTCACATTCATCAACTCTACTTCACACTTCTTAAATTTTCTATATAGCCTTTCATAATCAACATACACCACCTTCTGAGTGGCCTTGGCTAGGACCACCTTGTCGCACAAGCGAGTTTTGTTTAAATCCAAACCCATGGCCCTTATGTTGTAATCCTCCATCTACATTTTCCCCTCGAGCTTGGACATGAGCGGTTTCATGGTAGTGATCAACATATAATTTTTCTCGTCATTGAAGCAAGCTTCAATTTTGTCAGTGGTTGGTAGTGCAATGTTCTTTAATTTTAGTTTTATTTCTTTTTGGCCTATTGGGATTGCTTAGTTGCATCGAGATTCTCTTGGAGACTTTGAGGGGTATCAATGCTTTGTGTGGCAATGGAAGCACTTGGAGGGAAACCCAAAAGGGTAAAAAAAGGAGAAACATCAGATGTATGAGAATGTAGGGAGGCAAATGGGAGTGTAATCATGGAAAATGGTGGGATACCAAATTGAGATTGGGCAAGGGGAAACCAATCGAGGTGAAAAGAGAAATGGGTGGAAGGAGAGATGTTTTTCCAAAAGTGGATGAACCTAGAGTGACGGGCAACATGGATGTTTCAGCTCTTTCATGGGGGGCCTTGATAGGGGAATCAAAGAATCAATAATGACCGAAGCAGATGTTGCTTGTTTGGCACACAAGGTAACTTGAAAAGGTTCATTATTAAAAATGGTTGGGAGTTCATTTAGGACCAAAAGATCGAGGTCTGTGGACAAAAGACTCTTCTCCACAAGTGGGGGTAGAGGAGTAACCAGAGATGCAAAGGTAGAAAGAAGAGAGGGAGAAAAACTTACCTAAGCCACAACGACTCAAACACCTTGTAGAGAAGACTCTACTTCTTCTTCTCCTCTAGATGATGCATTGGGTATGCCCAAATCTTGGAATCGCATCCTCTCTACACGACCACAACTAGTATATTTTGATCCTTTGGCAACCGATATTGCTAAAATTTGACCATCAATAACCATAGTGGACCTTCCTAGTGACCGTCAGGTTATTTTCCCTTTGCTTTAGGCACTGATGGAGGACGTGGCTTATGAGTATTTTTGCCTCCCTCCTTTCCTTCTATTTAATTCCTGGGGTCAAGAAGCATGGCGCAAAAGTTCCTCTTGTTCAATCTCATGACTTGTCTCCAAATTTCTATTGTCGATATTGACCTCTTCTTCGTAAACCTCATCAAACGTTTCATCATATGGCCGCAAGTCTTTATACAGGGAATTCGGGCACCTTGTCTCTTGTCTGAACCTCCAAAAATCTACCTTCTTCCTTTCCAACCATCCCAAGCTTTTCAATTGTGTGCTGAGGGCTTTACCCATTAGAAAGTTCCTTCGATACTTTGTCTGTGGTACATATAAATTCAACCATGTTGATCATTTTGATGGTATGCAAGCCAAATCAATGTATAATTGTGGCCTTTCCTGAGTCAGATTTTTCCTCAACTCAAAATATTATCGACTCTCATGTTTCAAAGTCAGGAGCTACCTTGTCAGAATGTAGTCTCGGTTTCTTTTTAAGTTCCTTCTCTACCTTCTACTTTGTCAGTGATAACTAATTGTTGGAAATGTTAAGGGGGAGTGGGTATAGCTTTTTCTTATTCCTTCTAGTGCCATAGGTGTTGTCGGCAAGGGTTGCTTGTGTTGGTGTTTTATTTTTCCCCACTAGGCTTCATAATTCTCTAAGAGGTTGCCAACCTCTATATTCAAGAATTCACAAATTTAGTGGCCAACTGAAAAGATTCAGTTAAAGACTGAGATCTCCTACACGTTTGAATTTGTGAAACCAAGGAGGGTGTTCCTATATGTGTTCATACAAATTCTTCAGGCCTCAAGAACACTTCTATACACATATACATTCCTATAAGTGCAACTAGATACCATCTACCAGGGTTTTGGAAAATCATAGAGTAGGAACAACTATCTAGAGCTAGGAAAGTAGATTTAATGTGAGATTTGCATCTCAAGAGAGATAGAATTTGATTTTAAAATTTCCAGACTTTGAACCTTCGTGTTTAGGGCTACCATTCTGTACTTTTAAAAGGATCTTGAATGAATTAACTAGTGTTTCATTCAACTAGGCAGGAGTCACATAACATAACTCTGATATCATTGAACTATCTTTATAATGCCTTACACTATAAGATTTTCCAGTATTCAAAACAATAATCCTTAGCATATCCTAAGAACATTACCATAATTTGTAACTCCTTTTCAAGCATTTGATTAACTCATTAAGTTAAAGCAAGAAAATGAATCACACATTCAAATATACCATTGAAGATGAATAAAACAACCATTAATAACTTCATTCACAATCTGTCATACATACACGAGAAAAATTGTCTTAAATTTTTAGATTTCTTTCGATATTAGTAATTAGAAAAGAATAGTGCGCTTATCTTATGTACATACCCAACCTAGAATGACTTCCTATCTAAAACCTTCCAAATGCTACCATATATTCCTAACTGTACACCATCTAAACTTGATGACTCAAAAAATTTGACCTCAACAATGAGCCTTGAAATCTCCTTTATAGATTAGGAGAGCAACAAGCATCGGGCTCAATTGTTGATTTCAATTGAATTTCATTCTAACCAAATGAAATTTCAATTACATTTCAAAATTCTCCATCATCAAATGTAACCATACTACGAACAAAAGAATCAAAATGGTTACACCCCTGTAATCAGCAGAACAAAACAAAAGCCACCGCATCTCCCATGCACACATCCACATCCGACTTGAACAACAGAAAAAATACCAAAAAAAAAGCATAACCCCGACAACCACATCATCACCTTGCACCACGAACAACCACACGACCCCGATACAGGAAACTGCTCTTGGTCCTTGCTTCAGTATGAAGTGAGACCTTTACTTTACCTTTGTTAGAATGAACACCAAACCCAAAATCAACACACAATGCCATTGCAACAATTGGAGAATCTGCGAGGACCTTCTCATCCGCTCCCACCAGCTTAGTTAGGGCCATGAGGTAATCGCAATAGTCTGTATCAGTTTGAGACCCTTCACCACCAGAGCCAACAGAAATCTCAATAGGTGACTCATAATGTCTAGACCTTGTTTCAACCCTAACTAGCCTGTATTCATCTTCGCATTCCCTCATGATTGGATAATCTACCACTTCAACCTTTGAGACCCATCCCTTGAGGTGGGAACTGCTTCTTCAAGTTGGGATGAACCCAACACCTTCAAGAGCCATCGTAGAAGCACAAGGAACAATACTCTATTCAATTTGCTTCTCCTCTTGTTCCAAATTCCTCACTTCCATCCTTGCGCTTCTTTGTACTAGGGAAACAAGAACCACCAACTTACCCATGCAATTCGCTAGTTCAAAACTTGGCAAGAAAACCAATTACCTGCAAACAAACACAAACTCAAAAATGCAATGACGCTAATGAGAAATTAGTAGGCATTTATCGAGCAAGCCGGTGTAGAGAACATTAATTTCTCCAATTGTAGTACGATCAAGCGAACGATTAGTGGCTGACGTTGCCACCACAAAATATCTCCAACCTCATGGAAAATTGCGTACAACCCATCATGATTACCAAGTGAAAACCACTCGCATGAATGGAAATCAGGATGAGATCCATCAAAAAGCTTGTGCCATTAATGAATGTAACTTGCAGAGCATAAATGATCCTCACATGGGTGGATTAATATTTTAAACTTAGATCGTCGATGTGATAAGGACTTGGCATGTCGAACGACTTAGATCGAGTTAAAGATTGTTGAAAACCCACGTTACCACTTGCAAAAACTCGACAGCCAATCACATACCTCGTAGTCAGAGACACACGAACCAACAATGGGCCGCATCCAACCACCTTGTACTGCAGAGCCAGGCAATGTGTCACCAACTCGCACACCCTGTAGCACTTTCAAAAACATTAATCCGATCGTGCGAAGCTGGCGAGGGACGGTCATAATTAATCCCCATCATTAAACAACCATTGTTTATTTGACATCCATTTATCACCGTTGGCACATCGGGATAGGCCCCACCCCACTGTACATGATAGATGGAAGCATCTCGCATACCTTACACCACTTTTGTTACGTCAGCAAGAAACCCTGCGATGTCCACGAGGAAAAATTCAGATTTGGATCCTCTAATTCGATGACCCGCCAATCTGCACATGGAAAAAGTTATTTATAACAGTGGGGCCGACTATGGAAACGGGAAAAGACCCTTGGAGGCACGAAATTTTAGGCCAAAGTCTAAACATTGGGAAAACCCACCCCTTTTAGGCAAAATTAATATTAAAACCTGAACGTGGAGAAAACTGACAGGTTGGGTAAAGGTGCCGGTACCAACACGATAGAAGAGGCTTAGCCAAACGACTTAAAAGATTGGTAACCCACAATAACAGGTCAACACAAAATTATAACGTAAGGGTTATTTGATAAAAAATAATTTCAACATGGGTAACAAAACCCTAAACCCTAAACATTAGACCCCCAGTCATGAAAAATGAATAGACACACCCAAAACCAGGCAAATTTTTTACAAATCTTTAAAAATCCTATTAGTGGCTTCGACTGGGGATGTATGCCCCCTGTGGGCATAGCAAGAACCTAGATCTCTAGGGAGCAGACCCAACATTGTATCAGATAGGTGCTCTGAAAAATGCTCCATAGTGCTGCAATTAGAACTTGTTTTATATCCAAATTGGTGGCCCTAGGCCGCCAAACAAGGGAAAACTTAAATTACCCCTGTCAAAAAAAAATTCTCTGCTACCTGGAGTAAAGCAAATCTGCAAATTTTTCCCTTAAGTTCCCATATGATATTCAAGTAATCAGCATGCCCCAAAGCATCATAATGCTTTCCAATATTACTATCCATTTCATCAATCAACAATGTGTATCTAGACACTAACTGCAACTTATGACCATTATGACACCTTACCTTGGGCTGCTCATGGTCATGTTCTGTTGAATGCTCACTCATTTGAATTGAGAAATAGAAACATTCATAATCCATTTGATATTTGACATCACAAATCTTGGCATCAAACTAAGTTTGCACATCAAACTGAAAACTCTCATAAATTTTTTTATGTGTGTCATGTAAAAAATCTTTGCACATGTCAAAAATAAAAGATGCATATTCTGAGGAATCCTCACCCTGATGGTTACAACATAAGCTTGGTTGCCAACATTTGTGTTCAAATTTTCTAGAACACTTCCTCATATCATAGAAATGGGAATCATAGGTCACATCTTCCTCCAAGAAATTTGTGAATACATTCATCTCAGGCTCCTCATAGTACATTGCCTCCTGTATCCCATCATCCAAATGAAAAACCTCAAAAACAGGCTCTAGCAAACCAACCTCAACAAGCGCAATAGAAAAACAGCTATGTGCACTGGCCCCTTCATGTTCAACTTCACTTGCTATATGTGTTAATTCATAAGTGAAAATTTCAGCACAAGCTGAAAATTTTTCACTAGAAATATCAATGACACTTTCATTATAAGCTGAAAAATTTTCACCAACAATATCACTGTCATTTTCATTATAAGCTGAAAAATTTTCACTAACAATATCATTGTCATTTTAATAAAATCTCACCTCAAAGGATGAAAACAAGTCCATCTCATCTTCATACAAACAATTGGGAATATCAATAATACCAATACACTCATCAATGCATTGGTTACCCCAGTATTGTTCTTTAAATCACAGTATTGAACACATACCTCATTTTCTTCAAATTCTTTATCATCATATATCAAACATGCTCTATTGATAGTAAATCTGGAATACACTCCAAGTGTTCATCACATGTAATTTTTCCCCTCATTTGTAAGCAAATGACATCATGAGGCTCTATATCACCACAAAACTTTGGTAAGGAAATTTTTTCCATATCATCTTCAGAGAGGCAATCATCACTTCTAAGTTCACAATCACTAGCTTGTAACAAAACCTCGAGAACATTTGTATTGTAATCATGACATGGAAAAGCACTCTATGTCTCACTTAGTTCTCCACCATCTTTCTCCTCAAGATTTTGCAGAGTTATCCAACACTCCTCAAAAGGGCAAGTGCCATCCACATTTTGTGAATATACACACTTTGTTGATTCTGCAATCTCTATCCATTTAAGAACTTGGGCAAGGTTACCAGGTTTCAATTCTTCTAGAAAACCACTCAACCTAGGTTCATAAACCTTGCAAAATAAATCAATTCACATAGAATCATCAAGTCTGAAATCTTTGGGAACTTATATCAAAGCATCCAAAAATCTCAAAAACAACTTGTATGGTGATTCTCCCTCTTGTCTCTTCATCTCATACAACTCTTGCATAAAATATTTTTGATCATCACTACTCAAATCTAGCTGGTGTTCAACTTGGGTTTCATTGTTATGTTCATACTGCAATGATGGATATATCATTGTTGCCAAATCATTTCTATCATGACAATTTTTTTTTATAGATAATCCCAAAATTCTGCTAGTATGAGATGTGCTAGGGTAACCAACGCTTGCAGCTAGATACCCTTTCATCATTGAGTATTTTATGTTGTTCTCAATGTCCATAGCCATTTTATATGCCTGATATAAGGTTGTAGGTTCCTTATCTCTTAATAAGTAACTCATCTTTTTGTCAAATGCACCAAGATATACAACCAGCCACTTAGCCTCATTTGGTCTTATTTCTTCAGGAATTTTTCTTACAACTTTTGAAAACCTGAGATTGAAAAATGGGACTAGCTCATCTTTTCTGATATGGAGTCCCATAAAATCCTTTCTTATCATGCTTGGGTTTACTCTTTCACCAAAATTCTCAATAAAAACCATCATCAACTGATTCCACGAGTTAATAGAACATGCAGGCAAATATGAGAACCAATCCCTAACATCATCCTTCAAGGATTGCACAAAAAGCTTCATGAAAAAATTCTAATGACTGACTTCATAATCCCCCATCACATCCATGAAACTTTGCAGATGCTTAGAGGCAGATTTTGAACTTTTCCCTGTGAATTTGGGCAAATATTTCCTAACCTTCTTAGGAATCAAATTAGGGAAACCTTTAATACCGCTGAAAATAAATGGCATATAATAAAATACCCTGGAGGTCTTGGTAAAACTTTATTCGTTTGCATACTTGTATTTTCCATTTCATAGGGAAACCTTCTCATACCCATTCAATCACTATCAACTTCACACATGGCTATCAATTACATCATTTATTAATCCAAACATGATTCTAAAATATTGACTGAATACTTATGCATTAAGCCTTTTAGAGGCATAATTCAAAACAAACATACTTCTCAAATTATATTACATTTTACACTTTAGAAGTATAGAAAGATCAATCATTGTTCCCTTCTTAATGCTAAATCATCTAACTAGGAACCATTCATCACCCCTAGTTATGAATACTTCTCATAAAAAAAATACTGATCTACTTAGATTAATGAGAATACCTGGAAATGAAGAAACCCTTGTTAACCTTCTCTCCCTAACTGCCAAATTTATAGATCTGGGAATTTTCCTTGCATGTCAATTGGTTCTTTAGATAGAGTCACCACCTCTTTAACAGAGGACTGAATTTCAAATAAATATGAAATTCCTTTTCAAGAACTGATCAGGTTCTAGGTCTTCCTCCACAACAGAGTCACACTCAAATGCTTTGAGATTATGTTGCTACCAATCCTTTCCAAGTCCATAACCTTCTAATATCTAAACTTCAAGTTTAGATCCACCAAAAAAAAGACTCTGGAATCCTACCACCTACTTCGGTGGTTTCTTTTCTCTTTAAATTTCTCAAAAGTTCTCCCCAATGAAATCACCATTCAACTAGTGACTTGGGTAGGAAAATAATGCAAAAATTATCAATCTCTGATTACAAACATGATGATAATGATCCTATAACAACACGGTCTACAACCAACACTTCTGATTTCTTGTCCCCAGCGGAGTTTCCATTCTACTGGTGTTTTATTTTTCCCCACTAGGCTTCATAATTCTCTAAGAGGTTGCCAACCTCTATATTCAAGAATTCACAAAGCTAGTGGCCAACTGACAAGATTTAGTCAAAGACTGAGATCTCCTACACTTTTGGCTATGTGAAACCAAGGAGGGTATTCCTATATTCGTCAATAAAAATTCTTCAGGCCTCAAGAACACTTCTATACACATAAACATTCCTATCAGTGCAACTAGATACCATCTACCAGGGTTTTGGCAAACCATAGAGTAAGAACAACTATCTAGAGCTAGGAAAGCAGATTTAATGTGAGATTTGCATCTCAAGAGAGATAGAATTTGATTTTAAAATGTTCAAACTTTGAAACTTTGTGTTTAGGGCTACCATTTTTTACTTCTAAAAGGATCTTGAATGAATTAACCAGTGCCTCATTTAACTGGGTGGGAGTCACATAAAACATAACCTTGATATCATTGAACTATCTTTATAATGCCTTACACTATAAGATTTTATAGTATTCAAAACAAAACTCCTTACCATATCCTAAGCACATTACCATAGATTTGTAACTCCTTTTCAAGAATTTGATTAACTCATTAAGTTAAAGCAAGAAAATGAATCACACATTCAAATATACCATTGAAGATGAATGAAACAACCATTGATAACTTCATTCACAATCTGTCATTCATACACAAGATAGAAATTGTCTTAAATATTTAGATTTATTTTGATATTAGTAATTAAAAAAAGCATAGTACGCTTATCTTATGTACATACCCAACCTAGAATGACTTCCTGGCTAAAACCTTCCAGATACTACAATATATTCCTAACTGTACACTATCTAAACTTCAGGCCTCAAAAAATCCGACCTCAACAATGAGCCTTGAAATATCCTTTATAGATTAGGAGAGCAACAAGCATCGAGCTCAATTGTTGATTTCAATTGAATTTCATTGTATCCAAATGAAATTTTGATTAGATTTCAAAATCCCCCATCATCAAATGTAACCATACTACGAACAGAGGAATCAAAACGGTTACACCCCTGTAACCAATCGAATAGAACAAAATCTACCGCATCACCCACATGCAAGTGCATATCCAACCCGAACAACAGAAACAACACCAAAAAAAAAAATTAAAACCCCGATGACCACATCATCACCTTGCACCACAAAAAACCACACAACCCCGATACAGGTGACTGCTCCTAGTCCTCACTTCAGTATGAAGAGAGACCATTACTTTACCTTTGTTAGTATGAACACCAGACCCAAAATCAACACACGGTGCCACCACGAAAATTGGAGAAGCTACGAGGACCTCCTCATCTGCTCCCACTAGCTTAGTCAGGGCCACAAGGTAATCATAGTAGTCCAAATTAGTTTCGGACCCTTCACCACTAGAGCCAACAAAAATCTCAATAGGTGACTCGTAACGTCCAGACCTTGTTTCAATCCTAGCCAACCTGTAGTCATCTTCACATTCCCTCATGATTGGATAATCTACCACTTCAGCCTTTGTGATCCATCCCTTGAGGCAAGAACTACTTCTAGCTTGAGTTGGGATGGACCCAACACCTTCAACAACCGCCGAAAAAGCACAAGGAACAATACTTGTTCAATTTGCTTCTCCTCCTATTGCAAATTCCTCGCATCCATCCTTGCACTTCTTCATACTAGGGAAACAAGAACCACCAACTCACCCATCCAATTCACTAGTTCAAAACTCGACAAGAAAACCAATTACCTACAAACAAACACAAACTAAAAAATGCAATGATGCTAATGAGCAACTATTAGGCATTTACCGAGCAAGCCGATGTAGAGAACATTAATTGCTCCAATTGCAGTATGAGCAAGCGAACGATTAGGGGCTGAAGTTTCCACCATAAAATATCTCCAAGCTCATGGAAAACTACGTACAACCCATCATGATTACCAGGTGAAAACCGCTCACACGCATGGAAATCAAGATGAGATCCATCAAA
This sequence comes from Sequoiadendron giganteum, assembly GCA_007115665.2. Lineage (NCBI taxonomy): Eukaryota > Viridiplantae > Streptophyta > Pinopsida > Cupressales > Cupressaceae > Sequoiadendron > Sequoiadendron giganteum. The sequence goes on along the minus strand of CM021101.1, from coordinate 56,956,059 downwards.
AAACTTGTACAATTAATGAATGTAATTTATAGAGCACAAATAATCCTCACATGGGTGGATTCAAATTTTAAATTTAGACCATTGATGTGATAAGGACTTGGCATGTTGGACGACTCAAATCGAGTCAAAGATCGTTGAAAAACCACGTCACCACTTGGAAAAACCCGGTAGCCAATCATATACCTCATAGTCAGAGACGCGCGAACCAGTAGTGGGCCCCATCCAACCACCTTGTATCGCGGAGCCAGGCAACGTGTCACCAGCTCGCACATCTCGCAACACTTTCAAAAAAATTAATTTGATCATACGAGGTTGGCAAGGGATGGTCATAATTAATCCTTGTCATTAAACAACTGTCGTTGATTTGACATCCATTTATCATAGTTGGCACATCGAGACAAGCCCCACCCCACTGTATGTGAGAGATGGTAGCATCTCGCATACCTCGTACCACTTTAGTGACATCAACAAGAAACCCGATAAGGTCTGCGAGGAACAATTCATATTTGAACCCTCTCATCCGATGACCCACCAATCTGCACATGGAACAAGTTATTTATAACAATGGGCTTGACTATGGAAATAGGAAAAGACCCTCGGAGGCACAAAATTTTAGGCCAAAGTCTAAATTTTGGGAAAACCCATCCCTTTTAGGAAAAATTAATATTAAAACCTGAACGTGGAGAAAACCAATAGGTTGGGTAAAGGGGCCGGTAATAGCAGGATAGACAAGGCTTAGTTGAACGACTTAAAAGACCGGTAACCCATAATAATAGGTCAACAAAAAATTATGACGTAAGGGTTTATTTGATAAAAACCAATAAACCCTAAACATTAGACCCCCATTCATGAAAAATGAACAGACACACCCAAAACCAGACAAAAGTTTGACAAATCTTTAAAAGTCCCATCAGCTTGATGGCATGCCTCCAAAGCAAAAACTATATCTGTTACAAATATGGGAAGTTTGAGAGGCTCCCTAACAAAACCATGGAATTTGATAAACATAAAATGCTCACCCAGGAAATAATCCACCGGGGTTTATGAAATCTTCATCCATTTCAAGACCTCAGAAGAGAAATGGCCTATGGGGCATGGGAGAAAATATTGAAGTACTGGCCTCATAAAATAATCCACAAACCAGTAGTAATCCCATGTTTTTGAAAGAACATGAGTCCATACAAAAATTAGCTGATAGAAACCCATTACATCGAACCTAAACAATGGCAAACATTTTTTCCAAAAACTCAAAATTTTGATGCAAAATCAAGTGAACCAAGAAAGAAGAATACTTGAATTTAAACTCAGTATCATAGGTCCTCAATTAATCAAGCATCCCTTCGACTACTACATCAGAAAATCATAATACTTTAAAACTTTCTCCTTTTAAAGCATGAAAGTCAGGCCCATCTGAAAGGGATGGACCTCTTCATCATCATCAAGGTCGTAAATCCATGCCAACATTGAGAATACAGACTGTATACCCTTCTTGAATTTTTGAGCAAGAGGAAAATAAAAGTGGTCTCTCTCGGGTCTTTCCCTCATTTCATCCTCATAAAAGCTTCCCTTCATGGTTTTTCCTCCCCAAAAACTTTCCATATTTTCCTCATCAAATCATTTGGTGCCCCAAGTTGTAGGGATACACAAAATATCCTATAAAGCCGCTATAAAAATTGTAACCTTGATCTGGTTGTCAACAATAACTCTTGTCTCCCTATTGAATCTTTTGGCACATGTGTCTACCAGCTCCGGGCATGGATGCATGGTAGGCAACATGCATTATGGCAAACCACAATTCCTGAGCTGAGACGTGAAATTTTAAGACTACCCATGCTGTATTTTTCTTTGGAATGCCCCCTCCCTAAGGCTTTTAGGGTTAGGTCAAACATATTGTCAGCAAAATCTTACACCACCTCTCTTTTGACATGATTATCCAATTGCACTGATTTGGTGTAATCAAAATGTCGTTCTTTCAACGCTGGGGCATTGGTGAATGAATTCCTTCCAAAGATTTCAGTGTAACTTGGCCTACTAGATGAGGTTCCAACCTTTCTACTAGATGTTGATGCTTCCACCATGGCTCTGCCGCGAAGTTGCAGAGATTTTCTTCAATAAAACAACCACTTGCCTTTTTGCTACTTAGAAAAGTCTGCCTTTGGGTGCAATTAATTCCCTTGCACATATATGCAGTTAAGGCTCTACCATTAGCATTGGTCCACTAAATGCTACCACTGAGGCGATACTTGTGGAATTGAGATCTGGATCCCTCGGGAATTCCCAAAACACCATGAGAATGGAAATAATACATTCTCCCCGCTGCCTCTTTTCAAAAATAAGCTCACTGCATTAGAAAGCATGCTTTTAGCTATTAAAAACGTGCTTCAGTAGTGCAAAGTACCTTTGAAAATATGTGCACCTTGAATTTGTTAGAATTTAACACGTTAATCCATATCTTTTCATATAAGTGAGCTAGCTGGTGTTGATGATGGAAAATGACACATGTCGATGATCAACTTATGCAAGCATTTACTCTCAATGTCCAAATTTAATTTTCAGGACCTTATGTCAAATTTTTTGTATGATTCACCTACTATCCTCTAGTTGCTTTGGTATTTCCTTCATTTCCATCCAGCCAAAAATAGACTTCTCATTGGTTAGGTTTGCTAACACATATTTTATATAAATAGCTATACCACCTTATTACAATATTCATTCAAAAAATAGCCCTTTAGTTTTAGTGAGCTTTTCTTGCTATCTCCCATTCCACTACACTTTGCTACTTTTTCATAATGTCAACTAGCTTAGGCACTCTTGTTCAGCTTCTACCATGAAGGCCACAATACACCTTCGTGGGGGAGGTCACCTATGACAAAATTAAGTGCTTGGTGAAGAAGTGTGATCACCTTGGTACTGTTGTGTTCAAGTGGGTAGTCGCCCTGGACTATATTGACAATGAGAACCCATTGAGAAGCAACTACAACATTGTTTCTCATTTTGTCACCTCCCTGCTTGACCTGAACATCGCTAAGCCCATGATAATTGAATTGTGTCACTATATGTTTGACTCTGTATTGCTAGAATCGGCGGAATCATGAAAGTGGCTATCCCTGGTGTTGGTATTCCGAGTGCCATGGAAATTTGTAGGCACATTGATTATGAGCTAGACGTGGCTTGGTTTCCATTCCTTTCTGACTTCCGTACCATGGACCATGACTGAAATTGTTCGTTGTCTTTGTCGGCGACCACTTACTTGTTGTAGGAGTATGGTGTGGAACATGTTTTTGGGTCCGACTAGAGGAAACACTTCGAGTTCCTAGTATACAATCGCGGAAAGGAGAATTAAGGTCCATGCTTTTTCAAGCCCACGTGTGCTATGTGTTCACCCCCCTTTCACCTTGACAAAAAAGAAGAAGAAGTAGAAAAATAAGAAGAAGAAGAACCCAACTATGAGCCGCTTCGACTGCGCAACAACTATTGTAGGCCTGGCTTTTATTATTTTTTGCATATTGCCTCCTTTTTGCTTCTTTTTACTGTATGACTCTTTTTGGGTTTGCTCGAGAGGTCTTTATGTTTAAATATGAGCCTCAGGCTTATATTACATTGTAAATTTTTTGATGAATATAATATAATACAATACTTCTCCACTTCCTCCGTGCTATTCTCAAAATTAAAATGTATTTATAGAAATTTTTACATGATATGATACATAACTATGATTTTTTTTAAAAGAACTTGCACCTTAATGGAACAATTTTAGATAAATATCATTCATCAGTATATCTAGAATGTTACCTTCCATATCTTCAAGATCATACACATTCTTTTCCTTTCACACACTGATATGGAAGGGTCCCTTCCATAATGCTTCAAATTTTCTATGTTGACCTAGTTTTGTAGTGCACTCGTCGTACTTTAGTACCATGCTCCCTTCCCTGTAATCTAGGTTGGAGGCCTTTTTATTGAACCATCCTTTTACTGTCTGTTGGCAACCAATCATGGTTCCATAAGCCTTTTCTTTGTCCTCCTTGAGTTTGAGGAGTTTTTCCAACCTTACTTCCATCCCGTCGCTTTCTTCAATCTCCAGGGCCTTTAGTAGTTGCAAGGAAGGGATCTCTATGGAAATAGGTAGAACTACCTCTTTTCCATATACCAATTCATAAGGAGAGGCCTTTAGGATCTTCTTGGGTGTAATTCGATTAGCCACAGAGCAGCTCACAGGTGTTTGTGCCAATCCCTTTGTCGCTTTGACCCGATAGACTTGATTAACCTAATTAGTTTTTTGTTGGTCAACTTTGTTAACCCATTTCCTTACATGTAGTAATTTGATGAAGTCTTAAGGTAAAACCCATGTTTGATAGTGAAATACAACATCCCCAAACCTATAAAAGCTCGTGCGTTATCGGATATGATGTTTTTTGGTGAAGCAAATCTGGTTACCAACTCTTTAAGGAAGTTGACAATCTCAACCTCTGTATCATTTTTTAGGGCGACGGCCTCCGTCCACCTTGTGACGTAGTAATTTTCTATAAGGATCCACTTATGGCCAGCACTAGAAATAGGATTTATCATCCTGAGGAAATCCAAACCCCATTGAGAAAAGGGTTCCTCAGTTATAATTGGGCTCAAAGGAAAGGCAAAATTCTTTCATTTTCCAATAAAATATTGGCAGAGTACACTTTTGCACTAGATGGTGTGCTTAAGAAAATATGGCCTAGGGCCAATAATACCCTACTCACATTATCTTTAAGGAAATAGTATTGGCAGAGAAATTTCCACCCTCTAGAATACTATGAAATTCATTAAGAGCTCTTTCTGGTTGTGGCTTATTCAAGCATCAAAGTAGGACACCATCATATTTATTTAAAAATAAGATACCTTCAGTTAATACATACCTAGTGCCTTGCAGTCAATAGTATCACCTTTTATGAAACAAAAGGTTGGTCATGTTCTGCCCCTTTTTCATATACTACGTTTGATCCTTCACCTAGGACTCGTCAAAATTGAACTAGGTTTTATAAACTTGATTGGGCTCCTTCTCAACTACAAAAATTAATTCCTGCACAAGATATTCACATAAAACTCTTCCCCGAACCAACTTGGTTGGTCTAATGTCAATGTCATACTCTAGGATCTTGGTGATCCATTTTTCTCTCTTCTCAGTTATCTCGCCTTCGGTGATATACTCCCACAAACTGGGATGTGCGATGAGAATGGTGATTCTATTGGTTGACACTAAGTGTCAATTTTTTTTTTAGGATTTTAACAATGGAAAAAGTCTTCTTTTCAACAAAATTATACCTAGTTTCATACCCTTTAAGAGTCCTTGAGTGAAATGAGATGGGATGATCTTTGTTATTTCCCTCATCTTTCTAAATGAGTATAGAAGCTATGCTATGTTGGTTGTTGTATACATAGAGTAGAAAACCTTTAGAAAAGTATGGGTTAGCCAACATCGGAGTGACATAGATAGCTACCTTTATCTACTCGAAAGATTATTTTCCTTAGGGGGTCCATTTGAACATTAGGTTATGTTTGAGCATCAACGTGATAGGTCTCGCGATGCCTAGAAAGTCTAAAATGAACTGAGTGACAAAGTTGATCTTTCCTAAAAAATACTGCAACCCTTTCTGATTCATCGATAGGGGTAACTCCATTATAGATCTCACCCTTTTGAGCTCTATTGCTATTCCATCCTTCGATACTACAAAACCAAGTAACTTGCCATGGGGTACTTCAAAAACATATTTTTTGGGATTCAAGGAAATCTTGAACCGTTGACATTTTTGGAAAACCTTTCCCATATGATCAAAGTGACCATCCTTTGACTTTGAAAAGATCGGTAGGTCATCCAGATATATTAGAATGATTTGATTAATCAATCCTATGAAAGCAGTATCCATTTCTCATTGAAAAGTCGCACCAACATTTGAAAGTCCAAAGGGCATCTTTGCATATGTGAACATTCCCCACTTAGTGGTAAATTTCATTTTATGTTGGACACCTTCCTTTACATATACCTGGTTGTAGCCTGAAAAAACATTGAGCAATGAGAACATCTATGATCTAGCTACATTCTACAGGATCTACTCCATTGATGGAAAAGGGTAGTGGTCTTTGAGCAATGTTGTATTCAAATCTCTAAAATTAATATAGAGCCTAATATTACCATTATTTTTCCAAACCGGTACAAAATTAGACACCCAGGTGGAATGCTTGATCAAATATATGATCCTTGAGTCGATCAATTTGGTGATCTCTTGTGCCATCAATGCTATGACCTTCATATTGACTGACCTTTATTTTTGTTGGACAGGCTTTGATCCCTCAGATAGGTTAATAGTATGCTAAATTAACCCTCTAAGATCATCATAGGTCTAGGTTACGACCCCATCATATCTAGAACATATATCCTTTAGTCTTTCTTTATCCTTCTACAGAGCGTTCGTTCTCACTTTCAAATTTCTGCCACTTTCGACATCAAGCTCTTCAATCCCTTACATCTGCAGTGAACCTTTGTTTTCTATTTCTTTCTTCCTCACAATCGAAAATATTTTCAAGGGAAATTAAACCTCGAGGAAGCTTATTGCCTTTCAACTTGATAACTTTCTCTTCGGGAGGTTCTGCCCCTAGCTGTGAATATTCAGAAGCTCCTCCTAATTTTTGTAAAAAGGTGGCAATTTGAATATCATCCTCAAATAATTGCTAGTTTTGATCATTGTCGAGGATTGTCGGTCAGACGATGATCTGTACTACATTATGCTTTGTTGTTGAGTTAGAAACTGGTTCAAATTGCAAACCGATTGAAGCCATCTAATTGACGACACTATTAAAGGGTGGCGTTGGAGTAAATAAGTCATTATCTGATAATTAATTAATCACCAATGAATTATTAGAGGCTTTTTTACTTCAGTTCACTTAGGCTAAACTTATGAGTTAATTTTTAATCTTTAGTTTGATTCTTTTCTTAGTTTGGACTAAAGTTAGGACAAGTTATCTCATTGCATGAGATTAGAACACTTGTCACCATCTTGCCAAATCCGCATGTAGGGTTTGCCTACATGTAATGATTTTATAAAGCTTGCACATTCATTTGTAATATTCATTCAGGTTATTTACATCAATACAATTCTTAAGTTATTGAGCACAATCTTGCTTGTTGATCTTCTCTATTGTGATAGGCAATTACGTGTAGGTGATTCATGGTAGTTGTGGATTGAATCTTCAATTTTAACAGACTAGGCCTTCCCTTTAGCCATTATGTGCTGGGAGATGAAGTTGGTCCATATAAAGCTAAAAGTATACATCATTGTGACAACTAATTGGTGTAGGTCATTCAAATATTGAACTAAATATTTGATATGCAATATAGGATAATATAGTTTTCCCTATATATATTTTGTTGGAACATGGTTTTTGTTATGCTAAAATATTGATTTGTTAACACTCGATACAGATTCCAAAGATAAATGGATCCATAGGAGGTGGTTAGTCCATGTACCAAATGTGAAAGGAGACACTAGCGATTAGTCCAACAATCCTCCCTTAGTGTCACTTGAGGGGATTCAAACCTGTGACGTAGCTCTGATACCATTTGTTGTTGCACCAAAAGATCAACCTGTTAATGCTCGATACAACCACCAGAGATAAACAAATCCATGGGAGGTGGTTAGTCCATCTCCCAAATTTGAAGGGAGACATTGGTGATTAGCTCAACATATGCTTTAAACATTATTTTCTAGTATAAAATTCTTTTCCTTTCAAATTATAATATCTCACAAAAATCCCCTTTATTATGCTTTGATAAATATCTATATCCAAAGCTTTCATTTCGAGACAAATAGAGGGATGCTAGCAAAGGTTGTGAAAGTTAGCTTTACACTTATCAATTGCATTTTCTTGAAAGTTACTAAAGTTTTTCAATAGATTTATTTTGTGCATATCTTGCAATTATTACAATCTATGAGATTAGATTTCTTGAGGTGTTCTATTAAACAATTTTTGTGTCTTGTGTACGCTTCCACATTTTGCATGTATATCTACTAGGATAGTTTCAACTACAACATCTAAAACAAGTTTTCTATCATTTATGCTTAGATAGATGTCCATACTTTGTAGCACTTGTAAATTCCATTTGCTTGAAAGTTTCTAAATTCTTTTCAACAAATCTATTTTGTGCATATCTTACAATCATGACATTCCATAAGACCACATTTCTTTAAGATATTTTGTTAAAACAATTCATGCACTTTGTTTATGCTTCAATATATTGCATACATGTCTATCAATGTAGTTGCAATTATAATATCTTACAAAATTCTTTCATCCTTTATGTTTCTATGGATGCCTATATCTTATTCTAAAGATTCAATTTCTTGTTCTAAAGCTTCCATTTTGACATACTTCAATTCTATTGGCAAATGCCAACTTACCACTACAACCTTCTTAAGAATGTATACAAAATTTAATAAAGAAGAATTTATGGAGATTGAATGATTTCAAAATGTTAACTTACCCCCACAATCTTCATAAGAACTTACACAAAAGTTTATGAGAAATAATTTATGGAGATTCAATGATTTTAAATTGTGGTTATGCTGTTTTAGCTATTATTATTTCTTTGAGTGCATTTACATCACCCTGTCCAATATTTTTGATAAAAAAATTGTCTGACTTTAGTCAACTCTTAAATATTTATGTATATAAAGTTTTTACCCCTCTTTTATTAAATATTTATGTATACATATATAAATATTTTTTTTAATTGATTACTGTCTCTAACTAACTTTTTGAACATGCTAAGGAAGATAGTATTAAGCCTTCTAAACCCAAATTTTTTCAAAAACTTATAAATACAAGAAAATATAATGATTTCTTTCATAATGAATAGTTACATCAATTCCTTCAAGAAAATAGATCATGCAAATATGAATAAATTGATTTAAAAATCTATTGTATGAAGGCTTTAGAAACTACAAAACAAAATGCCATTGCATTTTAGATTTATCTAAAATCCCTCTTTGATGGATCCCATGATATATTCCTCTTACAATCAATTTGTTCCCATTTACAATAGATAGGAAAGTATCATCTATTAGTTATTTGTACAATTTGATATATATTTTTAGAAATTTAAACATAACACACCACTATTTTGATATATTTAAAAAATACTTAGATGTTTTATATAAATTGTTTAGATTAATTTAATAAATATAATTATTTAGTAAATAATTAATCTAGAGAATAGGATTAAGACAAATTAGCACTATTTATATGTCACGAGACATGGGTTGACTTACAATCACATGCCATGCCATGTCTCATGTTATCACACAAAAAGTCTGCAAATCAAAACTTGACTAAATGATAAGCAAAAATAAGACAAGGAATTCAATGATGGACACATGACATTCAAAGTAAAAACTAATTGAATTTCTATAATCCAACCACAATCAAAATTACCAATGAAATTAAAGACAAGCTCTTCAAAATTAATAAAAATGTAATCTTCCATTTAAAAAGAAAACAATCACAACCAAAATAAATTAAAAATAAAATAAAAACAGATGCTAATCATTATATAACACTTATTATTTCATCATCTCAAACATACATACCATTCATCAACCTAATTTCATTTTGAAAGATGGAATTCCTCTCTTTAAAAATATACATGACATGATATATCTTCAATAGGTCCATACAATAAATTTATTCGGTCTAACATAACATCATATTTTCCATCAACTTTTAATGAGACTTTTGCACATTTTTTTTTCAGCTATTTTTTAACAGACGGAACAAATGTACGTCAAGCAGTCCATATGTGACTTTAGACTTTATCCCCGTACAATCTTTTGATTAATTTTTGGATTTTATTGATAAAGTCTTAAAATTTTACTTTGAACCGATGGGAATTATACAACATGTGTAATTGGGTTGAATCAATCGTGTAGCACAAACAGCTGTTATGATCAACTATTCAATTGGTGAATGGTCGACTATTCAATTGGTCAATGGACATAATAGGTAAGAATGAATTGTTAGGAAAAAAAGGTGTTTCAATTTTTGTTTTTTAGTTTGTTTAATTATTTAATTATTTAGAGTTTTATTTATTGAAGATAATTCAAAAAAATTAGAAATGAAAAGTTTAGATTACAAGTGGAGTTGTATATGAAGGAAATTTCTATTTCATGTTGAGTTTGCATGGAATGTGAAATTTTTGGAGGTGTAGTTATATTTTGGCAAGTGCAGCTTTTGCATGTGCAAGATTAGTCAAGAGGAGAGGATGTTGACATATGACAATTTTAGGCATCCATCTTGATGCTTTATAAATATGAGCTTGCTCAAGGAGTTGTGAGAGATGATAATTTTTCATTGGAGGGTTATGCTGTCGGATTTCCTTGAGAAGAGCAATATGTAAACTCCATGTTAAGATTGTGAGCTTTCAATTATATTGGAACTTTTTTGTTGTAGATTAATATATTGGTTCAATGTTTAGGGGTGTGGAGGTTTTTACTTGAAAGGATTTATCTCACGTATATCGTTGTTTTTTATCTTATATCTATATTTCTTCTTTCTCATTCTTAAAATGTTAATTTACATGTTGTTATGCTGGCCAAATTTTCTTAGATCTGCAAGCTACATTATCTTTCCTCTAAGGGTTAATGTGATGGAAATTAAGTTGTTTCCACTTTAAAACATAATAGTACGTGCTTGCATCAAGTTGTTGAAATCTAATTTGAGAAAATAAATATAAGATACTAAAGGTTCAAACTAATTCTCAAAAAGCTTTCTGAGATTGTTTTTTTTTTCCTTTCATGAATATGGGCAAGAGGAGTTGCCTAAAGATACTCTCACTATTATACTTATTCATGAATTAGAGTGATATGAATTATCTTTTATTGAGCTTACCCAATAAATGGAAATTACTAGATATTTATTATATAGCTGTAGAGGTTATGCAAAAAAGTTGTCGTGTTGTGCCCTTGGTACAAGAATGCCACCATCAACTGTGTCAATAGCTACCTTAGAATTAACTAACTTCTTTTGAAAGTATATATTGGCAATAGGCCAACAACTCAAACTTTTGAGATGGCTAACAGATAGGTTTTCATGTTCTCTGCTTATAAATTTGAAACAATGTCCATATGCTCTATTGAAGAAAGTATATCATTTTAGAAGAGTGTTGTGTTTTCTAAGTCAGTTATATTAGCTATAAGCACAACACAGGCACTTATTGAGGGTGGATAATTTGATTGGGGATTCTTATCATTTCCATACACTTAGATTAAGACTATTGGTACTTGTGAGTGCCTCAAGTTTTGGACCTTCGAATCAACAAGTATCTCAAGTAGGAAGCATTTATTGTATGTTGGCCTTAAAGACTATCAATAGAAAGCTTTAGCATAGCCAAGTAATTCTCCTCAACCTGCCAACCACGTGGAATATTTGCTTGAACTACCTTGACAAGTATGAACATTGCAAGTTTGGTTCATATTCTTAGACAATGGGTAAAGACAAGAATATGAAAATGGGTAAAGTAAAATGATGTTTCCTCCACATTGTTGAGTTGTAGTTGGATCTTAATTATAGAAGCCATTATAGTTGCATAAGTGCGAAGTTTTGATGTTGGAGAAGGTTAGTTTCTTGGAAAGAAGTTGAAACCTAAGAAAAGATTCATTAGCAAAGGAAGAAGTGCAAACATAAAAAAATGTTTGAAAATATTGGGAATACAAAAATTGTTTGTTGATAAAAGAGATAGATTTGAAGAGATATATTAAGAGAGATGATAGTATAGCTTGAGAAGCTAGAAGGTGTATTGAGAAATCACTAGATTTTTTTTTAGAAGAGGATTCTATAACTACAAAGGGCTTGAGATCTAATATAAATTTGTTGCAAGGGAGAAGAGAGACTATAAATTTGTTGCAAGGGAGAAGAGGTCTCTAACTGTAGAAGGTTTGAGTTCTATAGGATTGTTTGTAAGTATGAGAGATGGCCTATAACTATAGAGGGTAGAGAAGGAATCACAAGAAGCTAAAAGATATTCTTGTGTGAAGATTTTTTTGTAGGTAGCGTGATGTAATGACAAATATTTTATACCCTAGAGATGAGATATTGTTGCAAGTGAAACCTTGTGACTATAGAGGGACGTCTGAGTGTTGAAATGAACAAGACAACTAAAAGGGGGGGTGAATCAGTTGTAGAAAATTAAACCTTCAAAACCCTCAACAGTAAACAAATCCACAAGCATTCATTAAACCCTTATTTTGTCAGAATGATTAAACATGAAATGCACATAATAGAAACTAAAATCGCAACACCATACACAAGAGAACACCGGACTTACATAGAAAACCCAATGAGGGAAAAACCACAGTGAGGATTAGCTCAAAATATAAGTAATAGAAAAAACAGGTGAAAGGGGCTCACTGCCAGAATAGGATACACTGTCCAAAAGGATCACAACCAAGGCTCACTACCACAGAAAGAATACAAGAAGATAGACGAATAATGTTACACAGAGAACACTTCTCAATGCAACAAGGAGTCCACCACAATTTCTCACACACTTTCGTAGTATCACATGAAATATTTAAGATGCCTTCATCTAATTTCCTGCAGGAACCCTAACATAAAATTCACAAGTTGTTCTTCTCAAACTCACATCAAACACATCACTCACATCAATCTCACATCTATCTTGGTTCTTACTCTTTAATTATTGTCTCTTGCATCAACACCAGACATATTTATATCAAGTTCTACTTCAATTTTTTTTTCCAATGCCAGCCCACTAGTCGTTATACATACCAATTCAAAATAGGTTGGCACCTAAACATTCCCATGGCGGATAGGAATGAAAGATGACCTACATAAATCCTTAATTAGGACCCAAATAGATCCCAACACACTTCAACACATTTATACAATCCTCACATGTAGTGTTAAAAATAAGGTTGACCAACACCTATGAAAAAAACCATAATCATTAAGTACATGCTTCCTTAAATCAAGCCAAAAGTTTCAGACAACATAATTTGTTTAAAAAAAATCTAGAATAATCCACAAACTACTTAAGATTCATCAAACACTTTATCCAATTTCGCATCATACAAATCCTTCAAGCCAAAACAATTGGTAACACTTATTTGCATATCCAAGTTTTTCACTTCCATACAAGAAAACAAGGCAGCTATGTCATTCCTAGTCTAGCCGAAGGTGGTACATCAATCTTTTGTAAAGCCTCTTGGAGAATTCTATGGTATACATAGGTGATGTTTGAATCAAGTCCCAAAGGGATATTTTTCCTGGAGTACTACAAAGTTGCTTGACAAGATCATACTCTTTACCACTATGTTGAGGAATGTTATATGTGTGAGAAACTACGTGATAACTTGGTTGTTGTGACACATGCTTACTAGTTCAAGTCATTTTTCAAAGTCCAAGATATGGTGAGGGGGGTTTAGGAGGTCCTATAATGAGAGGTGATCCAGTTTTCAATTGTGTGTTCATAACCTCAACTAAGTTATCTACTTGTTGATGATCTTCTATCGAGGGGGATCTAATGTCAACTTAACATATTCATCTATGCCATTCATCTTACTATCTTTTGAAAGAAATGTATCAAAAATTTCATCCTCTTGTGCCACAATATCTTCCCAAGTAAGAGAGTTTTTGGGAAATAAACAAACAAGATTCTCATGGCACTCTATGATTGGATCCTCTCACACCAAGATACCTTCTTCACAAGTAGGCGAGGTATCGGGAGAAGAACAACTATGATTGTCATAATTGTCTACAATTGTATCTTCTTGCATAAAAATATTCTCACAAGTGAGGGAGATATTGGGAGATGAATGAAGATTAGGAAAAGTGATATTAAGAAATGTGTCAATGATTTTATTTTCTTGTGTTAAGATACTCTCACAATTAAGAGGGATATTATAAGAATGGATACTTTGATTATCATGAGTATTAATGATTACATTTGTTGGAATGTTAGAAGCATTAGTAGATGATCTAGGTGAGATGAAGTCCTTAAGGGAATCATATAACATGTAAAAGTCATCACAAATAAAGGTCTTGGTAGGTACATAATGCAATTGTGGAAAGAGATCTAACATGATCAAATTACCCTGCTTCGTCAAAAATTAATCATTAAATTTTAATTTTAGTTTATGTTTATGCATGTTAAGGCTAATTAGGATTACAAATAGACTTACAGACTTGTTATAGACATAGATTTGGAAATCAGACTCCAAATTTACAAATTGACAACATGTATTAATCTATTCCTAAAATCTAAGGTAGATTTAGTAAGAAAAAATCATCCTAGGGCATTTATGTCTCGCTAGGGCCCTATCTAAATTTTAGTTTTAAAGGCACTAGTGACAAAAAGAGACTATGTGACAATGTGTAGACCTAGATTTTGAATTAATTTTGTTGTTGTATTGAAATATTATAAGTTTTCAATGTGTTGTAACAACCTAGGGTTTTCAAAATTTTGCCAAAATAAAAACTAATTTACCCAAATTATTCAATGCTTTAGAAAATGTAAACAATTTCCCTACATATTTGATATTTTTTAGCATCAAAATGCAATAATTTTGTCTAAATTTACAACAAATTAAGAAAAATGGCACCTTTCTTTCACATGCAATAACACCTTTCAATAATTCTAAATAAAAAATCAACAAGCAAAAATAGATTGACACATAAATTGAGATCTGAGAAACAAATTGTTGAGCCAAGAATAGCAGGACAAAGCCACTGAAGGGATTCTATGTATTGGATAGGGTTCGAAAAATTGAAAGTTTGACTGTTTAAGGGTTATTTATCTATGTTCAAATAGATTCGACAATGAATATTTTTCCAAAATTTGCTCAATTTAGGACAATGTAATTCAAATATAAACATGTAACAATACTTGAACAACATATGACAATTGTAAATGCAATTTTGAATGTATATTTGACCTAAATGACTGAAACTAATCCTATTGCAACCTATGATGCAATATTGTATGCATTTTTTTGAATTTTTGTGCTTTTTATGACACAAAAATGAATGCATAAATGAGAAGTATAAAACAATGCAATGGAAAACCTAGATATAAGATTGAATTATTTTAGATTTCAAAAAATTTAAATGCTAAAATAACTATAAACAGTAATTATATAACTAAAGACACCGAGATAACAAGTCTTTAGTGCCTTTCTCTAATAATAACACCAAAATGAATTAAAATTGTTCTAGAATATTAAAATCACCCTTTTAAAATTGTAATAGAACTAAAAAATAACTCAAAGAGGCTCAAAATTTTTGTCAAGAAACAAGGCTTGCTGGTGACCTAATATCATAGCCACTCGCCAAATGCATCGTGCAAGTGATTAGAAGCAACACTTTCAACAACACCATTTTCTAACATGCTTTTTATTGATTTTTAACTTCTCTTCATATTAAAATATATGGTTTTGTATACAACACATCTCTTGCCACAATGTTGGGTATATTATTTTTTGGTTGTTATTAAAGTAACTACAATATCTAACAAAATACCACCATGACACAAAGGCCAACAACTAATTTGATGGCATTGAACAATGAAGGGTGACCAAGCCTTCCCTTTAACCATTGTATGCTGGGAGGTGAAGCTGGTCACTATAAAACTAAAAGTAGGCATCATATGGTAGTCAGTTGGTGTAGGTCATTAGAAAATTGAACTAAATATATGGGCTTTAGGGAAATTCACCACCATAAATTCACCTCCAACAATTCATCATCAATAATTCTTCGCCATGACAAATCCATCTCATGGAAAATTCACCGCTAGCAATATGATATGAATTGCCGGTGGTGAATTTTCTACGAGATGAATTTGTCATGGTGATGAATTGTTGGCGATGAATTATTGGAGGTGAATTTGTTGGAGGTGGATTTGTTGGAGGTGAATTTGTTGGTGGTGAATTCTTGGCGGTGAATTTTTCTAGAGCCAAATATTTGATATGAAATATATGATAAGATAGTTTTGAATATTCTTGAACTATAATCCCTCCCTTTATGCTATAAACATTATTTTTAGTGTAAAATTCCTTTTCTTTGAAAATATATCTCACAAAAATCCCCCTTCTATTATGCTTTTGATAAATATCTAAATCCAAAGTTTTCATTTGGAGACAAGTAGATGGATGCTAGCAAAGGTTGTAGAATTTAACTTTACAATTAAATCAATTGTATTTTCTTGAAAGTTACTAATTTTTTCTCAATAGATCTATTGTGTGTATATCTTGAAATTATTACAATCTATGAGATAACATATCTTGAGCATTCTATTAAACAATTTTTGTGTCTTGCGTATGCTTCCATATTTTGCATGTATATCTACTAGGATAGTTGCAACTAAAACATCTAAAATAAATTTTCTATCATTTATGCTTAAATAGATGTCCATACTTTGTGACACTTGAAATTCCATTTGCTTGAAAGTTTCTAAATTATTTTCAACAAATCTATTTTATGCATATCTTACAATCATGGCATTCCATAAGATCACATTTCTTGTAGATATTTTCTTAAACCATTCATGCACTTTGTTTATGCTTTAATATATTGCATACATGTCTATCGATATAGTTGCAACTATAATATCTTATAAAATTCTTCTATCCTTTATGTTTTGGATCTCCATATCCTATTCTAAACATTCAATTTCTTGTTTCGAAGCTTCCATTTTGACACACTTCAATTTCATTGGCAAATGATAACTTACCACTACAACCTTCTTAAGAATTTATACAAAATTTAATAAAGAAGAATTTATGGAGATTGAATGATTTCAAAATGTTAACTTACCACCACAATCTTCATAAGAACTTATACAAAATTTAATAAAGAAGAATTTATGGAGATTGAACATGATTTTAAATTGTGGTTAATTGTTTTTAGCCACTATTATGGCTTGGAGTGCATGTACATCACCCTCTCCAATATGTTTGATAAAAAAATTGACCGACTTTAGTCAATTTTTAAATATTTATGTATACATATATAAATATTTTTTTAAATGATTACTGCCTCTAACTAACTTTCTGAACTTGCTAAGGAAGGTAGTATTAAGCCTTCTAAGCCCAAATTTCTTCACAAACTTATAAATACAAGAAAATATAATGATTTATTTCATAATGAATAGTTACACAAATTTCCTTTAAGAAAACATCATGCAAATATGAATGAATTGATCAAAAAATCTGCTGAATGAAGGCTTTAGAAACTACAAAACAAAATACCATTGCATTTTAGATTTATCTAAAATCTCTCTTTGATGGATCCCATGATATATATTCCTCCTATAATCAATTTGTTCCCATTTAGAATAGATGGAAATGTATTATCTAAGATTTATTTGTACAATTTGATATATATATTTTTAGAAATTTAAACATATACCACTATTTTAATATATTTAGAAATTATTTGGACTCTTTTATATAAATTGTTTATATTAATTTAATAATTATAATTATTTAGTAAATAAGTAATCTAGATAATTGAGTTAAGACAAATTAGTACTATTTATATGTCACGAAACATGTGTCGATGTACAATCACATGCCATGTCACATGTTATCATATATATTTTTATTTAATTTGTTTAATTTGTTTGTGAATAAACAAAAAAAGTATACAAGTCAAAACTTGACCAAATGATGAGCAAAGACTAGACAAGGAATTCAATGGTGGACACATGACACTCAAAGTAAAACTACTTGAATTTAGATCTACAAGCCAACCACACTCAAAATTACCAATAAAATTAAAAATAAACTTCTCCAAAATTTTCAAAATTAATAAAAATGTAATCTTCCATCTAAACCTAAAAATTCACAACCAAAATAAATTAAAAAAATTTAAAAACATATACTAATAATTATATACACTTACTAATTTATGATCTCAAACATACACACCGTTCATCAACCTAATTTCATTTTGAAAGATGGAATTCCTCTCTTTAAAAATATACATGGCATGATATATCTTCAATGAGTCCGTACAATAAATTTTTTCGGTCTAACATATGTTATGGCACATCATATTTTCCATCAACTAATAGGTAATGAGACTTTTGCACCTTTTTTTTTCAGCTATTTTTTAACAGACGGAACAAATGTACGTCAAGCAGCCCATATGTGACTTTAGACTTTATCCCCGTACAATCTTTTGATTAATTTTTGGATTTTATGGATAAAGTCGAGGATTTTACCTTGAACGGATTTGGTGCATTGAACTGCAATAATAGATCTAGAATTTAGATTGACAAACAATTCGCCACAAAGATGAGTTAGGTATTCTGAGAAATGTTGAAAAGAATGCGTCGCTTCAAGTGGCTCCCATGTTCTAAAACACTTTAAAAAAAGCAAAAGCAAATCAACCTATGGGAATTATTAAACAATTGTAAACAGTAAATGGGTTGAATCAATCGTGTCAACTATTCAATTGATCAATGATGATGTCACTCGAAAAAAATTCCTCAAATTTTGTTTAGTTTTAGCATGTTTAATTATTTTATTTGTTGAAGATATTTCAAGAAAGAGTTAGAAATGGAAAATTGCTATTACACGTGGAGTTGTGCATGAAAGTAATTTCCATTTTATGTTGAGTTTGCATGAAATGTGAGATTTATGGAGGTGCAGTTATATTTTGACAAGTGCAGTTTTTGCATGTGCAAGATTAGTGAAGAGGATGTTGACATATGACAATTTTAGGCATCCATCTTGGTATCTATAAATATGAGTTGGGTTGACGAGTTGTGAGAGAAAATCATTTTTCATTGGAGGGTTATGTTGTCGGATTTCCTTCAGAAGAGCAAGATGTGAACTCCATGTTAAGGCTGTGAGCTTGCAAGTGTATTGTAACTTTTTTGTTGCAAATTAATACATTGGTTTGATACTTTGAAGGGGTTTTTTACTCAAAAGGGTTTTCTCCATTTATATCGTTGTTCTTTCTTTTCTATCTATATTGCTTTTTTCTCATTCTTGAAATGTTAATTTACATGTTGTTATGTTGCCGAAATTTTCTTAGATCTACAAACTACATTATCTTTTCTCTAAGAATTAATGTGATGGAAATTAAATTGTTTCTTTTTAATTTAAGACATAATAATATGTACTTGTATCAAATTGTCGAAATCTAATTTGTGAAAAGAAATATAAGATACTAAAGATGCATACCATCTTTTCCTTTCAGTGAATATGGACAAAAAAAAAACGTTGCTAAAATACTCTCACTATTGTACTGATTCATGAATTAAAGTGATATGAATTATCTTTTATCGAGCTTACCCAATAAATTTACAGTATTGGATATTTATTATTATATAGCTGAAGAGGTTATGTAAAAAAGATTATCGTATTGTGCTAAGCCCTTGATACAGGAATGTCGCCATCAAGTGCGCGAGAGCTGCCTTAGAATTGACTAACTTCTTTTGAAAGTATGTATTGGCAATAGGCCAATAGCTCAAACTTTTGAGATGGCTAACGACTAGGCTTTCATGTTCTCTACTTAAAAATTTGAAACAATGTCCATATGCTCTGCTGAAGCAAGTATATCATTGTAGAAGAGTGTTGTTTTTGTAAGTCAGTTATATTAGCTACAAGCACCACGAACTTGCACTTATTGAGGGTAGATAAGTTGATAGGGGGTTCTCATCATTTCCATACACTTAGAGTAGGACTACTGGTACTTGTGAGTACCTTAAAGACTATCGAATCAACAAGTATCTCAAGTAGGAAGCATGTATCGTATGTTGGCCTTAAAGACTACCAACAGAAAGCTTTGGCATAGCCAAGTAATTCTCCTCAATCTGCCAACCATGTGGAGTATTTGCTTGACCTACCTTGACAAGTATGAACATTGCAAGATTGGTTCATATTCTTAGACGATGGGTAAAGACAATAATATGAAAATGGGTAAAGTAAAATGATGTGTCCTCTATGTTGCTGAGTTGTAGTTTGATCTTAATTATAGAAGTCATTATAGTTGCAGAAGTGCGATGTTTTAACGATGGAGAAGATTAGTTTCTTGGAAAGAAGTTGAAACCTCAGAAAAGATTCTTTGATAAAGGAAGAAGTGGAAACATAAAAAATCATTTGAAAATATTGGGAATAGAGATTTTTTTTTGTTGATAAAGAGATAGAGCTGAAGAGATTTATTAAGAGAGATAGTATAGTTTGAGAAGCTAGAAGATGTATCGGCAATACTTTTTTTAGAAGAGGATTCTATAACTAGAGAGGACTTGAGATCTAAGAGAAATTTGTTGCAAGGGAGAAGAGGCATGTAACTGTAGAAGGTTTGAGTTCTAGAGGATTTGTTGCAAGTATGATAGAAGGCCTATAAATGTAGAGGGTAGAGAAGGAGGCACAAGAAGCTGAAAGATATTCTTCTGTGAAGATTTTTTTGTAGGTAGAGTGATGTAATTAAAACCTTTTATACCCTAGAGAGTGATATTGTCGCAAGCAAAACCTTGTGACTATAGAGTGACATGCGAGTCTCTCAATAATTTGTAGAAGGAGGAATACATTTTCAAGAAAGAGGACAATAAAGGTCATGAAAAGACCTATAAGAATCTTAATTTGGAAGAAAAATGAGAAAAGAGGTATGATAATTTTTTTTTTAAAGAATTAAAATGATCTAGGCTAAATTAGATGAATTATAAATTGACAAGTACAAAGAAGTTGAAGTGGATTAAAGAAAATGTGAAGAAAGGATATGTGAAGGTGGTATGACAATAGATACAAGGAATGATGTTTAAAGACCTATGAAGAGAGGATAGATTTATATTCTAAAGAGGGATAAGAATTGAGTATCTCTCATGAAATAGAGATATTTGGGAAGAATAATATCCTCTTGAAAGAGGACATCAAAAAGAGAAATGAAGAAAAATAGTGCTGCAATTCTTTGATAGAAGGTATAAGGAAAGAGAAACATGTGGGAGCATCCCACAAAATTATAGATGAAAAAATACATGATAATAAAATAAATGAGCTCAAAGAAAAGAAGAAGAAAGGGAAGAGAGAATGGTCAATGTGGACCATAGATTAATTATTTATGAAGAGTGTGATGATGGAGGTAGTAAAGAAGGTGATGAATATTTTATTTTATCTAATGATGTTTTATTTGCAGGAAATGGAGAAGAAGTAGAGGATAAATAAGATGGAGTTCAGAAAATGGACTTTGAGAGCCCTAATTTTGATGAGGACATGGAGGAAGATGAATATAATATCCTATTGAAAGAGGATATGCAAGAAATAGGAAGATTATTTGAGGAATGAAGGTTAAAAGTAATAGATAAAGAAGAGGGAGGGGTAATATTTGAGGGCCCCTTGTTTGATGGAGAAACTAATGAAGAGGATTAGGATAATGTCATGTTGAGGGAATATATGAGAGGAATAAGTAGATTGTTGTGAGAAACAACAAAGTTTCATGTAGATGGAATTGAAGGAGAGATCCTCATGCTAGAGGATAAAAGGAGGAAATAATGAAGAGGAATAGGTTGAAATTGACTTATGTATTTTTGAAGGCATAGAAAATGAGAATGAGGAGGTTGCATGTGTAGAAGGAGTTGTAGCAACAACAACATAAGAGAAAGAGGTTATAAAGGTAATGAGTTATTTTTCAAAATTTTATAACTTGGATGAAGTTGATGTAAAATTACATGTGGGAGAAATGAAATAAAGAGTGGATAAGAAAATATGTAATGAAGATGGTAATATTGTTGAGGCAAAGCAAAGTATTTTTGCAATATAGTTTTGTACTTTGGAGGACATAATGGATGTAATGCAACTAAGTGCAAGAGAAGAAAATATAGGAGATGATGAGGAAGAAGAGTGTGAAGAGGAAGAAGTACATGATGATAAGATGGAAAGTTTTGATTTATATAATTTTTTGTAATGATAATATGTTTTTAGGTATAATGGCATGGGAAATAAGTAAATAGAGGACTTTTAGTGGAGGCGAATAGATAAAAGTGGGTTTAATCCCATAGAAGTAGGAAAGGAAGAAAAATATTGTTGGTGGTAGAGGATGTGTCATGGTGGGATAGTGCTCAGGAAAGAGGAAGATAAGAGTGGAACTTGGTGAGGGTGGTTGTTTATGATGGGTAAAATCCCACAAGAGAAGTGGAGAACAAAATCATTGAGAGGAGGTGGATGGTTTGTGGTGGGTTGAAGCCCACAAGAGGAAAGAGAATGAGGAGAATAGCTTGGAAGAGGAGGTTGGGACATAGTGGAAAAGGGCCCACAAGTGAAGAGAAAAATGCAAAACTAATTTGGTAGAGGAAGAAAGAATTTGTTCTTGCTAAATGTTGGAAGAAAAGAAAAAATAAATAGATATTGAAGGGACCTATCTCACCATTAGAATATGTTGCAGGTTGTCTACAACTGGAAGGGTAGTCCTACTCAACTCCATTTTGTGAGCTATGCTTACAAAATTCTTACTTGGTGGTGTAGAGGAGGGGATTCACTACTCTCGAGACAACGAGGTCTTAAGGCATGCAAATAGCTCTCAACTATCTCAATTGACACGACTCAAGTGAACTAGAAATAAAAGTATTTAAAATTGAATTCTAAGATATGAATAACAATAGATGTAATTGAAAATATCAAATAACTTACCACTATGGGGTGATAAAAATATTTAGTGTATAGAAATGGAAATCACTAAATGCACATAATATGATACCAATCATATGAAGTCTTGGCCTCAGATGCCAGCATGTCGTGAAGACACCTACATGTCCATGTTGTTGTTTGTACAAATAGAGACCAAAAAATGATAGAATGAAGTCCTCTGTTCGTTGAACCTATTTGTCACCTACACACATGGAAACAAACCCCACTATGGAGGAGAACCCCTATCATGTGATTAAGAGAAACTAGATGAGATCATATAACCATAACAATAGATGAGATTGTTTGGATGATAAGAAAGAGTGTGTTACCAGTAACTGTGTCCCCTCTCTCGAGACAATACATGTGGCATGATCATAAGCAAGAGGAGTCTTTGCTATTGCAAATATCCAAGACATGAGAGTATTTTGGTAGGGTTTTGTAAAGAGAGAGAGATATAGAGAGATCTGAGTGAAAAAGGTTGCAAGCCTCTTCAAAAATAAGGAAGAAAAGTAAGTTTGGTTCTTGAACTGAGCGAGAATAGCCATTACAATCGTATTTGGGCGTTGGGACATGAAGTAAGGGCATCTTTTGATGCATTTTGAGTCATGTCAAGCAAAAATTTGAATTTTAGGTTGTTTTATGTGTTTTGAAGTTTCCTAAGGTCATTTATGACTATTTTAATCATATGGGTTCATTTTGGAGTGTTTAGAGGGTTTTTGATTAAAAATGAAAAAAATGGCAAATGTTGCTAAAAGTTGTTGTGTAACTTTGTCCAAGTGGGAAAAAGCAAGAAACTATTACAAACCAAAAAAAGAAACATTAAAAACAGTTGAAAATGGTTGAAAATGCATGCATGTACCCTCAAGAGTCAAATGGAGATGGGAGAAATTGATTTTTGATGTTTTGGTTGACTAGAAGCAAGGTTTTATGTGTTTTTTCCAACGTTTCAATCTGATATTTCATTGTGTACTGCATGTACAACCCATTTAATGATCTAAAATTGATTGGAAAGTATAGATATGTGAATCTAATTTCATTTCCTTTTGGTTTGATGAAATTTCATTAAGATTTGAATGAGTTAGAACAATTTTTATGCAAACAACCCTTGATTAGACCTAGGGTTTCGAGTTTTGGGAAAAACTTCATAAATTTATTTTCCACAGTTGGATCTTGATAAAAACTAGAGGGAATTTTTTTAATTAGGTATCTTCAATCCCAATAGAGCAATTGACTTCATCATTTGTTTTGTGAAAGCTATTAATGGTTGTTCCTTGAATGAAAGGAAATATTATTGTATATTTTCCAATGTTGCAGGTTGTTCTGTCATTTGGTATAGATTGCATGGTCTGTATTTTGGTCCAAAATCAATTGGATTTTGTGGATATGTTTATATTATTTATTTTTATTTTTGTGGCATCAATTTTCATCAAATATCGAGGGAGATATTGACATTTTAGTGAAAACTACTAGAAACCCTACCAAGGGTTCCAATCAACAATGAAAATACAAAATCTTGAGTTTCTTCCATGAGAAAATGATGAAATCTTGTAATAAATTATATTTTGTTGTGTTCAAATACCTTTCAAAATTTGGAGTCTTGGTTTGCACATGTGAATAAGGACTAAAGGACAGTTTGCTACATTGTGGCATCAGTTACAATAAGAAATCTTCATTGTAGTTTTTTGGTCCATCCTGTTTATCAACTATTTGGCCATGAATGTTTGGAAACCCATCAAAGGTATTAGAAATAGGTCTTCCCTGGTCTATAACACCATGTTTCATGTTGTTCCATTGTTCTTTTCCTTGGTGGTGTGCCATTAGGCTTATGAGTAAGTTGTCAAACATGAACAAAATAACACTTTTATCTTAGTTGCATTGACGCCCTATTTGAAATGTGTCAAGTTAGTCTTGTTTGAGTATTTTGTTTGCATCATTTTGGTATCAGAGCCCGTAGATCTAGACAAGAGAATTTTTGGAAATTGTGTGTTTCTTTTGACAGGTTGAAGTGAAGAACCTGGATGCCAAAAGATTAGGTAGTGAGGAAAAGGAAAGGAAACCTAGATGAGGTATCACAAGAAGCATGGATGAAGAAAAGAGAAGATATAAAAAGAAGATGAAATAGTAAACTTAGAAGGAGAAGATGACAACGAATAAGATAAGATCAGAGTTTGAAAGACACATTAGCTTATAGTGCATCAGTGTCTTGAGAAAGCATATCAAGAAAATGTTTGGCATTGGCCATTGAGAAAGAAGGTTAAATGGCCCATAAAGGTGATTATTAAAAAAAGAAGGAAGCAAAGGATAGCTACCTTGGAAGGTGAAGATGCTACAATGGTAGCATGCATTTTTTAAGAGGCAAAACATAAATTTTCAGTGGAGAATGATCCATGGAAAGACATGGAATGTGTCGGACAATGATGTGGAGAAGATGAAATTGATGTAGCAGCAATGAAAACTTATCCTTTGGAGGATAAGGAGATAGAGGAAGAAGGAAACAAAGTTGCAGATGAGTATGAAGAGAGAAAAATTACAGCAGATGAAGACTCAAAAATGTCAAAGATAGACGGTCCTCGATTTGACAAGCAAGTGGGCGAAGAGGAGAATGGTCTCCTATGGAAAGAGGAGATAAATAAAATAGAAAAGTTGTTGGAACGAGATTGGAAAGAAAAACATGAAAACATAAATGGTGCAACAAACAATGATAGAAAAGAAGTTGGGATAGAAAAAGAAAATGAGGTAAAGTGTGAACATTATGAATCAAATTTGTTTGAATGGAAGAATGCAATAGAGGATATAGAACAAGAGGAAAGTAGGTATGTGGAATGCTTAAATTTCCATGAAGATGTTGCAGATTTGTTTGTTGATGAGGAGCATGAATTGCTTGAGGAAGTTACTAGGGACTTGTTTGTTGATGGTATGGATGAGGAGTTGCAAGTAGATGGATGGAAAGAAAATAATGATACAGATTTATATGCAGCTGTTGTAAGTTTGTGTATGGATAGTATAGATGGAGATATGAATGTAATTGGGAAAGCGAGTGACAATAAAATGAAGGTTGCAGCTGATGGTAAAGAAATGTTTGCAACAGTGAGGGAAAAAGTAAGTTTGTTTACCTATAACGATGATGTGGTTTTATATTCATTTGTCATGATGAATATTGAGGAGTATGGAGGTGAGAATGAAGAGGTATATGTAGATTTTCAAGAGTATAATGTAGATTGTAGTGTGAGTAATGAGGAATATGACATAGAAATAGAATTTTGGAGTCTTGCAGTTGAGAAGAAGATTATCAGGAGGAGGTCAAAAAAGAAAGCATGGTACAAATGTGTGAAGATCAAGGCACTTGGAGTAGATCAAGAAAAATATGGAGAACAACTCCACATGCAACAAAATTGGAAGAAGAGAAAAAAAATCAGATCATCATTTGGGATGGAACTCAAATTCCTTTTCCCTGGGGAGTATGACGTGCAGGGGCATCTTTCGATGCATTTTGAGTCATGCTGCAAAACTTTGAATTTTAGGTTTTTTGTGTGTTTTGAAGTTTCATAAGGTTATTTATGACCATTTTTAATCATATGGGTTCATTATGGAGTGTTTAGAGGGTTTTTGATTAAAAATGTAAAAATTATCAAATGTTGCTAAAAGTTGTCATATAACTTTGGGGTAGGTGCACAAAGATGGGTAGCAAATTTGTGGCCAACTTTTAAAAAAAGTTTTGAAAGCTCATAATGCGAGCATGTTATAATGCGAGTGCATTATAACGTGCTCACATTATGGGTTGGTGTTCCGAGTCTGAGGCTCGGCCACAATGAGCCATAATGTGAGTGTGTTATAATGCGCTCATGTTATGACCTATTAAAAGAAAAAAAATCGAATTCATTTTAAGTTGTGATTGTGTTTTTTTCTTGCCCGTGGCCAAAACCCCAATATTTCACGCTTGCATTCTAGGAGGAGGTATTTTGCAAAATTATTCATCAATGGTTGTTGTTTCATTGCCAAGATGCCACCACATCGACAAGGAGGTATGAGAGGTAAGGATTTTGTTTTGTTTTGAATTTGTTAGTTTTAGGTTATTTTTGATATTTATTTTTTGAATTTATAGGAGATGTTAATCAACCTGCAAATCCTCCTCAAAATTCGAAACAAGCCCAACAACAACAAGAGGAACAAAATACTCAACAAGCACAACAAGAACAACAACAACAAAATCCTCAAGCTAATCAAGCACAACTTCAATCTCCTCCACCAATCCCTCAACTTCTTTCTGACACTTAGCAATACTTAATGAGTGAAATTGAGAACAATAAAAAACAAATTGAGGATATAATTAGGAGGTTGAACGATCCAAACGGTTCAACCACGGAAAGAATGACCCTAGAAAATTCACTGAAAGAAATGTTAAAACTTGTAGATTCAATCAATAAGCAATTAACTAGTTGGAAGGTTAGGAGGCTAGCGACTAGGGCTTATTATGAAGATAAATTATCATATAAAGTAGTAAAATATTTAAAAATTACAAAAGGTGATTTGTGCTCATTATTCACTGATCCACACACACATTCAAATCTTAGCCTCAATGCGAAGAGTTTTTCTATTCATTGGTGCCACCACCAACAGATTAGGAAATTTATTTGGGATAGGTGGTACATGGTTTTTGATTACCCACCATGCAACAATTGTGAAGTCCTGTAGTATTTCCTTAGGAAACTATATTGCGAGTTCATCTTGAAAAAAATACCAAATTATTTTGATATGAGAGACTTCCAGGGGAGAGGTGGGGGGTTGGCATAAGATAAACCTGGTGCATAGCCGGATCCTATGCGACAAGGGAGATGACCTCTTGCTAGGCTGCCTCATGAGCGCATCGTTAACCATTCCTTCGTGAAGGAGAGTGCCGACGTAGAGACTTTGTAGGCCATCAAGTCTTTGACGCAGAGTGTCATCCAACATGCCAATCCTATTCTACAGTGCCATCCAGGGGAGTCTTCAAGTGGTGGGATTCGATCCCATTTGTGTCAATCTTGCAGGGCGACTTGTTCATATGACCCCAGCGACACTCATGAGGATGCTATGCAAGATCCCTCTGCAACTATGGAGATGGAAAGGGAGTTGAAATTTTGCATGAGGCCTATGGCATTGATACTCAGGTAAAATTTAGCATGTTCATTGAATTTAATTTATTAAATTTTGATTTTGAAATGCAAGATTAACTAATTTAGTTTTATGATTTTTATAAAATAGGAGGGTCACAATTTTGATACTAGATACACCGGCCCTACACCTACTTATTTCTCCACTACACCTACTATTGAGGTATGTAGCTAGTAAACAATTATAAATTTAATACATGTTAATAGCATTTTTTTATGAATGGTATTTTAATATGTAATTTTGGATGTTGAATAGGCTAATATTAGAGGTTTCGAGGGAACACCTCCTAGTGCCAGTGGATTTAGTCAAACCTACACACAAATAATAGAATAAAGATTTTAACTAATGAATTGTACTTAATAGATTTGTGTAGTTTATATCCATATCATTGATTACGTTGCATTGAACATCTTTCAAACTTGAAGAATTATTTCACATTCCATAACTAATAACTATTTGTTGATAGATGACAAAATTTCAACTACAATATAGTTGTTTAGAAAGTCAATATAAGAAGTGGTATAATTAATTCACATATAGCATAAGTAATAAGTAGGAGCAGCTTCCAATTGCATTTGTTTGTCATGGCATTCCATGAGACCACTTTTTACTGAGGCATCTTTTCAAACAGTTCACTACCTTGTCTATGCTATGGATGCTTGGAAGGAATCTATGAAAGAATAATAGTAAGCAATAGCATAGACAAGGCAATGAGTTGTTTGAAAAAAATGCCTCAAAGAAATGTGGTCTGATGGTGATGTGAGACCCAATTTCCTTGAGGCACTTCTTCAAACAACTCATCGCCTTTTCTATGCTACCACATTTTCCATACATGTCTACCAAAGAATTTTTTCAAACAGTTCATTTCCTCACTATTATGGCTAAAATATTAAGAAAATTTCTTTCCAACAAACTATTGATGCTTGGAAAAAATCTATCAAAGGATAATAGTAAGCAATAAGATAGACAAGGTAGTTAGTAGTTTGAAAAAATGCCTCGAAGAAATGCGGTCTCATGGTGATGGAATGAAATTCCATGACCATGAGACCACATTTCTTTGAGACATTTATTCAAACAACTCACCACCTTTTCTATGATACCACATTTTGTTCATTATCTCATACATCATAAGTCATGGTGTGGATCACTATTGTAGTTTTCGTAATTGAATAATTTTTTGTTTTATTTTTAGTTGTTGGAAGCTGAAACACCTCTGAATGTTCAGATGGCAATGGGCATCAGTGTTTCATCTACTATAGAATCCTTGATGGCTCTTACAAGGGAGGTATGAGGCAAATTACTAAATTTCAATTTACATTCGTTGTTATAGATGTTAGTTAGTAAAAAATTAAACCATTATTGATTCGCAGTTTAATTTCTATTTGGATGGTTTATACGGGGCTTCAACATGCCTCAACATGGGCATTTAAATATTTCCCTCATGGAGAGTGATCATCAGATGGTGGTGTTGGGTCTCAAAAATGCAGGTTTGAACCACGAGAGGTTGCCAAGCTCTCACAACGCTTTTGGCCAACATACAAGGCCAATTGATGCAATTGAACCTTCTTTTCTTTAGGTTTTTTTGGACCTAGGCGGGTGTAGCTATGTGAATGATGCATATTTTGAAATGTATTTCCTAATTGAGCAATCTATTCACAATGAAAAATGGAAGTGAATAAATGAAAATTACTAAAATTACTCCTACTCCTACTACACAAAAGAAAGGATTTTAATAAGTTGTTTGATATGAAATTTTATCTCTGGGTTGAGGCACATCAGTGCCTTCTATCCACATGGGCAATGGAGTCAAAAAATCATGAATTATGTGCGTTTCCTTCTCGGGCTTAACTCTAGTTGTTAGGCACTTTGAAAATTCTATGACTAGCATAAAACCTCAGTAAATTTATGACTTGCATAAATTGTGTTGGGATGTTTCTCTATCAGGTTCTACTTCAACAATCCAAAAGAAATCCTTAAATAACTGTGACTTATTAAAAGATTTTAAAACTGACTTGGAGGCACTAGTTAATTAAATCACAAAAAATGAGAGTGCATTTTGATAAATCAAAGATATACTTGATATGCTGATTTAAATGATTAAAAGACCTCAAGTTGGAGACAACCAAAATAAAGAATATGAATTTTATACATCACAACAAGTGAACTCTAGAAAGAAAAGCACCAATTAAAAACATTTATCTCCATTGACTCTGTTTCAGGAAGGTCTGTACATTATTTTCATTCCCAGTCCATTTTTCGGAAAAACCTAACTACTCTATCTCCTACCTTCTTTAACTGATTTTTCAAAACATTTATACAAAAAATCCCAAGGGTCATGACCCTTCAATTTCCTATTACAACTGCTTGAAGTCATCGACAGAAATTAAAATATTTAATTGAGTTGCCTCATCGGAAAATTAAATATTTTTACATAGTTCTGCATTTTCGTTTCATCTTAATACTTTCACCACTCTTTATTTTATATTTCTCATGGCTTTATTATTTTACCGCTCTACCATGGTCAAACTTATGTCTCCATGAGGTACCACAATGTTTGAATTTTCTACGACCTTCTTCGTCCACCGCTTCGCCCTTACTGCTCAATCGCAGGCTTCATCTCTGCCTCTGGCAGTTCCACAGTGTTTATAATTGACTGTTCCATCCACCGTTACCCATGCTACTATGGTCTTTGCTATGGCCTCTAGTGGTACTGCAACTAACATCTAATGTTACCTTCGCCACTGTCCATCATCCACCGCGCTAGTGCGGTCTCAGTATAGACCCCTGGCGGTTGCGCGGTAATTGTCTCGACCAACAGCCTCACTGCTTGCTAATCATTCACCTCCATCCACCGCGATCACCGCGGTGACTATGCTAACCATGCGCGATTGTGCAGTAACTATCTTGCACACCACCACTTGCCTACTGATTGCATCACCATGGTCTCTTCCTTCACTGTGTGCAGTATCGTAGTATTTATCTTTGCCGCTTCGCTATCTGTTATCGCGGCGATTATCTCACCACCCACTGCGATTCTGCGGTCTAAGTTTTGACTGCACATGGTGGCGCAGTAAACACTTTATGCCTGCTACTTGGCTGCTACCGCCATATCATAGTGACTATTCTATTTGCGTGCGGTTGCGCGGTATCCGTTCCATCCACCGCCAATCTTCGTTCATCGCTTAACCACTGACTATCACCGTGCCACCGTGGTTGGTTTGAAGACTGTGTGTGGTATAGCGGTAACAATCATCATGAATACGCTTAACCTTCACCGCTATACTGTGAGCCACTTTGAAAAAGGCCACGATAAAGCAGTAAATGGTATAGGCTGTAAAATATGGCAACGATAATGGATTTTTTTTAGTTTTATGAAAGGTAGTGAATGATTTTTTGACGACAAAATAGTGAAATATTAGGTTCAAAATGGGAAAATACCTTAGGACTTTGATGGAAATTTTGGGTTCTAATAGTGGCTCTTGTTGGCAATGAGTGATTTTCCAAATCACTATAAGAATCCAAAATATCTTTGGGAGAGCAAACCAAGCAATGGATGAAAATAAGATATGGAAAATGGAGAATGGAAAAACCCTACACTACTGTACATGGAAAGAAAAAAATTTTTCAACAAGGGAACATCTGAGAATGTCCATGTACTAGCAAGTTCTAGCCCCTTCAAAATTTCTAAACTATTGTGCATGGAAATTAATGTTTAAAGAGGTTTGCTAAGAATTGTCCATGCACTGGCAATCCTCAATCCTCTGAATCTGCTATGGACTAAAATTCAAACCATAAAGGATGGCCCTAGGCCACCCAAAATAAAATCCTGTACTTTCCTCTGTCATAGATTTTATTCTAGTTAGAGCTCATAAGGTTTCTTTTTAAATAGTCCATTCCAACTGCCTTGCATCATGCACTGTCATTAAAAACTTTCAGGAAGTCATTGTATTCAACTTGACTCATATTCATTTCACCACTCTGCAATTCATCATTCTTATTATCATATGACAAATATTTGTCATCTTCAGCACACAAAGTGTATCCACATTCAAAAAAACATTCATAGGCTTGATCATTATCATATGTTGTTGAATGATCCAACAGTTGTACTAGGACCTGAAAATCTGAATGATTCTCATGGAAATCAAAAAGTTCTATCTTATCATCATCCTCTGGAACAATCAAATCAAAACTACTTTCCATTTCTTTTCTATCACCAATTGGCAGTGACACATACTTTTGATTGATGCAGTCATCCTTACACATACTTGATCAACAAATGTTGAACACTTATCATCAATAACATGCAAACCAACATCTTCCTCTTGTAGGAAAAAATGATTCAAATCACATACCTCTTCTTGGACAAACATGGATCCTTGATCAACTTCAAAGGATTCCTCATCACTGTGAGAAATGCACATGGGGTCATATGAATTGTTACACATAGTATCTTCACTGTCAAAGAAGATACATGCTAGAGCCAAAACTTCATAATCATCTTTATGTGCATACTTATGGTATTCAAGAGTTAACAAATCTGAAAATTTCTCACTGCTGAGTGAACAGGTCTCTGCTTCCATATCTTCTACCATGTCTCCAACTTCTTGATCTTCATAAGAATTGTAACAATCACCCTGTTGTAGATCAACATCCACAATTTCGTCTTCACAATTTGAATCATAATCTATTATGCAAGAGAGACTCTCCATATGTTCATTGTTGGATGGCATGATATCTTCTTGTAATTCAACTTTTGAAACATTTCTGATGTATTCCCCATACCTTGTCTGAAGTATGGAATCAATAAATTTATTCACCACATCAAAGGCACATTGTTTTGATGATTCTGACCAATAAACTGATTCGGGCTCTGATGCTCTTAGAAATTGTGCAACAAACCTGGGTCTTGTAGGCCTATAATGAGGAGGTAATTGCATACAGATGTCTGTCATCCTTATTGTATAAAGAGTTTGTATCTTCTCCCTCATATTTCCTTATGTTAAGGAGGGCTTCCCAAAGAGTTTTGGTTCTTTCTTGAATATAAAGATACTCATAAAAAATGATTTTTTGTGAATAGAGTACATTACCTTTATTACCAAAGTTCTTAGTTGCATCATGGGGCACTTGTGATGTCCAAGATCTACTATCATTTGTGTATTCATTCTCACTGCATGATGGCCTATTTGGTGATGTATTTGAAGCACATTTGACTCCCAACTGTAACAGTCGTTGGTTCACATGTAGTATTTTTTATTTCCATTGTAGTGTTTCCTGCTCCAATTCTTTCAACTCTTTTATTGACTGCTGGCTTCTCTCTTCTTCTACCATCTTGACAACAAAAATTGACCAAGTGTTACTGTTCCATAATATCTATGCATTATTTATCGAAATGAAACAGAGTCTCCACCTACTTTTCCCAAAAGTAGGAAAATGAAAAAAGATTATGATATTGCTCTGGTTTGCCCCAACAAAATCCCCTATGAACTCAAATAAATGCAAAAATTTGAAACTTGTTGACCCTATAAATGGAAAGGATGGAACCAAATTTTTTGATGTTTGTCCCTAGTAGAGTCGCCAAACTGTTGGGTCTCAAAAACGTAGGTTTGAGCTATGAGAGGTTGCCAAGCTCTCACAACGCTTTTGGCCAATGTACAAGGCCAATTGATGCAATTGAACCTTGTTCTCTTTAGGTTCTATTGGACCTAGGCAGGTGTACCTATGTGAATGATGCAAATTTTGAAATGTATTTCCTGATTGAGCAATCTATTCACAATGGCAAATGGAAGTGAATAAATGAAAATCACTACAATTATTCATACTCCTACTACACAAAAGAAAGGATTTTAATAAGTTGTTTGATATGAAGTTTCATCTCTGGGTTGAGGCAGATCAGTGCCTTCTATCCACATGGGAAATGGAGTCAAAAAATCATGAATTATGTGTGTTTGCTTCTCTGGCTTAACTCTAGTTGTTAGGCACTTTGAAAATTCTATGAATGGCATAAAACCTCAGTAAATTTTTGACTTGCATAAATTATGCTGGGATGTTTCTCTATCAGGTTCTACTTCAACAATCCAAAAGAAATCCTTTAATCATTGTGACTTATTAAAAGATTAGTTAATTAAATCACACTAAATGAGAGTGCATTTTGATAAATCAGAGATATACTTGATATGCTGATTTAAATGATTAAAAGACCTCAAGTTGGAGACAACCAAAATAAGGAATATGAATTTTATACATCACAACAAGTGAACTCCAAAAATAAAATCACCAATTAAAAAAATTTATCTCCATTGATTTTGTTTCAGGAAGGTCTATACATTATTTTTATTCCTAGTCCATTTTCTGGAAAAATCTAACTACTCTATCTCCTACCTTCTTTAACTGATTTTTCAAAAAAATTATACAACAAATCCCAAGGGTCGTGACCCTTCAATTTCCTATTACAACCGCTTGAATTCGTTGACTGAAATTAAAATATTTAATTGAGTTGCCTCATCGGCAAATTAAATATTTTTACATAGTTCTACATTTTCGTTTCATCTTAATACTTTGATCGCTCTTTATTTTACATTTCCCATGGCTTTTATTATTTTACCGCTCTACTGCGGTCAAACTTATGTCTCCACGAGGTGCCCCGTTTTTTAACTTTTCTACGGCCTTCTCTGTCCAGTGCTCTGCCCTTACCACTCAACCACAGGCTTCATCTCTGTCTTTAGCGGTTTCGTGATGTTTATCATTGTCCGTTCCATCCACCGTTACCCACGCTATCGTGGTCTTCATTATTGCCTCTAGCGGTACCGCGACTAACATCTAATGTTACCTTCGCTACTGTCCATCGTCCACCGTGCTACCGCGGTCTCAATGTAGACCCCTGGCGGTTGCACAGTAACTGTCTTGACTGCCAGCCTTGCCGCCTGCTAACCGTTCACCTCCATCCACTGTGGTCACCACGGTGACTATACTAACCATGCATAGTTGCATGGTAACTGTCTTGCACACCACCACTTCCTTGCTAACTGCTTCACCACAATCTCTTCCTTCACCGTGTGCGGTACCGCGGTATCTATCTTTGTCGCTTCGCTGACTATTATCGCGGCGGTTATCTCACCATCCAACACGATGCCGCGGTCTATGTTTTGACCGTGCGTGGTAAACACTTAATGCCTGCTCCTTGGTCGCTACTGCCATACCATAGTGACTATTCTATCTGCGCGCAGTTGCGTGGTATCTGTTCCATCCACTGCTAGTCTTCATTCATCGCTTAACCACTGACTGTCACCATGCCACCGCGGTTGGTTTGAAGATTGTGTGCGGTATAGCGGTAATAGTCATCATGATTGCGGTTAACCTTCACCGATATACCTCGAGCCACTTTGGAAAAGGCCGCGGTAAAGCGGTAAACAATATAGGTTGTAAAATATGGCAATGATAATGGGCTCTTTTAGTTTTATGAAAGGTAGTGAATGATTTTTTGATGAAAAGATAGTGAAATATTAGGTTCAAAATGGGAAAAAACTTAGGACATTGATTGAAATTTTGGGTTCTAACAGGTGATAAGTGTTTATTTTGTTAAATATATCATTTTTTTAATGTAATTTCTATATATTAATCTCTTTACTTCTTATTGTAATAGATAAGACTTGACCAAGAACTAAACCCTAGGAGGAGCACCAGGAGTACTCCTCAACCGCAACATAAATGAGCGATAGATGTATCGCCATCCGATTGATAAGCAAAGGGAAAGAGTTTATTTTGAGAGCATGGAGAGCAATGAATTTTGATTCCAGAGCCCTTTGTTGTATGCCTATATGGCATTTTTGTACATATTTTGTATTGGATATATTTGACACTCATGTGGATTGTTGAGAGTACCACCGTCCATGGCTATTGACGATTCCACAACTTTAACTTTAATCGAATGCGCATAGATTTTTTTGGCATACTATCATTTAGAAATATTATTTCAGTTGTTTAGTTATCTCGTATGGTCCTTCCCAGTAGGTATGCCATGATACTGCTCAGCATAAAAAGCCAACACATTGAACACAACGTGCCGACTCTTTGAAATCTTTTGCCTTGAACTTATTTTGTTGGTTTAGATGTAGCTTTGTGGATATGGCTATTTTGTCCCTATATTTTATACTTATATTGACATATATTGATATATGCCTACATGGATATTTGGTTAATACAAATCTTTTTTATCGATGGTTTCCATATTTGCATTTTAAATCCATGGTTCAATAGATATGAGTTACTTGTATTCAAGTGTATACTTTACAACTTACGCACGTATACTTTGTGACTTACGTGTATTCCAATGTATAATTTGTGGCTTACATGTTTTCATGTGTATACCTTGTATTCATGCATATACTTTGTATTAATTTACGTATACTTCAAGGCTTACATGTTTTTCAATACTTGTACTTCCCTTATTCACATGTACATGTTTGAATTATTCACATGTATACTTATTAATTGGTTAGCCCTTGCATTGATCATTGTTGTCCTTCATGGTTTGTCTTGAATATTAATTGATTGATGCTAAAAACCTTTATTATTCGATGCTAAACAACTTCAATATTTGGGTATGTGCAGGATCATGATGGGCCAAAAAGTGGTGATATGTAAGTGATATGATGGCCCATGTGGCTGATGAATTTTTTTACCCAAAATTGATGAAACAAAAAGGGTTTTTAAAGGAGATTCTCAGCTTTCGACCAATATAAATCATGCTTTACTTTGAATTTAATAAATAATTATTATTCATTTTCTATTTAAATTATGACTAAAGTCTTGATTGATAGGCTGATTGAAAAACATCTATAGCTTTCAAACGGTATCACATTTTTTGAATCCGAAACATGCGTCACATTCTATGTTTCGTACACTATAGGATTTAAAAAAAAATGAATTTCATGAAGTTTTGACCAAGTTAAAGTGGTCAGACATACAATTTTTTTATATTTTTTAAAAGTTGTAATAAAAAATTCATAATTAATTATTTACTTGGAAAAAAATTACAAAAAAATATCCATCACATTGAGACATGAGTCCTCTACTTATATCTAAAATATTATAAAAAATAATTATCATTTTATTATGGTTAGGGTGGTCAGACATACACCTACTTCTTATTTTTCCCTGAAATTTAAGTACTACTACATTGAAATTTTAAATTTTCACCAAATAGATTTAAAAAAAAAAACCTAGTAGTTTAGAAACTACATTCAATTTTCTACAGATTCTATTCTTACATATTTTTGAAATAATATATATAACATATTCAAATTTTTACGTCAAGTTGTCTAACTCTGGTTTTCTAAATTTTCATCGCCACTTAACGACCTGTTTTTTCCTTGATGATCCTACACATACCATTTCTAGGAATACTAGTAGAGTTACAAATTCCAAAATTGCACAAATTGAAAAGAAAAGATTAACTGTAAATAAATGCACTGATTATTAACTTGATAATTGATTAAGAATGAGTATAAAATATATCAAGAGATGAGCCTTCTAGAATGACAACTGCCAACTAGAAAATAGGCAAAGCATTCCCAATACTTTGAAAGTAATAATCTACCCAAAATTTAAACGAGAGAGAAATGATGCAAATCAGGGAGGCCTTTAATTACCAATCACAAATTTAATTGATTTCAGCAACTCGTCAATCTCCAAAACCCTAACTAGGGTGATTCCCTTCACAACTTCACTATTTGCCTTGTAGGTCTACAAACCTAGTTTCTTGGACCTAACTCACAACTCCACTCTCAAAACCATTAACCAATTATATTTTTAGACACACTTTAAGGCATACGAAAACATATCTCAAAATATCATATAACTTTTTTGGAACAAATCCCTCAAATCAATGCTTCTACGTTGTCCCCTTAAGCCAAATAGGCCTAATTTACAAAGAAAATATCCTCTAAACAATCTACCAACACTAAATACCTATGGATAGTCATTTAAGAATCTATATAACCACCAAATCTACAAATT
Organism: Sequoiadendron giganteum; assembly: GCA_007115665.2. Taxonomy (NCBI): domain Eukaryota; kingdom Viridiplantae; phylum Streptophyta; class Pinopsida; order Cupressales; family Cupressaceae; genus Sequoiadendron; species Sequoiadendron giganteum. The sequence goes on along the minus strand of CM021101.1, from coordinate 56,918,221 downwards.
TTAGCCAGTGAACCACTCACTAAGTCCTCTTTATACAAAACCCTCATTTTTAGCAAGTTACAAAGGGGTTTACTGAAAATCCCACTTCCCAACTTCTTTAAACTTAAAAAATGCATAAAAAATGATTCAAATGGCTTGCACATGCTTAATCTATCACCAAAAGTTTTTTCCCTAAGAGTTTTCCTCACCTACCCACCTTTAACCATCAAATTTTACTGAAAACATTCAAATTTGACAACTAGGGCATCATTCCCAAACCCCCAAATGACCGCTCCTTCTCCAAAAACAATTAAATCAACTAAATCCTAACATATTGGGCCCATTCCACTCAGCTACATGAGTTACAGTTAGTGGAATTGGCCATAATCACATTTTTATGTCTTCAAAACCTTAAAATTGGAGTTTTAGACCCGCCTACAAGGAAAACTCAATAATATTCTACAAGCCCAATGGGAACGCCTCAAAATTATTCAAAATGATATATAGGACATTGAAAAAAAAATTCAAATAAATTTGGAGTCACCATCAGGCTGTGCAACTACTCTGCAACAACAATATTCAATAGAAAAGATACATAATTTCAATGACAACAAGAGCTTTATTATTCAATCTTCCAGAAAACCTCCAACAACCTTCATCCATTGAGTTTCCAACATATTTTAAACCTTAATCAACCTATTACAATTTTTCTAACTGCCCTTTGAATGCCCATGACCGTTGGGCTTCCTCAATTTTATATTTTTTTGCACTTTTACAACTTTTCAATATTGCACTTTTGACAATTTTGCAAAAATGTGACAATATAAACTCAATGACTCCTAATTACCTTTTTGATGGTCTATTAGGAGCTTATTGAATTGAAAAAAAATAAAACACACCTAAAACTATCAAAAGACCTCATTTGACAACATTAACACAAAATGCATTTAGTGCCCCTACACCAAGAAGGCTTATTTAAGATCCTTGAGCAATGTATTTCCTAATGCTCCCTTTTTCTTACATATCTCAATTCGGTTTAATACAAAGAGTTGCATGAAATTATTTATCTAAAAGAAAAAAACACATTTTCAATTGGTATTCCATGAAATGATTCATAAAAAGATTCCAATATATTTAATCTTTTGATTGGAACAACTCAATTAAGCAAAGGATACATAATCTTCACAACACTTGCAAAACATAATATTCATAGTACATGAAGTAGTGTTTCGGTGCAAAAGAGGACCATTGCTAGCGTAAACGTACCTATTGGGATGCGTTGGAGTAAATTTTTTGGTCACATGAATCAAAAAATGAAAGTTGCATTACTTTGTAACTTTACATTGCTTGCATTTGACACTTTTTCCATCAAGTGAAAATTGGACACCAAAGGAAAATAAATCCAAGATAACAAAAACTGAGAGAGGTTATTGTAGAAGGGCCCAACGTGATCTCGTAGGCTCAGATGGAGAGTTCGTAAGCTTCACAATTTTTGAGTAATAGCCCATCAAAGATTGCTTCCCTTTTGCACTTTGGACCCTTAAGGGATCAAGCCGGTTGAACGTAGTTTAGAGTGATTCCGCTTGTTTGGGTGTGAAAGAAGACTGTTCCTAGCGTAAACATACCCATCAGGATGTGTTGGAACAATCTGTTTGGTCGCACGAGTTGCTGAACGAAAGTTACACCACTATGCAACTTTCAACTACTTGCATTTGACAAGTTTTTCCCCAAGTGAAAATTTCCCACCACGGGAAAATTATTTCAAGATAGCGAAAATCGAGAGAGGTTATTATAGAGGGGCACAACATGATCCCATAGGATTAGACAAAAAGTTTCTAAGTGTCACAGTATCTAAGTAACAACATGCTAAATTTTGCAGCCATTTTGCACTTTGGACTCTTAAGGGATTGATCTGGTTGAACGTAGCTCAGAGTGATTCCACATGTTTGGGTGTGAAAGAGGACTATTCCTAGAATAAAAATACCTATTTGGATGCATTAGAACACTCTATTTGGCCACATGAAAGTTACACGACTTCGCAACTTTCAACTACTTGCATTTGACAACTTTTTCTCCAAGTGAAAATTCACCACCACAGGAAAATGCCTCTGAGATAGCCAAAAATGAGAGAGGTTATTGTAGAGGGGCCCAACATGAACCCATAGGATTAGACGAGAATTTTTTAACCATCATGATATCTGAGTAACATCATGATGAAGTTTGTAGCCATTTTGCACTTTGGACTCTTAAGGGATCGATCTGGTTGAACGTAGCTTAGGCAATTCTGTATGTTTGGGTGTGAAAGAGGACCATTCCTAGCATAAGAATACCTATTCGTACACATTGGAACACTTTGTCTGGTCACACGAGTTGTAGAACAAAAGTTGCACCAGTTTGCAACTTTCAACTACTTGCGTTTGACAATTTTTCTCCAAGTGAAAATTTGCCACCACGGGAAAATGCCTTTGACATAGAAAAACCCGAGAGATATTTTTGTAGAGGGACCCAACACAAACCCATAGGATTAGATGAGAAGTCTATAAGAATCACGGTATTCAAGTAACAACATGCTGAAGTTTGTAGCCATTTTGCACTTTGGACCCTTAAGGGATCATTTTGGTTGAATGTAGCTCAAAGCGATTCTGCGTGTTTGGGTGTAAAAGAGGACCATGCCTAGCATAAAAATACCTATTCAGATTTATTGGAACACTCCATTTGGTCACAGAAGTTGCAAAACAAAAGTTGCACCACTTTGCAACTTTCAACTACTTGCATTTGACAACTTTTTTCCCAAGTGAAAATTTGCCACCATGAGAAAATGCCTCCAAAATAGAAAAAAATGAGAGAGGTTATTGTAGATGGGCCAAACATGATCCCATAGGATTAGATGAGAAGTTTCTAAGTGTCACGGTATTCGAGTAATAGCATACTGAAGTTTTCAGCCATTTTGCACTTTGGACTCTTAAGGGATCGATCCAGTTGAACGTAGCTCGAAGGGATTCCGCATGTTTGGGTGTGAAAGAGGACAATGCATAGCGTAAAAATACCTATTTGGATGCATTGGAACACTCCATTTGGTCACACGAGTTGTAGAACGAAATTTGCACCACTTTGCAACTTTACATTGCTTGCAATTGATACTTTTTTCATCGAGTTAAAATTGGACACCATGGAAAAATGACTCTGAGATAAAAAAAACTGAGAGAGGTTATTGTAGAGGTTCCCTACATGATCCTGATGCCTTAGATAGAATATCTGTAACCAACACGGTATCCAGGTAATAGGCCATCAAATATTATTGTCATTTTGCAATTTGGACTATTAAGGGATTACATTGCTTGAATTACAAATGCTTAAGGAAATCAATAAATTTTGATGTAGATTAGGGAGGAAATCAACCTAAAATCAAAATTCAAGCCTTTAGAAACAACTTTGCAACCCTTTTAAACCTATCTCTCCAACTCTTCAAAAATTCACTCAAATTGCCTTGTAGGTCTGTAGACCTAGTTTCTGGACCAAAAATCTTAGGTCCAATTTCGAACCCACTAACTAATTGTATTTTTAGACACCCTTTAACATCTTACAAATCATATCTCAAAAGCAACATAGGTCACTTTGGACCAACTTCTCCAAAATCATGCAACTATGTTGTCCTAGACCTTAATTAGGTCACTTTAACAAAACATCACCCACTCAAATGCCTTTCCAACCCTAAATATTCATGGAAAGTCACTTAACAGTCTACAAAACCTCTAAATCCACAACGTTTGATCAAATAATAATTTCCTATGACACCAAAACATACCATTTAGGTTTGCTCTACTCTTTATTGTGTCAAATATTGCCTCATGGTCAGACTCACAAACCTTCCACAAGGTTTTGTTCAAAGGTCTACCCCCATATTTGGTCAAAAAAACATTGGATGCCACGAAAAGGTTCGAGTAATGAAAAATCTTATGATGTGTGTCAAAGTCCACATATGTTGAACACCTATAATGACATGCATCCTACTCAACTAGTAGAACATGCGTGAGTTCTTGAATTGTGCTACACAATTATTCGACCATATTGTATGCCGACCGTATGCTATGCCCCTTTGAGCTAAATCACTGTAGAACATCAGGAAGCATCCTTGCACGAACTCTGGAGAATGTGTGCAATCATTACTAATATTAAAGTTATACTCCCTCAATACCTTCCTTTGGTCCTTTGTACTATTAGCTACATGAATGAATGCTATGTGCATAAATATCGAAACCTATGTGGAGTTGTAATATTGTGACTAAACCTCATGTTGTGGCTGCAGAGTTTAGTACTCTGCAAAGTCAACCATTGATACCATGCTGCCAACTAGAAAGGTGTCCTTGCATAGCTTGAATTGCGTGTCAAGCCATCAGGCTCTATGGGTATGCCTTACATACTTAAACACTATATTGTCACAAAACATGGACATAAAATGATACATTGGAATCTTGTAAATAATCAAATCACACCTTTTTTCTTGAGACCCATCTTTTGTAACGTACGCCACTGTTTTATACTTCCCGAACTCTACTAGATTTTGTCCCACCTCATCTGTGCTTTCCATATGTTGACATACTGGCATACGCTGCAAGCCACCAAAATGCTTGCATGAACCATCCAAGCATGCTCTCCTATAGAATATTTGGCCATCCTCTATTTTACATAATTTTTTTGATAAGAACTCTCTTGATGATGTTGGTGGGGCTTCTTACCCACAATCCTGCAAAACATTGTTAGTATGCAAACCTAAGCATATAGAATGATAAACATCATAATGGTTAGAGAATTCAATATGTAGTCTACAACAAAAAGTAGCGTGTGTGTGATTTATCTTGACATATAAAGGTTTAAGCATTTCAAAATATCTTTTAGAAACACTAATTTGAGGATAATCTTGTTGAAATTTACGAAAAAATTAGGTTTGAGTCATATCCAAAAAATGCTTTGGAGTGGCTCACAGTTCTGACTATCGATTCTCCTTCTTACCACATCCCTTTGATTCAAAGATGGCCTCATATTATTCTTTCAATACTCTTCAATTAGTGTTCCCAATGCTTCAACAACTTTTTTATCTTTTCATGGTAGTCTCCCTGAGAATGCCCATAATTCATTTGAATCAATGCCCTCAATTATTTCTCGCCTTTGAATGACTCTGGATAAAGTTTTTCTATTAATTCTCATTTGTTCACTTGTCTTTATAATGAGGCGAGCTCTCTTTGTTTGACTACTTACCAAAGTTGATGTAATGACACGTCAGTTGACATTACTATCCTTTGAGCATGAGGTGTTACCCAAATTCTCATAAGCATCCATTAGATTCTTCACAATAGTGTTTTCACTTGATGCATTCGATGTTCTCAACCGAAGATTCTTCATGATGTTTCTATACTTTATACCCTGCATCATTTCAACAAATAATTGACATCTTACAATCTCATTTAGCCTTTCAAAGAATGACTTCCAAATCTTATCAACATATCTTCTACAAGTGCGTTCTGCGATCTTACCTTCCATGTGTGCAAAATATCCTCATCAATATTAATAAAATACTTTGGTTTTCTACGCAAAATTCTAGGTGGTGTTCTCCTAGGTACACACTCCTCAACATTATTAATTTCATCAATATTTAATTGAGGTGGGCTAGATTGCATACCTTCGTTCATGGGTGGAGTAGAAGACATACCTTGAGGTTCACGTGGGGATGATGGCATACCTTTTTCATCAAATCCGAGTGATGATGTAGTCTCAACTTGAGATGCGCTGGATGGTGTCCAACCATATTCACTTGTGATAGATGGTGTCCCTCCATATTCACTTGTGGTGGATGGTGTCCCTTCATATTCTCTTATTCTTCATGTTGTACCTTTGTATTCTTTTTTCGTAGAGGGTGTGTCTCCAACTACGGTATCCAAATCTGTCTTACCACGATGCTCTCGCACTCATGCCTTTTGTGCTTCCAAAGCCTGTTCTCTTCTTGATGGTTGAGGTTCCTCTTCAGTTGGGTTGTTTTCATAAATCATATCCAATTTCTTCTTTTCACGATATGCTTCCACCTGTTCTTTCTCCTTTGCTTTGAAGTTTTCATACTCTTCGTCTATTAGTTTATTCCTTTTTTGTTTCTTCGGCATGGCAGATAATTTTACCTATAGCATGGTAATGAGAAAAATATTAGTTCCTAAAAAGTTTATCCATTCAAATAAATGAAATATATGTCATTCAAGGCTTCATAAAGATACTTACAATCATCCTCTAGAGGAGTATTTCTAGCATAGACATAGGTCACATGAATTTTTTTGATGGAATGCCTTAAATAATGGAAATGTGGCATGTCATGATTGTAAGATAGGCTGAAAATGGAAGCATGGACAAGCCATGTGGTGTAGGGGCACCTAGCTAAGTTTCACTTTTTTGTTTTGTGATAGGTCATTAGGTGTTTTATGTCTTTTTTGTCATGAATAAGGTCTGAAACCCTGTTTTGAAGGGTTTTGGTTGGTTAAAATGAGAAATTGACTCATTCCACCTATTGTAAATATTGTGACTCGGTGGAATGAGTCCAAAATGGTAGGAATATATGTTTGAATGAGATTTACGAGTAGGGGAGGCCTTGAAAGTGGTTTTGGGTGATGCTCTAGATGGCATTCCTTTGTTTTTTGATCAAATTTGGTGGTTAGAGGGTGGTGATAGGTGAAACTCTTGGGGGAAGCAACTTTTGAAGGTTAATTAAGTTTGTGCAGAAAATTTTCAAAGTGTTGTTAGATTGAAAACAATTTGGGAAGGCATATTTCTAATAAACCCTCCCTAAAATAAGCCAAATTGAAGGTTTCATGGTAGGGTGAGTTAGTGGGTCTTCCTCTGATTAAAAATGGTGGATCTTGAGGTTTTACAACCTGGTACATGACTTTCCAAAAGAATTTTGGGTGGACAGTAACTTTAAAGTGGCGTTCCTTTGTAAAAGTGACCTAATTAAAGGTCTAAGACATCGTAGAAGCATGTTTTTGAGGGTTTTGTTCCAAAAGAGTTGTATGAGTTTTTGTGATATGTTGTGTAAGGACATAAAGGGTGTCTAAAAATGTATTTTTTCAGTGGGTTCTATTTTGGATTTGTGAAATAGGCCCTAGAAATCGAGTTGGTAGACCTACAAGGTAAACAAAGAGATTGTGTGAGAAATCCAAGAGCTAGGGTTCTAAGAGCTGCAAATTTGTTTCAAAGGAATTTAATTGTGGTTGATGAATGATTTCCTCCCTGCTCTACATCAGCATGTGATTGGTTCAATAAGGGATTAAGTTGGTATTTTAATGTTTTGTGTTTATAAGACTTTCAATAAGGTCATATAGACCATTTTATAATATAAAGAGTCTTTTTAGAGGTCTTTTGAAATTGTTAGATCTATGTGTTAGCTCAAATTGGGCTTTGGAGTGAAGTGATTTCATTTTATTTTAAGAATTTTATTGCATTTCTATTGGAGGCGGGTCTGTTCAGCTAGCCAGGGGTTTGAAGGCATAAAATGAGATAAATGACTCATTCCACCTATTGTTTCTACCGTGGCTTGGTGGAATGAGTCCAAACATGTTAGGATTAGATGTAGATGTAGGAGTTTGAGTAGGGAATAATATTTGATGAGGTTTTGATTGTTGCCTCCACTCAATTTTTTGAGTTTTTGCTATGAAAGTAATGGCTCCAAGTTGAAATTCATTTTAAATGCACTCAAGAAGGTTGGAGATCAGTTCAAAAAGTGTGTGTAGACCTTTTACAAAGTGTTTGAATATTTGGAAGAGTAGGGGAGGCAAAGTTGAGTGTTTGGGCATGATGCCCTAGTTGACAATATTATGCATTTGAGTGAAAATTGGTGGTTATGAGAAGGAAAGTTTAGTAAACACTTGGGAAATATTTTTTTTAAGGTTGTTTAAGATTGTGTAGGTCATTTGGAGCATGTTTGATGCTTTGGAAAGCTAATATAGGGCGTGGGAATAGGAATTTAAATAAACCCTCCCTAAATTTTCTAAAAATGAAGGTTTTATGAAAAGTGCACTCTATGAGCGGTTCTTTGGCTAAAGATTGTAGATTTGGTGGTTTTAGAGGCCGTTTAATGACTTTACATAGGAATTTGGGGTTCGTAAGTTGTCTAGAGAGGTGATGTTTTGTTAAATTAGCCTATTTGGCCTAGTTGGCATAGCATAGAAGCATGAATTTGAGATATTTCTTCCAAAAGAGTTATATGAACTATTGAGATATGTTTGTGTATTCCTTAAAGGATATATTAAAAGCTATTTGGTTAGTGGGTTCAGTGAGTATTTGGTAGATTTGGTCAATAAACTAGGTCAGCAGACCTACACGTGAAATTGGGTGAATTTGTGAAGAATAGTTGAGATAAGTTTGTAAAGGTTGAAAAGTTGTCTCTAAAGACTTAAATTGTGATTGACTGAATGTTGTGGACCCTATATTGCATTAGTTGAGAAGGTAAGGGCAATGTATGCCTCATAGAAATGGGGTCTCACAGTGATATACATCACCGTGAGACCCCATTTCTATGAGGCATACATTGCCCATACCTTCTCAACCCTACTGTATTGGCAAACTAATGAGTGATCTCACTATCTTGTCAAGCTCACTAGCTTGTCAATGCTACCACGTTTTACATACATTTATACAAAAAAATTATTGTCAAACAATTCAAATGCTTTGTCCATTCTTCCATTTTGAGCCATGATTGCAAGATAGGCTGCACCTTTTTCCATGTTGCTAACTTAGCCTTGAATAAAGAGTCTTGAAATAGTTGAGAGAAGGGTTAGAATCCCCTGTGGGTAGAATAATCAAGGAAACATTTAAAATATATCACAACATAAGTGATAAGGTAGATTTAGTGATGAGGTAAATTTAGAAATAGAGATGAAAACCAAAATAGTTTCAAAGATCTATCAATGTGGGAGGAGTATATTCCAATTTTTTAGAGACATGTATGGAAAATTTGGTAGCATAGACAAGGCAATCAACTGCTTGGTATAACTATTTGACAAAATACCTCAATGAAAGTGGTGCATGAGTACCTTGTGCATTTTATGCCTCTATAAGGCAATTTTATAAATTTTGAAATCTCCACTCATGTAAACCATGTAGAAAGGTCATTTTGATGTATTTGAATCAGCTGATTAGGTCACTAGGTGGGTTTATGGTCAAAGTATTGAAAAGTGCAAAATCTTGTAATAGTTGTCAACAATGCAAAATTGCAAAATTGCAAAATTGCAAGATTGCAAAAATAGGAAGTTGAAGAGTCATGAAATTGTAACATCTTAATAACTGAGGGGGTAGTCAAGAAAGATTTTGTAAACACCTTTTTAAGAGATTTTGTAATATTTTTGGAGTGTTCTATATTGTTTGTGTGTTGGTAGAACAGAGGAAGGCAAAAAAAAAAAGATATGTTGCTGCTTCAAGTAAATTTTTGAGACTTCCATGCAAGAAATGGTGCCTACAGGTTAGGGTTTTGTGAAATGACAGTGGTAAATGCTTGGAGGAAGTTTGGTTACCATGTGTAGAAATATACAAATTTTTTTGAGGCCTTGGAAAGTTGGTATGAGGTATGGCAATCATACTTCCAATAAACCCCTGTTGCATTTAGTCTAAGTTGGCATAAAGTAAGGGTTTGTGCTTTGTGACATTTGAAAGGACTTAAGGGATCAAAATATGGTACATTATGATGTTTTAGAACATGATTCAATAATGTTTATATTTATTCATGGTTGTGGAGTCGAATTGAAGGTAGTTGCTCTGTATTTTAGGCCTAATTAGGGCCCTATTCTGTGGGATAATCAATTATTCTGGTAAAATTTTCAATAAAACCTTATCAAAGATTTTGATATGTTATAATAGGAAAAAATGGGTTCCTAAAGATGTGTTTAGTTTCAAAATATTCAATGTGGCTCAAGAAATATATCCAATTTAGTGTTTATGGTCTACTACAAGAAATGAATGGCATGAGTGCAATAAGTTGTGAAACTGAAGATATTATGCTATGAAACGGTGACGTTGCTTTGTTCCTATTAAGATGGTGATTGTTAAGAAGAATTTGGGCTTGGTAAAGGTTTGGAGTCAAGATTCGTTATTTTAGTGCTTTATAGCAATGTGGAAACAAGGTGCAAATTGGTGTCTTGGTGAGAATGTTTGATGAGTTGAGTGCTCAAGAATTTTCCAATGGTGTTTTTGATTTGAACCAGTCAAGATAATTATTTTCAAGGTGTTTTTAGGGTTTGTGGTAAGTTGGTAACCTAATTTGGTAATTTGGTGCCTTTTAGATAAGTGAAACAAGTTACAAAGTTGTGGATTTTGGTTGAAAGTTTAAGTGAATCTTGGTTGAAAGTTTTGTTGATCTTCTCAGTTTGGGATTAGGGTTAAAAGTAACCTTGAAGTTTGTGGAATTGTGTAGATTCTCTGCATAAGAAATCTTTGGAGAGTGGTATGCACATCCATAATAAAGGATTGACAAATGATGTTATTTTTTACTTCCTCAAAACTTATTCCATATATGTGTGTATACAAAATGTGAAAGCATACACAAGGTGAGTCAATTTTTAAATAAAAAAATTCCTTAAAGAGATTTGGTTTAAAAATGTAATTGGAAAGTGTATAGAATTGTGTAATTTAAAATGTGCATTGACAACCTAAGGTTATAATGCCCAAAAAACAATGATCAACATGGAATATGCAAAATAACAAAAATGAAAGCAATCCATAATAGAATGAAAGAAAATGTGTAAAGACTTCACATACCTAAAAAACCAGAGTTTGAAATGGAGGAGTTTTACCCAATTATGTAGCTTTTTCTTCTTCTTTCTTCAAACTCCTCAACAACTTGACTTTTTCAAAAGCTTGTTCCCATCCAAACTTGAATTGTATATCACTTTTGAATGGAATTCAGAATTAAATTGATATTATATGCCTTTCAACATGAAAATTATGCTATTTCATGTAAAGGTGGTGGAAAGATCATGAAAAAGGTGATGGAATGTGAAAAACATGCATGCACACTTGACAACATCATCAAAAAGCTACTTTTTTTTGGAGCATGCGTAGAACCAGGAGAATATGCAAAATGTGGGCCTTGAGATCATGGGTATATTGAGTTTTTTACTATTTTTAGAGCAAGCCAAAATGTTCTCGTGTTATAAAACAAGCACATCATTTCTTGCTAAAAATGGTCACATCTCTACTTCTTCAAAACACACTCACATTATGAGAAAGTTAGTTTTTTAATAGATTTATTTTATGTGTCTTTGTCTATACCCTCTATACCATAATTATATCTCTCCCATCTATCCTCTACCCTCTATCTCTCTCCCACTCCCTCGATCTCTCTTTCTCTCAAGTCTCTCCCTCCTACCCCCTCTCCCTCTCTCAAGTCTCTCTCTCATTCACTCACTCCTTTTATCTTTCTCCCCTCTACCCTCAACCTTACACCCTTATACCCTCAACCCCTATACCCTAATTATACCTCTCTCCCCTCTACACTCTACCCTTAACCGTTATACCCTCAACCCTCTACCCTCAACCTTAAACCCTAATTCTATCTCTCTCCCCTCTCCCCTCTACCTTTAACCCTTATACCCTCAACCCCTATACCCTAATTCTATCTCTCTCCCCTCTACCCTTAACCCTTGTACCTCTATCCTCTGCCCTCTATCTCTCTCCCCCTCCTCCCTCTCTCTCTCTCTCTCTCAGTTCTATCCTCCTACCCACTCTCCTCTCTCGCTCTCTCTCACTCACTCCATTCACTCTGTCTCTCCCTCACCCTAAACCCTAGAGCCATGCCCTCAACCCCATTACTCTAGTGTATATCTCCCCTCTCCCTTTCCCTCTGCCCTCTGCATAACCCTTATGCCACTCTATCCTCCTGCCCTCAACCCATAAACCTAGTTTTATCTCTCCCTCTCCCTCTACCTTAACCCTTATACCCTCAACCCTATACCCCTAGTCTATCTCTCTCCCTCTAACCTTAGCCCTTATACCTATCCTATATCCTCCATCTCTCTCACTCCTCCATCTCTCTCTCAAGTCTCTCCCTCCTACCCTTTCTCACTCTCTCAAGTCTCTCTCTCACTCACTCACTCCTTTTGTCTCTCTCCCCTCTACCCTCTACCCTCAACCTTAAACCCCCATCCCTCAACCCTTAACCACCTACCAACTACCCTCAACCCAATACCCTCTACCCTAAACCCTAATCCCTCAACCCTTAAACCCTTAAACCCACTTAGTAAAATCTCTACCCTAATCCCTCAACCCCTATACCCTCTACCCTATACATTGGATCCTCAACCCTAATCCCCCAACCCTATACCCTTAATCCTCTACCCTCAACCTTAAATCCCAATCCTTCAACCATATCTACCCTCAACCCTATACCCTCAACTCTACAAGTCTTCAACCCTATACCCTCAATTCCGAATCCTTTACCCTATACATTGGATCCTCAACCCTCATATATCTTTGTCCCTCCATCCTCTTCTCTCCTTCTCTCTATCTTAGTTATCCCTCCATCTCTCTATCCATCCATCCCTCCCTCTCTACCCTAATCCCTCAACCCTAAACCCTAAACCCTTAAAACCTTAAACACTCAACCCTAAACCCTAAACCCTAAACCCTCTACCCTCAATGCTAAACAATCAACCCTAAGCCCTTACAACCTAAAACCTTAAACCCTCTATCTTCTACCTTCAACCCAATAAACTAAACCATAAACCCTATAGGTCCTTAACCCTATACCCTCAATTCTCCCTCTCTCACTCACTCACTCACTCACTCACTCACTCACTCCTATCTCTCTCCCCTCTACCATTAAACCTCTACCCTTTACCCTTAACACTTAAATCCTCTACCCTCTACCATTAAACCCTAAACCCTCTACCCTCTACCCTCTACCCTAAACCTGTAAACCCTCTACCCTTAATCCTAAACCCTCAACCCTAAACCCTTAAAACCTAAACCCTAAACCCTCAACCCACAACCCTTAATCCCTCTACCCTTAATCCCTCTACCCTCTACCTAATCCTTCAACCATATACCCTCAAATCTATACCCTCAAACCTAATCCTTAAACCATATACCCTCAAACCTATACCCTAAAACCTATACCCTCAATCCTTAACCCTCAACCCTCAACCCTCAACCCTCAACCCTCAACCCTTAAACCTTCTACCCTATACCCTCAACCCAATACCCTATACCCTCAAACCTAATCCCTCAACCCTCAACCCTTAAACCCTAATACCCTCAACCCTAATACACCAACCCTCAACCCTAAACCCTAAACCCTTAAACCCTTAAAAACTCAACCCTAAACCCTAAACCGTCAACCCCTAAACCCTAAACCCTTAAATAATCTATCTTCTACCCTCAACCCAATACCCTCTACCCTCTACCCTCTACCCTCTACCCTTTATCCTCAACCCTCAACTCTAGTCCCTGAACCCTTAAACCCTTAAACCTACTTAGTAAAACCTCTACCCTAATCCCTCAACCCTCTTGACCCTTAATCTATCAACCCTTAAACCCTAATCCCTCAACCCCTATACCTTCCACCCTATACATTGCACCCTCAACCCTAATCCCCAACCCTATACCCTCAACCCTCTACCCTCAACCTTAAACCCCCGAACATCAACCCTTAAACCATCTACCCTCTACCATAAACCCAATATCCTCTACCCTCAACCCTTAAACCCTTAAACCCACTTAGTAAACTATCTACCCTTATCCCTCAACCCTCTTGACCCTTAATCCCTCAACCCTCAACCCTCAACCCTCAACCCTCAACCCTCAACCCTCAAGCCTTAAACCCTCAACCCTCAACCCCTATACCCTCTACCCTACACATTGGACCCTCAACCCTAATCCGCCAACCCTATACCTTGAATCCT